>JAOTIZ010000005.1:17329740-17364224 GCA_027123425.1 Erythroxylum panamense | reverse complement strand
AGTGCACGCCTCTTACCATTGAGCTACTGGCTAAATGGTAAGAGGCGTGCACTTAAAGTGCAACAAAATCTTTCAAACACAATTATCCCAAAATTCCAATTCACATCATAATCACAAACAATTGCCGGGAATGTCATGAATGCATGTACCTATATGTGCACGTGCCAAATGACTCATTTCACAATATCCAATGCAACAATCTAGCCTGTCCCAATTTACCATTATAACCTTCCCATCGGTGACGGGATGTTACATGAAAGTTGTTCTATATGCCCAAAGGGCATTATCAAGCTTGAGAGACCAGCCTTTCCAGTTGGGGTTCACCATCTTCTCAAGAATGTCCTTGATCTCTTGATTTGATATTTCAGCTTGGCCATTTGACTGTGGGTGGTAAGGTAAAGCAACCTTGTGTCGAACTCCATATTTGTTTAAAAGATTACCTAAAAGCTTGTTGCAAAAGTGGGTACCTTCATCACTAATAATGGCCCTTAGAGTGCCGAATCTTGTGAAAATATTTTTCTTGAGAAATCTGAGAACAACGTCGGCGTCATTTGTTGGTGAAGCTATGGCTTTAACCTATTTTGATATGTAGTCCACTGTCAAAAGGATATAGGATTGTCCACAAGATTTGGGGAATGGTCCCATTAAGTCAATACCCCACAAATCGAAGAGTTCTACTTAAAAAATGTTGGTCAAAGGAAGCTCATGTTGTTATGAGATATTACCCATTTGTTGACATCGGTCACACGTCTTAGTGAAAGCATAGCTGTCCTTATAGAGTGTAAGCTAATAGAAACCGGATTGAAGAATTTTTGCTGCTATTCTTATTGGGCCAAAGTGACCTCCATATGGTGATGAATGACAATGCTCCACAATTGCTAAGACTTCATCTTCCAGGATACATTTTCGAATCACTTGATCAGGACCTCTCTTGAATAGTAAAGGCTCATCCCATGTATAACTTGTCGCATCAAATAGGAACTTTTTCTTTTGGGATGGATTTAAATCCGGAGAAATCAAACCTGTAGCTAAATACTTCACCACATCAGTAAACCATGGAAGCTTTTCATTGACTCTGAATAACTGCTCATCTGCGAAAGTCTCTTAGATAGGTATTGGTGGCTTCGATTCCTCAAGCTCTAATCGAGATAGATGGTTGGTTATTGCATTTTCTGCCCCCTTTTTGTCTTTGATATCCACAACAAACTCTTGTAAAAGCAACACCCATCGAATGAGTTGCGGCTTAGCATCTTTCGTTGCAAACAAATATCGGATTGTCGCATGATCTGTGAATACCACAACCTTGGACCCAATGATATACGACCGAAACTTGTTCAAAGAAAAAACAACTACCAACATCACTTTTTTTGTAGTAGTGTAATTTTGCTGGGCATCATCTAAACTCCGGCTATAGTAGTAGATAACCCTAAACACTTTCTCTCGCCTTTGGCCTAAAGCTGCTCCCACTGTAAAGTCACTCACATCACACATAATTTTAAATGGTTATTGCCAATCAGGTGTGATCATCACGGAGCTGAAATCAACTTTTTCTTGATCAACTCAAAAGCCTTCAAGCAATTCTCATTTAATTCAAATTCCACATCCTTTTCCAAAAGATTACAAAAGGGCTTGGCGATCTTGAAGAAGTCTTTGATGAATCTCCCATAAAATCTCGCTTGTCTAAGAAAACTGCAGATACCCTTTACATTTGTTGGTGGAGGAATCTTTTCAATAGTTACTGTTTTGGCTCGGTCCACTTCAATGCCATGAGCAGATACTTTGTGACTTAACACAATTCTTTCCCTTACCATAAAATGACATTTCTCTCAATTGAGCACCAAGTTCGTATCTTGACATCTTTTTAACACTAGAGACAAATTATGTAAGCACTTATCAAATGAATCACCAAAAACAGAAAAATCATCCATAAAAACTTCCATGAAATTCTCAATCATATTAGAAAAAATAGTCATCATGCAACGCTGACATGTAGCAGGAGCATTGCAAAGACCAAAAGGCATGCGCCTAAATACAAATGTGCCAAAAGGACAAGTAAATGTGGTCCTTTCTTGATCTTTAGGTGCTATGGCTATTTGGTTATATCCCGAGTACCTATCTAGAAAGCAGTAAAATGCATATCCAACAAGTCTATCTAACATCTAATCTATGAATGGCAAAGGAAAATAGTCCTTCCTAGTAGCTTTGTTCAACTTTCTATAATCCATACAAACTATCCATCCAGTGATTGTCTTAGTGGAAATAGTCTCATTGTTATCATCTTTAACTACAGTGAATCTACCTCTTTTAGGAACAACCTTAGTAGGACTAACTTATGAACTATCAGAAATTGGGTAAATGATTACAGCCTTAAGTCACTTCTGAATTTCATTCCTAATCACTTCCTTCATTGCTGGGTTCAATCTTCTTTGAGGTTCAATACTAAGGGTGAATGACTCCTTCATTAGAATTTTATGCATTACAATAGAAGGACTAATTCCTTTAATTTTTGAAATTGACCAACCCAATGCATTTTTTAACTCTCTTAACACCCTAAGCAATTTTTCTTCTTCTACATGCGTCAACGAAGATTAAATAATGATAGGAAAAGTTTGATTAGCACCCAAGAGTTAGATGTCTCGACGTTGATTCGAAAACGACATCGATGCCGACGACCCAAGTTAAGTATTTTTTTAATTATTTTATTATTTTTTTCTATCATTAGAAATTGATTGTGTTATCCTATATTAATTGATTTGGGTTTTGTGTATTAATAATCGGATTTTTGTTATTGTTCAGTTATTTGTGTATGAACCTATTGGGTATTGTCAGATGATGATTTTAATGCGTTCATTGAATCGTTAATTACAAACCTATTACTAGAATTTTGATATAATTCGTAACTGTTATGTTGAAATTCATGCATAGCGACTAATGATTCGTAATCATTAGGGATAATATGACGTAGGTTAAATGACGCATCGTATGTGGTTGTTGCCTTGATTAATCGATTTTTCTAATTCGTAATGTTACTGCCTAATTAAACATAGAGATCGTATCCTAGGTTATTCAGTGATTAGGTTTAATTAACAATCGTATCTTGATTAAACAAAACCTAAGGGAAAATTCGGGTTAATTGTTAACCCACGATTAATAGTTGCTATGAGAGGTTTAAAAATAACAAATTAATGAAATATACTTAATTAGGGTGTAAGCTGAGATTGAACCAAAGAACCGAGTCCCTACTGAATTCTCTACTTTTATCATTTTTTGCATGTTTTCTTTAATTTGTTTTTATTAATTAGTTTCATTTTATTTTCTTCTTTCAAAAACAAAACCCCCCGTTAATTTTATTTCATAAACTTTACACACACTCTCTATAGGAACGACCTAGACTCACCACTGCTATAAAAGTAGGCCTAGTTATTTTATTTTGACTAGTGTAACGATGCGCAATCAGTGTAAGTCAAAAGTGTTATCTACATATAGGTGTAAGCCAAATGCATTATCTCTTATAAAGCTTACACCTATTTATAATAGAGTTTAAACCTTTTAGTGATTAATTTGAAATATAATTCTAATTTCAGTTAAATTTTAATTAGGATTATAATTAAATATACTTAAATACTAGTTAAATCCTTTTAAGATCCAATATATAATATTAGTCCTTATTGGTCAAATATCTTATATTTGATTTTAAGTTTTTTCAAACTTTACAATCAAGTCTAACTTGATTAAATTATTCTTTTCTCTTTGCAATTGATCTTTGTATATGACACATTAAATTCTTAAATATGTTGGTATTAGATATAAATTGTAATCCTAGATTATACTTAATTAAACTCTTTTAATTTACGTTTAATTATCTAATTAAATAATTTATACCTATAGATCAAGATTATCTCTTACTAAAGATTATCACTTACTAAATATCATAACTATCCAAATATTATGAATGTTAAAATAATTTTGATTAACCTTTTTAAAATGATTTCGATTAACCTTTTCATGCATAAATTTCATATAATTCAATTATTTCATCATATAATATTCTAATTAAATATATAATAAAAAATTAATATATTCTTTATTTAAGACCAATCATACTATTTCTCTAGCTTGAGTAATTAATTCTTTTAATAAAATTTAAAAATTGTTTTCAAAATATCATTTCACTTTGGCGAAATATTTCTCAAATCATTAACGAAACATTTTTACTAATGACTTTAAGGTGACGAATAATATATTAATCAGTTAGCTACCATCATATAAGATATTTGATAAGTAGTATCAAAACATAACAACTTTTACATAAGACACTTTAGAAATATCAAGTCAAATGATCATTTATACAATCATTATAACTTTTGTATAATTTTTTTTTGATAAGTCAGTTCAGTGAAACTTGTTATCTAACAAGTATTTATATGTTTGATTAAGTGTCACCTTATCTTAGTTTATAAGATCAACTATTTCATTCGTAAAAAAGAAATATAATATATATTACATTTTCTACTTTACAAATAAGAACAATTAAATATAATATAAATTTCATAATATTGTTTTCATTATAAATTCATTTGTAATAATATATTTATCCTATAAATTTATTTTATATTTGTTAATTAAATAAACATGTATAGAATTAAAAAATACATTTTATTAATTATGTCACGTGGTTGGTTGTTTGTAATACATAAATCTACAATATTATTAAAAAGACAAACGTATGGTATGTTTAAGGTTTTTGTCAATACTTTTCTTATGTAAACAGCTATTGTATCCCTGATTTGAAAATAAGTGCATGCGCAGGACAAGGGAAAAGATAACTATTCACGTCACGCCTGTAAGACACAAAAGAAAAGGAAATCTTTGTGTTGATCTCAACTCGATTTTGGTTCTACAAAAATTCAAAAGAAAGCCCCGTAACCATGATGTGGATTGCGGAAAGCTGTAGTTAATTACTTCCATAAAAAGACTTTGATGACAAGGAACGAGTCATCTTCTTATTCTTAATGTTGAACTTGCTGTATGTCTTCCTCTCGTAACAAAAAGAGTGGGCTATTGGCTATGCTCAGGTTAGGTTAGAGGCCATCTTATGAGTTTATAATTAATAGAATTGATATAAGAACAAAGATCGAATAGCTCACCAGTAATCCCTTCTGTAAGTGGAGAATGACTAGGCATCAATCAATCAAATTTGGCTACGGGAAGGACTGGACTCTTAATTTTGTTTTTCTTAAGATGAAGTTTCGTAGCTAAAAGCACTTGATCTCGTATGAAATTCAAGATAGGTTAGCAATTTACGTAGCTCGTTGCGAAACAAGGTACCGGTCTGTGTCATGACGTTTCCCGTGCGGCATTGGTTGAGAAAATAGTTGCTAATGGTGAGCCAAGAACAATGCAACGACAAAGGCTGCCATTATTAAGTTCATTCTAGGCCATTAATAATACGAAGACTGCGTGTTGTTTGACTTGTACTGATGCACGAAACATTCTGCACTTGTTTCGGACCAGAATTTTGACTAACTATTTTACCACTTGATTTGGCCATCATCATCTTGAAAGAATTAAAACCTTGGTTTGCAAGATAATCCCTGTCAGTTTAGCATAGCTACTAGCTTATTTAATCTGGAATGTTGAGGATGCGTCACTGAGATTAAGATTGTCATATACAAAGTTTTTGACAGTTTCTGTGGTTAGTTAAGTTTTGAGGAAGCGGTAGTAGTTGATGCAGGTCATGGATATCCAATTTCCTAAACTCTTAATCATAAACCATGCAGGCGTTTACTAATTGTGCTTGTGGACTGTGATATAGATTCTTGCCTATAGGAATCAACTTGAGTTGTCGAGTCATAAGCTGCATATCGTTGTCCATGTGATTCTTAATAGCTTAATTTCAGGCTAAGCTCGTTCTACCACTCTGGTTTATCATAGCCAGCATTAAGAGAAAGAAGGTAGGCATTAATGGACTAAAGAAGGAGATGCTTATTCGAGTCTTTTGTTATAGAAAAAGAAAAGAAAAGAAGTCTTACTTCTTTTGGTAATTGAAAGATGCTTTCTACATCTTAATTTTGCTCATGGAGAGTTTTTCCAACCCTTACTTTCCTGATACTCTTCCATCACCTTGACAAATATTGAAACGGACAGAATGTAAGTTTCCATACCCGGATAATGCTTTTACGTCTACAATTGGATACAGCTTTTATGTCTTTAACATGAACTATAAAGGTTTAATTATAAATCCACAAAAATAAGGATAGCACAACTTTTGAGTTCAAACCTCTTAAGTCAGTAACATTTTGACAGCATGTTTATAAACCATTTAATCCAAGTTCTTACATGAGGCCGTAAATTATTTTGATATGATTCTAACGTTAGACATAATAGGAAAAGACAGGAAACATGAGCACTGTGACATTCTTTTCATTTGATCTCCTGAATTGGGTACAAAGCAGCTTCAAGAAAATGTCAAATTTTCATCAATTAAACAAGAAACTTCTTTTTCTACAACCGTACGTGTCCTCAATACATTTCACTCGGCTCTTAAGCAGTTCTGCAGTCTGTTTCTGTCCTCTGACGACTTGGAGGTTCCATTTATATATTGTTATGTACATGCTCTTGAAATCTTTTTGGAGCTCAAAGGCCAAGATTACAATACATTGTCTTCCTGTTGCAGTTGTAGAGCTGTAAGCCTCTCAACGAACCTGTCCAATGCTTCCTTCATCCACAAATGTCTACAAACTTCCCGAGCTTCCTCTACCGTCATCTGATTAATACATAGTTCCACGTTTATTAGCATTCGGTTACTGTGAAAAAGTAATTAGTCATTTCTTTTGTGCAAATTAGAAAGTGTCAAGCAGCAGCTAGCTAGCGTACCCAAATTCTTTGTCTCATGTTCTTCTCTGGCCAGATATCAAGTTGCTCCGTCACAAGTAAAGGGAACATGTAGCCTTCGTAAAATGTACCGGTCCTTTTGCTTAAAAAGCTCCACTTGCCAAGTTTTACCTGTCGTTTGCATGAGAAAACCACATTAGAGAACGGAATGAAATTAGCCACGGCCATACCTGTGTTACAACATGAAACAACCTATTCAAGGGTATGTTGTGAATGGACACTAACCTCGACTTTGCCAAGAACTCCAGCTTCTTCAAGTGACTCTCTGGCGGCTGCTTGTTCAACAGATTCATCAAGTTCCCACCCACCCTGATCACGAGATAACGATATATATGTTAATACACTAAGATATCAATACGTGTGCCTGTGGTTTTAATTAATACAAGCTATAGAACGTATCTGGATTATTACCTTAGGGAACATCATTCCTCCACTACCCTTCTGAGAAGTGATAACTAGAACCTCCAATTCATCACTGACAGAGCCGTCGCTGCATATCTTGTATCTATACGGAATGCATCTGCAAGTTGAACAAAATTCAAGACAATGAGTTTGTAGCTAAGTAAGGTATGTTGAAAGAAAACAGTGTGCGTAATATGGAAGATTGGCAACAATATTACAGAAAGAGACCGAGGCCTCAGTCAGAAGAAGGTTTATGGGAAAGCCACTCATCTCTTGGCTAATTCTGAAAACAAATCTAAATGATGACAAAACTCCAAGAAACGAGAAGAAATTCAAGTTCTCACCCAACAACTTGGCGACGACCCATGTTATCGTATCTCTGCAACTGTCTCCCTGTGCGAGCCACCAAACATGCCATATCTTCTAAAAATTCTTGTTCAAAAAGGATTGAGCACGATCCTCTTTACCAAACAAATTTAACCAATATAGAACAAATCACTTGTCCGTCTGGTCCACTATGCATACAACCTAGCTAGGCAGAGATGAATATTATATATATCAACAACCTCAGATTGATTAGAGACGAAGAAAGGTTTAGATATGTGTAGATAAGCTATAAGGAAACTGGATATGAAGAATATGAGTGAAAGAGATGGAAGAAGATGAAGAATGAGGGAAGGTATATATAGGAAAAAAAGAAGGGTCCTATATGATGTACTTAACTAACACCGTGGATGCGTTGAAGCCAATGATGAAGAGACAAAGAAGTAGACGAAGTCTAAATTTTACGATGAGAAGCATAGATTTATATACATCCCTCGCTTTCTTGGCTACAACAGGTAGTAACTAGGAAGCAGCGCAAGTCCTACGCGTCTGCCCTTATTTGCCCGAGTTTCTCTGTCGTTTCCTAACAAGCATGGATCGTTTCATGTTTTTACTGTTTTTTTAATCAAATTACATGGAGGCATGCAATTAGTCGTTGAGAAGAGTTCAGATCTGTTGTCTAATATTATTTTGTCTTATTGTATCTAATAAATCTCAATTATTTATTTATGTGAGTCTTATGTAAGTCCCGCGTGAATCTCACGTGAGTTCCACAAGATAAATGACTGAGATTTTATGAGACAGAATAAGATAGGATAATATTAGACAGAGAATCTTGTGTACATTGAGAACGTTGAAAGAAACCATTTATGTTATACAACTAATATACAGAAAGATGCACCACTAAATATAAATTAGGTGCACACAAATCCATTATATAAATAAACCTAGCTAATCTCTATTTCTTAAAAATTATTATTTTAGTTTTCAATTATTGCTATGGTTTTATTAAATACGTTGAAGCATGATTCATGAATTGCCTTTGAGCATATTAAATTATGTTGTCGCCTAATTTTTGTTTATTCATTCGTATATTTTGGTTTCATCATTTACATGATGCATACTTAATTTGAACGAAGTATAAGGTTGACTCATTATCAAAGAAGAAAATGGAAAAGAGTACTGGTGAGGTGTATGTGTGTTACATACGTGTGCGTACAGTAGGCGCGTATTTCTCTTATTTCTTTCTTTCCATTGTTGGCAAGGTCCACACGCACGGGAGGAGAAAGGCTAATAAACAATACTAAAAACGTTCTCCGACAGATCTAGAAGTGAAACGCCCTGTTTGGAGTTGCAAGCTGACTTAGGGGAACATGAGCACGTGTGAGAGTATTTGCGGCCTTTACTTTATTTTTATTTTTATTTTGTTGTCTACGAGGTGTCTTAGGAGGGTCCTAATTATGAGAAAATACCTTTAAGCTATTCACTTTCAGATTAATCTCTGTTCGAACTAGGTAGGTCCCTTACAAGAGACAAAGCTCTCACCTCAAGTTTTAAATAGCTGCATATATGAGGACGGTTTGAACCCGTAACCTCACTTAAGTCAAAAAAAAGCCCCTTACTTTATAGTTGGGAAGGTAGAAAACCCTATTAACTAGACTACTGTTCACATTGTTAACTTATTCTCGACTCTATCGCCTCGTGGAAGATGAACATCATTGGTTTGCCCCCACCACGTTACTTGGTCTAGAAGACTAGAAGGCTTAATATTAATAGAGAGATTACTTTATATTTTTTACAAATATTAATAAAGAGTCAATTTTTAGATTTCAGGATGACTTTAGTTTAATAATATTTTGATTCTCATCTTCATGAATTGTTAATATTTTTTCACTTAATTTGTGCACACTAGTGCTAGATTCTAATGAAAAGTATTAATCACAGCTTCATATGGGACAAAACTTGGTTAAGTACCTGACTGAACTATTTTTTGACATACCTAAACTACGAAATGCAAAGAAAAACAAAAAATGAATTGAGTTTTAATTAATGACTAACTCTCGCTTGCTTTCTGACGTACAAAAGAAGCATACCCTTCTAACAAGAAACCATGAGTGCTTTGTAAGGCTAGACGAAAAGGTTGAGTGATGGGAACTAATTAACGCATAACTTTTAAAAAGTGGAAGACACGTCCTATTTCACTGACAAATTCGTTGTCTTTAATAACGAGATGAAATTATCTGTCTAATATTATTCTGTCTTATTTTATTTTATAAAATTTCAGTCATTTATTTTACGGGACTTACGCAAAATTTATATAAATAAATAGTTGATATTTATTAGACAGAATAAGATAAGATAATATTAGACAAGAGATCTGAACTCCTTAACAACCACTTGTTCCTTTTCTTTTTTTTTATGTATATTTGGTCGCAGAAACAACTCCCAAGTTCAGACTACTTGGCTTGGCTCTCTGCCTGGGCAAGAGAAGGGAACGTATCCAAACAGGATCTATTTTTTGACTTCGTGTCTATTTTATCTCTCTTTTATTTTTTACGATGATCCATTCTTAACGGTTTACCCATGACCTATAAATTATTACAAACAGTTGTAACTACAGTACATATATATCAAACAATAACCCAAGAGTTAGGTAGCGTCAAATAAGGCTTAGATCTAGCCTCTACAACAGGATAAGTGCCATAAAACTAATCATCGTAACATCAAAGAAAGAGACAATTAACAGAAGTAAACTTATCAACATCCGCAATAATAATTAGGCTTATAGTGTCCCATTCTGCCTGCTTCTTCGGGTTTGTTAATGTATGCTAACTCACTCTATATGTGATTTTCAACGGTAAGTATAGTATATCCGTCAACTTAAATAATTAATATCTTTTCGTATCTTTAGGTTGCATTGAATAAAATATAATTCCTAAAAACATACTATAATATTATTAGACAAAACATATACATTTTATTTTATTTATTATTGTATTTTAGTTTACTCTTTTTGTGTGTATATCAAAGTTACAATGATCATGTTTGACAAATAGCATATTGTATTAGTTGTCAGTTGATTCTATTAGCGGCTAGCTGATAGCTGTTATATTAGTTGATTTCATTAGCGAATAATATCAGTTGTTTATTAAAGATGTTTGATAAAATTAATTGTTTAATATTAAATGTTGATGTGTAAAATGACTTAAGATAGCATTATTTAAAAAAATTATAAGAGCATGAATATTATATTTCTTAGTAATTCATTGAATATTCTTATAAGAATTTAGATTTTAGGTATTTAATTTTACAAAAATTAAGTTCATAACTTTAATAAAAAATATAACATATAATAATAATAATAATAATCATCATCATCATCGTCATCTGTAGGACCCCGGCCTCTCGGGCCTCGCGCCCACCCACTTGCAAATATTGTCCGCTTTGGGCCTCGGCCTCTAGGGCCTCGCACCCTCACGGTTTTACTTTTCCACAGAACTTCCTAGGAGGTCACCCATCCTGGTACTGCTCTGGCCCTAGCACGTTTAACTTCGGAGTTCTGATGGGATCCGGTGCGTTAGGGCATGGAAAACGCGTCTGCAAGGGGAAGGTATCCACACCCTTATAAGGGGTGCTTCGTTCTCCTTCCCAATCGATGTGAGATCTTACAATCATCATCATCATCATCATACATCCAAACATAAAATATAACAATTCAAATGAACTTTAACAACACAATTCAAATAAAGCAAAAGAAATGAACACCATCATTTAAAACAAAGGTTTAGAATAATTTAAGAACAACGTCGAACTATCATTAAACTAGAAGCAATATTATCATGAATAGTTGTCATCTCCCGAGTTCTCTGTTCCTTAACTCCTTCTTGCATAGAGTTAACTTCAACATCTTGAAATGCATCTAGAGGTATAAACTCAGGATCTTGATCGATGATGTTAAGATTCAGATTGCTAATTATACTTCTTCTAATATAGTTATGTAATGCAAAAACTGCACAAATTATTCTATTTTGATCCATCAATAAATACTTAGGCATTTTCTCCAATATCTTCCATCAAGTCTTAAGAACACCGAAAGCCCTCTTAATACAACTTCTCAATGATAAATGAGCTCAATTAAAAACTTCTCGAGATCCTCTTGAATTTGCACCATGAAACTTCGATTGATGATACTTTGTCTTTGGGTAAGATGTCAAATATCCTTCTCTTTTCAGATAGCCTTTGTCAACTAAGTAATATTTACTTGAGAGTCCATAGAGGAAATATAATTAGTATAGAAGATATCATAAAAAGTCTAAATCATGAATTGTAAATCCTACAAATCTTAAAATTACCTATCAATAGTTTTGGAAATTTAAGTTTCGGACTATCAATTTTATCAAGAAAAATAAGAGAATTGTGTGATAATTCCTCCCAACACGCTAAAACATATGTAAATAGTAAGTTAAAGTCACATGCTGCCAATATATTTGTAGTCGTTATTCCTTTCCGTCCTCTATATCTCATTTGATCCTCCTTTACAACAACTATCGCTATATGTGTACCATCAATAGCTCCAATACAATCCTAATATAAAACAATGATCATAAGATGATAAAATATCATTTGTCAATGAAAAATATAATAAAGGGGAGGAAGAACATATTCAATTACCTTAAAATGTGGCATATATCTAGCATCATTGGTAATTTGTTGTGGAATTTCCTTGAATTCGGGATCTTTTGGTATAAGTATATCCCTTGAAAATCCATCAATTACACTTAAAACTTCTTTAAAAACTTTACTCACATTTTCACTTGAATGTTGAAGGCACTATTGGGTATCTCTATTAGGGGAACCTTTACTTAGGACATACAAAAATAAACCGGCTTTCTCCAAAATAGACATCCTATCCGAAGGTCTCAAACCATAATTGTTTTCCAAAACTATAAATAATTGAGGAAATGTATTTTGATTCATCCTAAATATATTAAAACACCGATTTTCATGACCATTCAATAATTCATTTATCCATAGTTCTCCTGTTTGATAGGAAATCACGCATGGTTCCTTGTATATGTGGTTCAAAAAAATACACACCCATGTAACCCTCTACATAAGCCACTGAATCCCAAAACTCATTCTCATCATCCAAATTTGTTAATTAGCAGAAGTTGCATAATTTGCTTAATATTATCATCCATTCCTACAAATAAATAAGTAAAATTATATTCTAAATAAAGAAGACACTTAAATGTCGAAATATAAAAAATAAATAATACAACATATAATAAATTACTAATAAGATAACATAATAAAATAAAATAAGCTAACCAAGTTCATAATGTCTTAAAACATACCATGTCAACATAAGTGCATAAATAACAAAAACAATAAACTAAATATAGTAATGCATAGATAGAAACTATGTTTAATGTTTTTTATTTTTTTCATACTCATATATAAACTTTATGTATTCAACTCTCTTTGTATCTTCTAGTAAACTGATTTGTTCCCTCATCATTCATTCTTAAAAGTAAACAATCTGGTCTACTTAACCTAATTTAGTGAAATTTTTCTTCGAAAGAAGATTTCTTGCTACTATCATCTATACTGTTCACGTAATCCTTATCAATTAACTATTTTCATCATTGCTTATCAGTCATTCTTAGTACCTCAAGAACATCAATTTCAACTATTCATAATATCTCAATAAGATCAATTTATGTCGTAACTTATATGATCAGAATATCCTTTATAATAAGGCTCAGTGAAGCAGTAAGCAGATTCATTTACTCTTATACCTTGTTATATACCATCAAGATCATTTCATCTTATCTAAAGATGTATTTTTGACAAGTCACCAATTAATATCATTCACTAATGATACCTAAATTCCAATTGATTCTAAACAACATTTCTAATTTTTGTGCCTCACACAATCGTGGTGGACCTTTTTACGATCGTGATAGAACCAAATAATCTCAGCCACAATCGTGGGGACTATGCCACAATCATGTCCTGCTTCTTTTTCCTTTCTTTTGCTTGAATTTATAATACAAAGTAACATCATTTACACTCTCAATCTGTCCCCAATTGATCATTATAAACGCTTTCATGTGCTACTCTGAGTCATCTCATAAGTTTAACTATAGGGGCTAAGATTGATGAGCATTTAATAAGTCACAGATCACTTCCTATATTATCTCCAAACATATAACATATATGTGCTAATAACATCACTTGTCAAAGTAATCACATTATCATATATACTCACAATAACAAACCAACTTAACTTTGGGGGCTTTTACTTATCTCGTTCTCATTTATCTCCTCTTCCAATCATCATTTATTTCATCTTACATATGTATATTCACATGAAGTTCTAATCTCAATTCCACTAATATATTCTTATGGTGGATCCTAACTCTTGTCACACTAATCAAACAACCATTTTAGGTCCAAGTTTAACCTTTTAAGGTCATAAAAATTTTTATTTTCTTTCAACTTGGCTTGTACACTTTAAATCTCGTCATTCATATTTATATCTTTACTTTCCTCAATCAGTTCACGACAATGTATTCACATCTATTTTACATTCAAGGATATACCATTATAGTACAATATTGATGTCATATTCAATGACACATCTACAATTACAATTGTAGTTAATCTCTTTCTATCATATCAAACCATATACTATTTCTTATTTCTAGATATCCACGAGCTTTCATTTTCTTACAATTTGACAGATCATCATTCTTCTCATTATTTCTACTTGCTTAGGCTCTTAACAAATGTTCATGCGTGTGACTCATATAAATGCGACTCAGACTGGGGATTAGTTTGCTACTACTTGCTATAACAACCCCCAAGTATAGTGCCTAAATTCACATCTTATGTTCATTCTCATTTCATAAATCATATACATCTATTAAAATTAGGTTTACACTTCATTCGATCATTCTCAGTTCATAATTCAATCCTTATCCTTTGTATATGTCTAGCTTATTCTTAGGCTTACACCTCAAGAACACTTAGTTATTCTAATATCATAAATCAATTTCTCGTTATTTCTTTTCTAACATTATAATACCCAATTCTCATTCACACTTACTTACTACATATTACTCAACTCCTTTGAATCATAACTATAATCATATGAACATCTTCATTCCCATTATACTCATGCCTTTGGTACTTTGACATCAATAATTCATTCACTAAGTCTTAACCTCAATTATCACTTCATACATATCACACATTTAGTCACTTAATCTAAGTATCATTTTAGGTTCAATTCAAGATCCATTTAAGCCTAAATTAAGCCCAGATGGCCAATGAATGTTCGTTGGGCAGACATTCTTAGGTTTTCTAGCTTTCCAACTCCGCCCATGTCTATTTGTAGGGACATTATGTCCGCAGGGCGAACCTTCATAGGACACCTACGGGGATGTGAAATTTGACACTTTAGATAGAAAAATCTCTCCTCGGGGCCTCTTAGAAGTTGTAGAACTCGAAGCCCTATTCGAAAGCATACTTAAATGACCTAAAAATGACATCCATAGCAAAAGTTATGCCTCTTGCCCTAAAATCTATCCAATTGCATCTATATTTTCCAGATTTCTAACTCTTTCCTTACTACATTCAATACCTTATGCTTGGTATATCATTTCTAGTTTAATTACACATCATTTCCCCATCATTCTTAACTCCATTTCAGCTCAATATCATCTATAAACAAATTATAGTCCATGATTGATCATGAACAATAACATAACATATACATATATACATTCATCATTAATTTTCTAAACATGTTCAACTTTATTTCCGCTTTCATTTCACTTCTAAATATTATCTTAATTCTTCTCATTTCAAAACACCACATTACTCCCTTTCTTTAGCTTTAGACTCATTTTAGTTCATCTCCAAAACACCCAAAGAGATCCACATTAATACACCAAGAAAATAGAACATAAAACTCATTATCTATCAAATTTTTCTGCACTTTTTTCTACACCATGTCTCATGATCTTTCTACTTCAACTCATCTATACAATAACTTAAGAAATATTGATCATCATAAACATGAAAACAAGATATCAATGTGTTCATTCCTTTACCCCATGTTCCAACATATATAAAACACCATTTACTCTATTAATCCAACATTATATCATTCCATAATCTATTACCCATCAAAACACAAAAGCAAAACATGGACATGTTCTTTGTTCACCCACGTTACACACATATTTTCAACATCTTTTTCATGTTCATCCCTCCTCTTAAACTATCATCAAATATTCTTCATTTAATAAAGCCATGAAGATTAACATGTTACTTACTTGATTTACCTAAAGCTTCTTCAAGAGTCTCCAAGAAACCCTAGCTCCTCCAACATACACTATCATCAATTTTTAAGGTGGAATAGGTTGAGTCTTTTAGTAACAAGATGGAGAAGATCACGAATCTTGAAGAAACAAAGTGAAAGAGTTGGAAAAAAAATCAACATGATGAGGGTAAGAGTGAGATGGTCGTGAGTAAAGAAGAGAGCAAATGAAGAAGATGAAGAAAAGAAGCATGTATCGAAAATGACAAGTGAAAGACCTTAAGATGGTCTTTAATTTAGGAAAAAAAATCGTGAGTGGTGAGTTGCAAGTGTTGTGACACTTGTTACTTGCCACTTGTCATTTTATTGTGGTCTTCAATTGGCTCTTTTAAAAAGCTAGTCCATTTGTCTTCAATTTTTAATCCAATTGTCTCTCAATTTTAAATGACACTTGTCATTAAATCTTAATGTCACTTATCACTAATTTCTACTGCCATTTGACACTTATTTCTATGCCATTTATCTATTGTTCTACCACTTGGGCATTTTTCTAATCCAAAAATACCCATAATTTCAGAAAATTTTCAAAATTTACCAAAAATTCTAAATCAATAATTTAATTCACCATATCAATTTTTAAGGCAAAATATTCACTATTTATATCATAATCACATTAAAACAATCATTTATACCCGAAAAATGTCAAATGAGTGTATGAACAAATCATTATAAAGTGTGTAATAATCAAATTCATGTGTATGTATGCTATATTAGGCATGAGCATAAAGTACATTTCCTAATTTTCTCATTGATATTTCTCATGTACAGTATTCTAGGGTTTTAACCTATAGCATGAGAAAGCGGGTTGTTACAATTCTCCCCACCTTAATAAATTTCGTCCTCAAAATTTTTATCTAAGGGGGTGCTTGATTGATGAGTTTGGGAAGATGTTAATGGGTAAGGAATGAAAAGTGAGTGGTTGGTTGTTAATTAGGATTATAGGGATAATGGTTTGATATGCCACTTTAGGGGAATCCTCCATACCCCCCATTTAGTAGAGGAATGAAACTCATTCCTTAGTAGAGATTCATTTTTTAAAAATATTTTTAATACTAATTAATTAAGTACAATTAATTAATTAAAATATAATTAATTACAATATAATTAATTAAAATAATAATATTGATTAATTAAGTACATTTTAATTAATTACAATATAATTAATTAAAATGTAGTAATTAATTAATTAATTAAAATATAATTCATTAATTAATTAAAATATAGTAATTAATTAATTAATCAATTAAAATATAATTAATTAAAATAATATAATTAATTAGTTACTATAATTAGTTAAAATATAATTCATTCATTAATTAAAATAATGTAATTAATTAATTAATTAAAATATTATTATTAATTAAAATATAATTATTCATTAATTAAAATATTGTAATTAATTATTTAATTAAAATATAATTAATTAAAGTACTAATATTAATATTAATTACATTATTATCAATTAAAATATTATTATTAATTAAAATATAACTAATTAAAATATAATTATTCATTAACTAAAATATTGTTATTAATTAATTAATTAAAATATTGTTAATTAATATCATTATTTTAATTAATTATATTTTAATTAATTAATTAAAATGTTGAAATATTAAAATTAATTAATTACAATATAATTAATTAAAATATTATAATTAATTAATTAATTACATTATAATTATTTAAAAATAATTAATTAGTTACAATATAATTAATTGAAATATAATTTATTCATTAATTATAATACTCTAATTAATTAATTACAATATTTTAATTAATATATTGTAATTAACTAATTACATTATTTTTTACAAACCAACCACTATCGATAGTAATAGTAATTATTTATTCCTCTTAATCAACCTTCATAATTATAATGATAATATCCATTCTCATTCCTCACTATATTCATTCATATTCCTATTACCATTCTCCTATACAAACCAACCGCCCCTGAATCATCAAAAGGCAGGGGTAATGTTTCCTTATATACTCTTCCGTTTTTTAGGTAACTTCTTCACTCGAATGGTTCCTATCAAGGGACAATAGCTGATGGAATCACCCAATTTTTCAGTCGCTTATTCAGATATCACACTATCTTAACTATTTCCTCAATATATTTCAGATTATTCACAATTTCACTTCCCATATTAATAACACATATATCGGATCATAACAATATTTCCTAAATATATCCATGTAACACTGGTTGAATTTGAAACATCTGTTGTTGGTAACACTAACTCATAAGTCAATGGCCCTATTCTTATAATAATTTCATATGGAACAATTTATGTCGGGCTTAGCTCTCCCTTTTTCCTAACCCAAGCAGACCTTGCCATGGCAATAATCTCATAAATATTTCATCTTTCGCTTGATATTTTACATCTCTTTAGTGTTAATACACCTAACTCTTATGTCTATCTCACTATATTCCAGATCTTCGTGTTGATCCACCTAACTCGTTTATGTTTCTTGAATCAATTAATTTCTATTACAGATTCATTTCATTTATTAACAGTATCTCGAATCAATTCTGGCCTTCAACCATTTTTAGGCCCTCTTTATTTCAATATAAGGGCGAACGACTCTTTCTGTCGTATAACACTTTATAACATATCCTACCGAATCAAATTCAAATCAAAATTATACGTTAATCTCATGTTCATAAGAACTGCAAAATATAAGCTCTAAGCATATCTCCAACAGTTAAGACTATTAGTAATTCAAACATTCAGTCACTTGATTCTACATTCTTAGACTGTAGATGAGAGATATCAAATGAGTACATGAACAAATCATTGTAATGTGCACAATAATCAAATTTATGTGTATGTATGCTATATTATGCATGAGCATAAAATGCATTTCCTAATTTTCTCCTCGATATTTCTCATGACAGTGTTCTAGCATTTTAATCCTTAGCACGAAAAAACGAGATGATACAGCTAGGTAATGCAAAAACTGCACAAATTATTCTATTTTGACCCATCAATAAATACTTAGGTATTTTCTTCAATATCTTCCATCAAGCCTTAAGAACACCGAAAGCACTCTTAATATAACTTCTAAATGATGAATGAGTTCAATTAAAAACTTCTCGACATCTTCTTAGATTTGTACCATGAAACTCCAATTGATGATACTTTGTCTTTGGGTAAGGTGTCAAATATTCTTCTCTTTTTGTGTAGCCTTTGCTAACTAAGTAATATTTACCTGAGAGTCCATAGAGGAAATATAATTAGTATAGATGATATCATAAAAAGACTGAATCATGAATAGCAAATCCTACAAATCTTAAAATTACCTATCAGTGGTTTTTGAAATTTAAGTTTCAGATTATCGATTGCATCAAGGAAAATACGAAAATCATGTGCTGATTCCTCCCAACAGGCTAAAACATACGTAAATAGTAAGTAAAAGTCATATGCTGCCAATACATTTGTAGTTGTTATTCCTTTTTGTCCTCTATATCTCATTTAATCCCCCTCTGTATCAACTACTGCTATATATGTACCATCAATAGCTCCAACGCAATCCTAATATAAAACAATGATAATAAGATGATAAAATAACATTTATCATTGAAAAATATAATGAAGTGGTGGAAAAATATATTCAATTACCTTAAAATGTGGCATATATCTAGCATCATTGGCAATTTGTTGTATAATTTCTTTGAATTAGGGATCTTTTGGTACAAGTATATCCCTTGAAAATCTGTCAATGACACTCAAAACTTCTTTAAAAACTCTACTCACAATTTCACCTGAATGTTGAAAGCACTCTGGGGTATCTCTATTAGGGGAACCTTTACTTAGGACATAACTGACTTTCTCTAAAATAGACATCCTATTCGAAGGTCTCAAACCATAATTGTTTTCCAAAACTATAAATAATTGAGGAAATGTATTTTGATTCATCCTAAATATATTAAAAGACCATTTTTTCTGACCATTCAATAATTCATTTATCCGTAATTCTCCTGTTCGATAGGAAGTCATGCTTGGTGCCTTGTATATGTGGTTAAAAAAATACACACCCATGTAACCCGCTACACAAGCCACTGAATCCCAAAATTCGTTCTCATTATCCAAATTTTGTTTAATTTGTAGGAGTTGCATAATTTGCTTAACATTATCATCCATACCTACAAATAAATAAGTAAAATTATATTCTAAATAAAGAAGACACTTAAATGTATAAATATAAATAAATAAATAATATAACACATAATAAATTACTAATAAAATAACATAGTAAAATAAAATAAGCTAACCAAGTTCATAATGTCTTAAAACATACCATGTCAACATAAGTGCACAAATAATTAAAAAAACTAAACATAGTAATGTATAGATAGAAATTATGTTTAATGTTTTTTATTTTTGTTGTACTCATTTATAAACTTTTAATTATGTTTATTTTTTTTTATTTTTGTCGTACTCATTTATAAACTTTATGTATTCAACTCTCTTTGTATCATCTGGTAAATCGAAAAAAAGGCCATTCTTTGCGGATCTTCAATCAACATGCAAACAAAGTAAAATTCAGGAGTTTTAGTCTCTAAACCAGGCAAAGTACATAGTTTTCTCAAAGCATTTATAACATCATGATGTGATGCACCTACACCAATACTCTGTGATACACCAATATTTATCGTGTTCAAAATTTTCATGATAGAAGTATTCATCTCCATTGTTGCACTATATCTTTCTTAAATTAATTGCATCATATCATCAAGCCTCTCATGCATTGCTGTAGATCTTCCCACCCTTTTAGTGGAATCAATTCTTGCACTCTTGTTGATTTGTGAACTATCATTCTTTAAAACCCTTTTGCATCTTTTTCTCTCACTCCCTTCATCATGTGAAGGAGTCAAGGTAGCAACAGGAGTAGATGTAGGGGTTGGGGTAGTTTCTCTCCAAACTTCTTCCCAATCACAAGTGATATGATAATTGTTTAGACCACTAGTCTCATCTATATTCTCATGATCTTGATAGCCTGACAATTGATGATGAGCATTATAAATATTAGGAGGATACGAAACATATACTATCTTAACTTCTCATTATTCTTATAAAGGGCCAGCCACGACACAAAATGTAACCTCTCTTTGAGCCAAACATCCAAAAAGTTGATCCAACTTACATTCAAGCTCAAGTTTAAGCCCTTCGTCTTTAAATGTTTTAAAATTGTTGTTCTCCTACAAAAAATAATTAACATATATTTAACTAACTATTTAGCATTGAAGTAAAGGAAAATAACTTAAAATGGGCTAACCTTAATTTTCAAATTCCACCTCTCCTCACTAGTGGTAATTTTTTTTCCTCTGTCACAGTCTCATCCTAATCCTGTTTCTTTCCCTTTCAACTGTTTCCAAAAGCTCTATCTAGTTCTCATCTAATCAACTTATTTTTAAGCTTAGTTTTATCCCATTATAAGTTGGTCGCTTTGTGAAACTCTTCCTTCACCTTCTTCCATTGTATCCTTTGACAAATAACTCCACCACGTTTTCCTTTACTCCTTTGAATATATTGATTACAAATGTCACAAAACATTAAAAAATAATGCCTATAAAGGACTAATATGTTATTTCTTTCATCGCCTCAAACATACCAATATTAGCACTAATGGTACGTAAATGCAACTCATTGGTCAAACAATTATTTAGAGCTCCTAAAGCTCCTTGTAAGGCTTGTTGGGAAACTCGTAGTCGGACTTGATTAAGTGCTTTTTGCTGTTCAAAATAAATGGTTTCATTTTTGTAATTTTCTAATTGTTCTAAAATTTTATAAGTTGAATTAATCAAATTCAATATTTCTTATTTTATTTCAGAGTAATCATTTACTCGAAACTGATATGCTTCTATTTCCATTTTCCATAAGCGATCCTGGGCCTTTTCCAACTGCTCAATGGCCCCCCGCGTGGTTCTTCTGAATTTCTAATAGTAGTCAAAATTCTATTTTTTTCGATTATCTAATAAATCATTTAATGAAAGTATATTCTTTTTCCATTTGTTGCAAAACTTCCATGCTCTTCCCGAACCAAACATGGATACAAATAACCTCTGTTTTTTTTTAAATTTAGAGAGCGTCTGGAATAACTAGTGAATTACAATTGTATTGTACTGCAATTGGTACATTGGTCTTTGCAACCTTAATGCTTTCTTTCTTTTTTGAGATGATGTTATCTAATCATACAACTTAAAAGAAGATTATATAGTAGTTAATAAATTTACAATTGGTTTCACTAGTCAGTTACTTAAATTGGTTGCAATTAGACTATTCCTACAAAATAAACATATAAATACTTTTTATCATCAATATATTTTTATTAATTACTTAATTTAAAATTATTTGATTTCTTAATTAAAAATGAGTAATTGAATTAACTTGTGAATATTATGCAAAATTTATTGTAAAATTTTTATTTAAACTTTTTTATTATAAAAATATTTTTCTATTAAATTACTAGTTTTTATATATAATAATTTAAGAAAATGCTACTTCATTTTGGCAACAAAAGAACTATTAAATAATTAAATAATATTAGAAAACTATTAAATAATTAAATAATATTAGAAAACTATTAAATCAAGTTTTAATGCATGATTGCGAAACCATATTAACAAGATTCGAAGAAGAATAAAAAATCTAGAGAAAACCATCTTAAACATGAAAATAAAAAAGAGAGAAAAAAAAAGAGAGCTAGTGATAAAAGAACATAGTTGCAAGTTAAGCTTTAGTGAAATGATAGGAGAGAGCTCTAAATTAACAAGGTTATTATAAAAAATAATAGTACTTTTCTGTTCACTAAATTTGACACATTTGATTAGCAATTTCAAAAACACGAGTGTGCGTCAAGTAAAAAAAAAACTAACTCATGCGACGTATCCTTTTAGAATTGCATATTTACTATGAATAAGAAATTTATTAAATTTTTGTCTATTAAATTACTAAATGTTTGTTTATATATAATAATTTAAGAAAATATTACTTCTTTTTGGTAACCAAAGAACTATTAAATAATTGAATAATATTAGAAAAAGATAGATATAAATTTGTAAATATTAAATAATCAAGTTTTAATGCATGATTGTGAAACCATATTAACAAGATTCGAACAAGAATAAAAAATCTAGAGAAAACCATCTTAAACATGAGTGTGCGTCAAATAAAAAAATATTTGCGCGAATGTATCCTTTTAGGATTGCTTATTTACTATGAATAAGAAATTTATAAAGTTTGATACAACATTTTAGAAACATGAGTGTTTGTCAAATAAAACAAAATAATCATATGTTTTGTTTGATAGTATGAATATTTGGAAGACTAATCTCTATATAAATGGAATATCAAAAATATTACAGAATATTAAGGTTGCGTACTATTAGACCTCCCCAGGCCCTGCTTTATTGCGGGACTTCGGGCTGGGAGTGATGATGATGATGATGATATTAAAACTTAACATATAAGCATTTTTTTACTTTTATTTCTTATTTTGACACCTGTAGCCACTATCAGAATCACGATTCTTCGGCTCAATCAGTTCATCTTCATTCATTCTATTTCTACAACATACCAAATAACATAAGCCACATAATCTGAAGAAAATCGTTGGTAGGGAACAACTAACAACGATGAAGGAGAACAACTAACAATATGTGACTAACAAATGGTTAGGAAGAAGAGAGAGAATTAACTTACTAAAGAAGACGTCATTGGTTGGAATTCGATATGCAAACTGTTGTACCATTCTTCACTCTGCGTATTATTGAAATATAGGGAGAGTTTTGCATATAAGTATGTTGTAATGTAAGATTGTGTTAAGTTTTTTCATTTTAAAGGTGAAAAGAGACGGTGGGGCAATTGCGAGTAATAAATTGACTTAAATGTAATAAATACAAAGTAGCTATAGCCTCCATGATATTAATGCAACTTTCTACAACAGATATACCAATAATATACTTCAGTTGACATACTAAAGACTGCAGCAAATCCATATTTATCTCAGCTACTATCAAACTTTATTTAATGAAACTAAAACTGACAAACATAATAATGACTGCAGCAAATCCACATTTATCTTAACTACTATTAGACTTCATTTATTGAAACTATATATGAGAAACAATGACTGTGGCACATTCTTATTTATGTCAGCTAAAATCTGAGATAGATTTATAGATTTATGGGAACTAAATCTATCTCATATTTAGTTTCATTAAATCTTAGATTTGTAACAAAGTAAAATTACCTATTAGGATGAGGTGAGTGGACAGGCGTTTCTGCTCCCACATTATCCAAACCTGACTTTCAAACAATTGTTCAGCAGAAAAGTAGTCTTCGTGTTCTATGACAACAAAATCGTACCTTAAACTGGAAATGCAACATGAGCTTCAGCAACAATCTAAGAAATGGTTGTTTAAGTTTAATGTCAATAACAAACTCATTTATGCAATCAAATTATCATTTTGTAATAGTTCATTTCAGTTTAAAGATCACAAGCAGTATTTTCAAGGGCAATTTAAAGAGTGTTAACTTACAAGAAATACACAAAAGACTCAATTTCCTTTCTCCCTTCTTTGACCGTCTACTTCACAGTGAATGATTGCGCAAGAAGTTCATCAATATGTTGAAAATAGGCACATTATATATTAATCAAAGACTATATACCAAAATTGAAGTAATAAAACTTGCAAATTTTGGAAATCTATGTTCATTCTCCATGAAAAGGTAAACAAGAAGTTGAAAGGATCAAATCTTTATACAAAATTTACACTTCGAAGGTTCACCTAGCGAGTTAGAGAAGAGAATTAATTTATTTGAAGGTTTACTTGGTTTAGGTTGGGGACCCACAATCTCGCCGCCAGTGACCTGAATTTTGATGGAGAGCCCAATTATCATTCTACCCCTTCTCCTCCTACTCTTCGGTTAACATTCCAAAAACCTAAAACCCCATACATAACTCATTGCTTATATCGAACCTGCATCTACCTACTTAAACCTCACAATAGCCAGATGAAGGACGAACTAGAGGAAAGAGGGTTTTCGTTGAGTATAGCGATGATGGGATTTGGGTTTAATGTTTTGAACTCATAAATGGTCAATGATGGGCGTGGTTTTGGGTGAATTACAGTGGTGAGTTGGTGATGTTTGGGTTAGGAATGTGATTTGGGTTTATTGTAGTGAACGTGTAAATGGCGGTGGTGGGGGTGGTTTTGGGTGAAGTACGGTGGTGTTTGGGTTAAGGATATGGATTGGGTAATATACTGAACGCGTTAATGACAGTAATGAGGGGTGGTTATGGCTAATGGTGGTGATGTTTTTAGGTGATAGGGTTTCGGTGGGGTTGAAGAGAGCCGAAGGGGAGGAGGGTGGAGATGTGAGAGCGCAGAAAATTCTAGAGAATGTAGAGAAATGAGACCAACAGAGTAATTATTACGAGGGCACAATCATCATTGCCAAAGAGGTTATTTAGCTGTTTGGTCCTAAAGTTCTTGTTATGGAGTTTTAAAAAAATCAGTTGGTTGGGTTGAATCAACCAACTCAACCAGTTCATATCCAAACAAAATGTTGACCCTATTTGGCAAATAACGAATTATATTAGTTATTAGTTGATTCTATTAGCGGTTAGCTGTTAGTTGATAGCTGATTATATCAGTTGATTTAACCAACGGATAACATCAGCTATTTATTAAAAATGTTTGGTAAAATTAGTTATTTAATATTAGCTGTTGATATGTAAAATGACTTATGTTGCAAGATTTAAAAATAAATTATAAAGGCATAAATATTATATTTCTTAGTATTTCATTGAATATTCTTATAAGAATTTAGATTTAGATATTTAATTTTAAAAAAATAAGTTAATAATAATAATAATAATAATAATAATAATAATAATAATAATCATCATCATCATCATCTAACGTTAAATTCTCTATTAATACGAATGATGCAACGAGTTTCATCATATTAGTATTATATATATATATATATATTAATAAATTAAAAATATCTATAATTATAGTATGACACAGATACGATATATAATAGTTATATATTAAAAATATTAATTTGATGTGACTTTTTATGTTCAAAAACTTAATATTATGGTATTTTTTAATGTAAATTAAGAATATAAAATTAAATAAAGATTAAAAAGTTTAATTAACCTCTTTATTATTCTCTTCCAAACTTCACGATATGATTGTATGATAAAAAAGCTAACTTTGAAAACACACAGAGTAAAGTGAAGGACAATACTGTCATTAAGCAAATAGCTAACTTCAAAAACTATTTTTGTGAAGTTTTTAGAAATCACCTTATTGAGGTTAAATAAGCTAATCAATAATTCATTTATTAAACACATCAATAGCTTTTTAAAATGGTCAAAAAGCTAAATTTTTAGTAAAAAAGCTTAAAAACAACTGATAAGCTATTTGTCAAATACCTTTTTCAATTTTTTAATATAATTAAACCTCCAATTTAGGTAAATCAGCTGAAAAAATAGCTTATTAGTTATACTTCAAACAAATCCTATATGCTTAATAGATCACTTACAGGAAGAGCTCTGGCCGAGGCTTTAATTTATTAGCTGGACCGTTTAGCTTTTGGTCCAATGGTAGCAACGAATCAAACTTCAAGCCTACGAGTTTTCGGTCCAGTGGTCAGTGTTTCTAACTTTTGTTTTTTGTAATGTATGGTATTAATAATTAAAACCCTGCATGAAAGCAAGAAACTAAACCCTAGCCCTGCGCTATTGTTTGTGGTCGTCAACCATGGAGACGAAGACGAAGACAAAGACAAATGATGTAATTGAGAAGGAAAAGAAGACGAATCAACTATCTGTTATAGAAGAAGAAGAACATGGAGGAACGGATTCTGACTCCGATTATGAGGTAACTTCTTGTATTCTTTTGGCGGTGTAGACATGACGTATGATTTTGGTCAAACTAAATTTGAAACTGAAGCAGTTATGTGGATTGGTTCAACTTGTATTGCTCTCCACTTATTTTCTTTTGCTGCTCATACCTTACCAGTATATTCTTTCTCTGAATGTTGCTCTTTTGGTTTGGCATGCATACATGTGAAACTGCTCATCTTAGCCTATTTTACTCGTTGTAGCTTAGCGGGAATTCTGTATGTCACGGATACTTTTAATAATTTGATTTTACGGATATTTTAAGGAGGGTGACTCCCAGGATGAGGAGTCTGATGATGGGGAGGCTGAGTCTTCTGGAGATGATGAGGTTTGTGTTACAAATACTAATGAAGAAATCAAATCAACCAAGGTTGATTGATTTTGCTAAAAGGGCATATATTAATGTCAAGAATGTATCAGTAAAATTGAGAGTAATTATTGCAGGGCTTTGGCAGCACTGACAATGATAATGGTGTCGAGGATGGAGGTCAGAGTGGAGACTCTGAGTCAGATCAAGTGGCTGAAGAGAGTGATTCGTCTGAGGATGAGGTACTTACTTTTTCTTTAACAACAATTTTCTTCTTTTTGTTCTAGATAAAGTTATAACTTTCATGCCCATCTACTTCACATGGAATTTCTACAAGGTCTATTAAATTTTCTTATGTTTCCTTAAAAGGTAGCTCCTCGAAATACTGTTGGAGACGTTCCATTGGAGTGGTATAGGGATGAAAAACATATTGGATATGACATTACTGGCAAGAAGATTACGAAAAAAGACAGGCAAGACAAACTAGTATCGTTTCTTGAAAGTGCTGATGATTCAAAAAATTGGTGAGTACTCAAATTATTGATACAGAGTTCTTACCGTTCTGCAGCTATTAATAATAACCAAATCTGTTGTCGCCTTTGTCTTGTGATATAGGCAAGCACTTACGAGCTAAGATATCTGCATTTGACAAAAATTTTCGTATTTTTTATTTAGTGATTATGTAAATTTCATTTCTCACCATGCTAACATACATTGTAGTAGCATTACTGCTATAAATTTGAAAGTTTGAGATTTCAACTTTAATATTTTATAGGCGCAAGATCTACGATGAGTATAATGATGAGGAGATAGAGCTAACAAAAGAAGAAACCAAACTTATTCATAGATTGGCCCAAGGAAAGGCCCCTCATTCTGACTTTGATCCATATGCGGTCTGTAGTTCTCGTTTGCTCGCCTTCCTTTCTTCAGCATGTTCTTTTTTTCCTTCATGGATCAAATTAATATCTCAGACATATGGTGTCTTCAATCCTTAGATTTTAAGTATTTTTGTCTATACATTCAGCCTTATGTTGATTGGTTTGAATGGGAAGATGCCAAACATCCACTTTCTAATGCACCAGAACCAAAGAGGAGATTCATTCCCTCAAAATGGGAAGCTAAAAAGGTCAGTTATTTTGTTCATTGCTCCTAGGAAGTTTAAGCTTATTTTTCTGATATGTATTTAAATTATTCTAAAGGCTTATTATGGACTAATATGATGCTTTCACGGGGTGAGATGTAATCATGCTGTGTTCCATGCTTCTTTTCTCTTTTGTAACTTTCTTTTCGGTAATTTACAGGTAGTTAAGTATGTGAGAGCAATTCGCAAAGGATTAATAAAGTTTGACAAGCCAAAAGAAGAACCACGCTTCTACCTGTTGTGGGGTGATGAGTCTAGCTCTGTAGAGAAGACAGGGCACTTGTCTTATATTCCTGCACCCAAATCAAAATTACCTGGTATGATTTCCTTTTTTTTGTCAGGTTTGACAAATGTGCTTAGGATACCCTTTGATTACAGTGCTGTTATAGGACATGAGGAGTCATACAACCCATCACCAGAATACATCCCCACGCAGGAAGAGATTAATTCTTATCAGTTGATGGATGAAGAAGATCGACCTAACTTTATACCTAGAAGGTTATTTTAATTTGCTAATAATACCTTTTCTAGATCTCTATTCTGAACTACTAACATCATGTAATTAGGTATGCATCTTTAAGAAGCATTCCAGCCTATGAGAATGCTGTTAAGGATTCATTTGAGCGTTGTTTGGATCTATATTTGTGTCCTAGGGTTCGTAAGAAACGAGTAAGTGACTAAGATCGGAGACCATATGTCTTTTTCCACGAGGTTCCTAAGTTACATTTTTATTTCTATTTTATAAAGGCGGTTTAATTTCTCCTTTGATGTTTCAGATCAATATTAATCCCGAGTCTTTGAAACCTAAGCTACCAAGTCGCAAAGATCTTAGACCCTACCCAATGACATGCTACCTTGAGTATAGAGGTCATAAGGGAGCAGTCGTTTCCATTTCTACTGAAGCTTCAGGACAGTGGATTGCTTCAGGTGCATATATTTGGTGCTTCTTAAGTTTAAAAACCAAAGCTTCTTCGAAAAGAATCTCATGATTTTTTGTTCTCCACAAAGGTTCAACTGATGGAACTGTTCGTATTTGGGAGGTTGAAACTGGAAGATGTCTTAAAGTTTGGGAGGTTGGGGAAGCTGTCCAGTATGTTGCATGGAATCCGTTGTCTGAGCTTCCAATATTGGCTGTCTCTGCGTAAGGCTTGTCCTAATCTGTTAGTGATTGCTTCATTTCTTTGTTCTAACATTATATCATATCTGTTAAACAACATAAACATTTTTGCAGGGGACAAGATGTTTTTCTTATGAATTCTGGATTGGGAAATGAAGAAGTACAAAGAAAAGTCAAAGATCTTATGCGAGTTGAGAAATCATTTGCCCCAGATGAATCTGGTTTGTGAATTAGAGGAAAAAGCTATTAAGGTCAACGTCTTATGTTAATGAGTATCTCTTAACTTTTTTCTCATCATAAGTTTTTTCATGTAGGCAATGTGGCATCTGATTTGAGCTGGCTTCAAGATGATGAGCATGGAGGAATTAGATTGAGGCATTTTAGAGTAAACTATTCGTTTCTCTTAATTATAATTAAAGCTCTCACAATGTTTGTGGAACTTGTTCACTTGAAGTTTGCTATAGTTGTGTTATTTAACTGGTCCCTTTTTGGGTGTTTACAGACTGTAACATCAGTAGAGTGGCATCGTAAGGGTGACTATTTCTCTACTGTGATGCCAGCTGATATCCTTGTTCCTCATAAAATTCCAATTGCTTTATTTTGTTTTGATATTGCTTCATTAATAGGACGTGTAAAGCCGTTCTATTTTTGTGCTTTATGTTAACCAAGTACAAAGTTAGTCTAAACATGATGGAACACACAAAAGTTCTTTGATATGTGCTTGATTGTGGTTATTTTGTTTTTTTTGTGGGCTAATTCAATAGTCTATTGCAATTTAGTAGAAAAAGGGATTCTTATGGAATATTTGCTCGTCACACTGTTTGAATTATCATATTGGTTCATTTCTTGCCAGAACTTGTGATCTTTTGTCTAATGTTATCAAAAACTACTGGATTTGACTATGGACTGGCAATTGGGTAAATGACATAGACTTTCCTGTGATTTAACAAACTTTAGGAAAAACCCTTAATCTTTAAAAAACAAAAAAAACAAACTCCTGATTTTTGATTTTTCAGAAGTCCCTTCTCATAGATCTCAATTAAACAATAACTACAAAATACATACGGTATGAACATCATACATGGACTATTTAAATGTTACTAACATGGTAATTTAAGCCTCAAACCTGACTCGAATTAATTAAACTTGACTGAAATTAATAATTTAAGATAATTATCTTGAATTACTAAATTGGAACAGGTTTAGTTAGTTTGTTTCGAGTTTGAGTTATGTTGAATTGTTATCTAAGCATCATTTGATTGGGTCACGTGTCATGCTCATGTTATGTGTGTTTCGTCGTTACTTTTTAAACGAATTTTAAGAGAGGAGATTTTTTCTGAAAATTTTTAAAGATTAAAGGTTTTTTAGAAAGTTTCTTAAATCATGGGATAGTTTCATGCCTTTTACCCTATTTTCTTCCAATGTTGAGAATATATTTTATACATGGACATGTCTAAATAATTGCATGATCAAAAATTTTATGCATTGTATATAACCATAATGTTTACAAAAGCAACATTGAGTTAATAGAAATACTTGAAGCAGCTGGTTTTGTTGTCTTAACCCCTAATTACGTGAATCAAGAGCAATACTTATACATCGGCTCTCTGACAAGCTTACGCAAAAGCTTCCTTTTAAGCTGCATGGACTTCCTGTGGTGTCAACTTTTCATCCTACTCGATCCATTTTCTTTGCATCAACCAAGAAGAATATTCGCGTTTATGACTTGTTGAAGAAAAAGATGATTAAGAAGCTTGAGACTGGACTACGTGAAATTTCTTCAGTTGCAGTTCATCCTGGTGGTATGTTTCTAATTCTTGTTAATGTCATTAGTACAGATTTTTGGTTCCAGTATCTTTCTTGACTAAAGTTGTTTTCCTTGCAGGTGATAACATGATTGTAGGAAGCAAAGAAGGAAAATTATGTTGGTTTGACATGGATCTTTCGTCTAAACCGTACAGAGTCCTCAAGTATGTTGCAGTATTTATCACACGATTTAACTTTATATTTTTTCTAGTGGCATGCTTGTAGTATCTGTAAATAATCATAAGATTGTGAAATCTCTTGACAGATTTGAATACAGTAGGAAAATTCCTACAAGAGTTGAAAGGACATCCAGAAAAGCAGTTCACTTCTGCTAATACTTCTTATCTGCATTGTATTAATTCGTTAAGATGTATTTGATGTTAGAATGTGCCTTCTATGATGTAATTTCAAACATTTCAGGTGCCATCCGAAAGACATTACCAGTGTGGCTTTCCATCGGTCATATCCTTTGTTTGCATCAAGCTCTGATGACTGCACAGCCTATATTTTCCATGGCATGGTTTATTCAGATCTTAATCAAAACCCTCTTATTGTTCCACTAGAAATCCTTCGCGGACATACAAGTGCAAATGGAAGAGGTGAGTAGATTACACTCAGTTTTTGTGTGCATATACACCAACGACTTGGTCAGGGACCACAGTATAATATTGGTATAAAGCATGAAATGTGGAGTTTCCTTCAGCTAAGGTTGACTTGAAGTAGTGTTTGTTTTCCTCAAGTACATATGTTAATACCAGACAGCTAAGATAAGATATTTAATGTGCAAGTTCTTAACAATCTAAGCAGTCTGGCACACTTGCCCAAGTGCTTAAGCTATCACATAATAACTATTTGCAAATAATCATGTTGTTGGGGCCGTAAATTTGGTCCCTACTGATTGTTAAATGAGACAATAACAACTCTCTTCTGGGACAGATCGTGTTATTGTCTGCTAAAATGTTTGTTTTCTGTACTTTACACATGGTAAAGTATACGTGCATACAAGTTTTCAAAAAAAAAAATGAAACTAGCTTTATTGATTCTGGCTGTACTGTAGGGGTGACGGATTGCAAGTTTCATCCACGGCAACCATGGTTATTCACAGCTGGTGCTGACTCGTTGATCAAGCTATATTGTCATTAAGAGAAACATTTGTTGCTTCATCGCAGCATGGAAAGGTTGTTTGTGAAATGAGAAATTACAGAAGCTTGATGGATATTCTCATTTCCTTCCCAGAAAATGTTGATTGATTCTTAAAACTTGTATTGTAAAAAATATTGTAGATGCGTTACTGGCGGGGTCTGTCTTAGTTGTATTCATTAGGCACGCCTAAATTTTGACTGACAAAAATCTGATCCAATTTTTTAATACAGTATTGGTTTATACAACTCTCAACGGTGATTCAATAGGTTGAAAGAGGTATTAGTGAAATACTGTTGGGAATATGAAATCTAGAAAATTCGGCAGTGTGGAGTTTTGAGGGTAAAGTGGGGAATGAGAGGGAGAGAGGAGTTATGTGAATGTGAGAGTTAGTTAGAATGAGGGAATATAAGTTGTTAGAGGCAGAATAATGGGCATCCGGTTATGATCATTTGAAAGGTGATTGTGTGGAGATTGCTAGCTCTCGAAGTCTAGCTAAGGAATAACAATTCCCATTGCTTCTTTCTATCTACTCCATAATTCTTCCTATTCTTCTGCTGTTTTTGTGTGTTTGTGTGAAGTGTAGGACTCGGTTGTGTGAGTTGGTTCACTGTTAGAGCAGGAGGTCTCTAACAAAATATAATATAAGTAGACCCCAAAATGGTTTTATTTCTGTATCTGTTTGTCAATTTGCTTCACGGGATATACATTTGTTCAAAGTTTTGGATACGCATTGTTTATGGCTTCTATAATGTGGTATCATTCTGGATGACAACATTTGCTTGCAATTCTCCCAGATTTCCTCCGATCCGCAGTGGGGACTATCTCAAAGAGCGATTGAGGCTTACGTATGGCTTCTAAAGTGCAGGCTGGGGTTGTAAAAGGCTCTAGCTTCATCTGGATGACGTCAGTTGCTTGTGGATTTAAATCGGTTATTTATGCAAAATATTTCAATCAAATTACTACTTCAACTTGACATGCCATACTCTTTTTTCCCTGTGGGATGCCTAAGGTTTTTTGTGGTCATTTATTCAACCCTACTAAGAGGAAGTGCCTTCATCAGCTAGTTCGAAGATCCAACATTAACAATGATGCCAGCCAATATTACTTACAAAACATGCACATATTTTCATATTATTCTTGGTTTGTAGGATTCATTAATGTCGTCATAATTAATTTTCTAACCCATCTTCCCATCGATGAGCTTAGTGGGAGTCCTGGCTTAATGGGGGCTGTTATCCCGTTGAACCCAAGAGGCTACCTGTTAATAGCTTCTTTAAGAAGTTGAGAGACAAGCAAAGACCATATAGGCCCCGGTTGATTACACTTCATTTTTTTAGCTGATTGGTTATTTTTAGCTGTTCAAATAGCTGATAAAATTGTTTAGATAATAGCTTTTTTATCAGCTGATTGAACACAAACTGCTAAAGATGAACAAACTGCTTATAAGTAATGTTTGGGGTAATTAGCTAATTATCTCAAGCTTATATGCCAAATTTGCCTACCGCAAACCTCTCTCAAAAAATTTTCTAACGATTTTTGCCAAATCCTCCCAATGATTCTCCACTCACTGTCTTCTCACGCTTGTTGATGTCCCTTGTCATCATGCCTCTCACGCCTGTTGATCTCTTCTCCATTGCACCTTTGTCTACTGTTCTCCCTTTCCACCGCGCCTCGTCTGCCTGTTGCTCTCCTCCTTGACCATGTCTTCGCCTGCTGCTCGTCCTCTCCATCGCACCTCCTCTGTCTGCTGGTCTCCCTCTCTACCGTGCCTCCACCTGCTACTCTCCAGTGGACAAAAATTTACCTTTTTTTTAACAAATAGATTGATTGAAAGAAGGAAGCCATCAAACAAACAGAAGAAAAGAAGCGAACCCATGAAAAAGAATCTAGGAAGAGGATGATGCATCATCACTGGTGTCAATACTGGAATGGAAAATATTATGCTTTTAATCAACTCGAACGTTTTGTTTGGAATTGAAATACAAATGAAAGAGAAAAAAGAGAGTCGAGCTACAAGAGAGGATGG
>JAOTIZ010000005.1:17314693-17329640 GCA_027123425.1 Erythroxylum panamense | reverse complement strand
ATCGTCGGAGGGGCTAATCGGGACATAACCCCCGACGTGCCTTCTTTGTTTTGCAGGGATCTCACCGTCGGAATCACGGCACAAAGCAGCCAACTCATGGATCCAAACGGCAACACACAGTTCCGCCAGAATCCGGCAGAACCACGGATCATTCATAAAAAAGTTAAAAATGAAGAACATGTGAAATATCTAATTTCGGTTTCATCTTAATTTTTGAAGCAGTTTCTGAGACCAAATCGAACTCCAATCACCCAAAACCTTAACGGAAAGTGATCATTGACACTTGATTAATGTCTTTCTATAGTTTTCTCAAAACGTAAGTGTTCTTAAAGGGTCAGAAGATCTATATGTTTACGAATGATATGAGTAACTGCAGGAGACCTTAACCTTTATGTATAACATCCATATTTTGGGTTTTCCCATTACAAGACCGATATAGGTCCACACTGATTGAGATTCGTTTTCTACGCAGACTTCGACCCATTAATTTGAATTATTTATTGGGTCGCTTTATTATCTTTATTTAGATCATAACTTAACCAATAAGTTATTTAAAAATCAAAAAATGCAATTAATAATTGTTCAACTTTATAAGAAATGACAAAAATGTCCAACAGGTTTCCCTCATGTTAGTTTAAGTGATACAAACTTTACAATATGATCAGTAATTAAATAATATTTTGAGTCAAAATAATTCAACATAAACTTAATAATTTTTAACTATTTTTTAAAAACAAAAGTATTTCAAAAATTAGTAATAAAATTATTTGTTTAACTCCACGTCTCAATTATATGTTCTTGGTATTATTCTTATAATTTCAAGTACCTGGTTTGGTGCTTGATAAAGAAAAGCAGCCTGCCTTTGATCCACACGACGTGGCAGAATGGGTTTTTATGGAGTGCTCATTATTGCATAATTTTTGCTTTTTGTTCCAAGCACAATTAATTGTACTTGCTGCAATAAGGGAAGGCAACAATTATTGTGACGTAATTATTCTCAACTTTACAGGGCATTTGTTCCTAGATAACAAGGGAACTCCATCTCTTCTCTTTTAAGAACGACACTTGCTTAGCATGAATGATGAACCTTTGAGGCTTTTGTGTACAATCACATTAAGTATATAAGTGGAACCCAAGTGTTGTGAGACAACGTTTCCTTTCCTTTTCCGATTTTTACAAAACTAAATGATTTACAGAAGAAATATATAAAGGAGAATCAGTTATCTTTTGGTAAACGATAAACCAAAATTAAAATTTTGAGTACAAAAAAATAATTGTTTAGATTACTATTACTCAAATTATAACATAATCCTAAGAAAAGTTTAAAATCAAATTATATGACAACGCGGATACTGTGTAAAGGAACTGATCACATCACGGTCATTGACATACGGGAGCTTCACTCATGCCAAAATCATTTTCCAAATTTTGGCCACGTAATAACCACCCAACATTTGGTTTGATTTGATGAAAAGGAGTTAAAGACTATCTTTTAACCCATTAATCATAAGTATAGGATGATGATGTGCATTTAGGTATTTGCTAAAATACCTATTTATCAGATAATATATTGCTTAATTCAACTCTTGAGCTATTTGGCACTGAATTTAACCTTTGTGGATTTTAGACACATAAGCACTATACACTTTTTTTTAAGTGTCTCCTCGACTCTTTTTAATCTAATTTTAAATTGTGTCTTTATTTTTTAATTATGTTATTTTCTGCTTTCAAATATCAATTTTAAGTTTTAAGCCTAAAATGATGAAGTGATTTTTTGTTGCACCCTTTGTTGATCTACAAATAGTGTTTTGCCTGTCTAGCCGATGCTCCAAGTCATAGAAACACCAATTATTTTAGCAAGCACAACGTAAACCTATTAATCATTTTATCAAAGGAAGTAAGTAACAGTTGGAGTTGTTCAATGATAAAAACCCTACATAAGCATAATTTAATGACTTATGAATTGTTCAACTATTAAGAAAGAAGGATAATTGCAAATGACTGTCTTTTGTGATAATTGATTATTTTGTAGGTTTTATTTATTAAATAGAAAGTGAATTTAGGTGAAAATAAATTAAGAGAAAAGTCCGACAAAACTTAATTTCAATCGGACAATTTATGACAAAATCTATTTTTTGACAGGAAGTCCCAAACTTAATTGAAGACAATGTTTTGAAACTCGGATCGGTTATCGAACCGGAAGTCTTATTGGTTACCGGTTTGATCGGTTCAACCACCGGTCGAACCGGTGTGACGTCATAATTATGCAATAATTATATTTAATTATATATAATATTAATAATATTTTAAAATACAAAAATATACCAAAAAATAAAAAAACAAAAAAACAAAAAATAAAAATTTTATTGAACCAGTGGTCGGACCGGTCCGGTTTGATCGGTCTGACCGGTCAATTGATTGGTTTTGACCGGTTTTTATTGGTTCAATTGAGAACTGATTTTAAAGGGTGAATCGGACCGGATAGCCGACCGGTCACCGGTCGAATCGACCGGTCCGGTCCGGTTTTCAAAACAAAGGATAAGAGAGAAAGTGCAATCATTAGTTACATACGACGAAGTCGAATTGTCCTCGATCAAGGTTACCATTCATAGCTCTATCACTGCCCTGTGTAATACCGATGCTTTATGATGTGTATTAATTGCTGTTTCTTATCCAAGCCATTGATTCAAACACAATTTGATTACTTTTTTTTTCTTCTCAATTTTTAGTGAGGTTTTGTATTGATTGTTGCTCCCAGCCTTGCATAGCATACTAGTATGAATGAGTTCCCTCAACTCCAACGGTTGGTTCATGAACCATGAGATGTTGGAGTTGCTTGTTGCTTCCCAAAATATTTACCTTTGTGGGAATCTACCTTGCCTACAATGCTTCATTATTGGAAAGAATTCTCTAAATTCTTTTAATCAAAAGCACCTTATTAGCGATCTTCAAGGATTAAAACCTAACCCCCTCTCCCCACATAATTCAGGCTTTTAGACTTCATCCCAACTAACTTTGTAGTATATATGAGAACTTTTAGTCCCACCCTAAAGGAAAATTTGAACATCCTCTCAATATCTTTAACCACTTCTTGAAAGAAAAATATGTGAGGTCTCGTAGATATCAAAACGAACTTTGAGTAAGAGTAATCTTCCAACAAATGAGATTATTTTTATGTATTATGTTTATTTTTGTTGTGAGTTTGAATAATGAATGTTCATAATTTAAAGCATGTCAAATGATTAGGAAAAATATACGGAAGATTACATGATAGCGTAGTTGCATGATCGTGCCATGGAGGAGGAGCAACCCATTAGGATGCACGATCATGCCAAAGGGTTGCACGATCGTGCACGTCCTTTTTAACCCTCTGCTGTAAAACTTTAACCTATTTAACTCACTTTTTTTCCTCCTCCCCCCTCTTTCTCTCTCTAAGTTAGTAGCCTCACTCTCTTCTCTTGTTTTCTCTCAACTTTCACTTATTTTTCAAAAGGATTTCATAATTTTCTTCCATTTAAACTTTCTTTACCTTCAAATCTAGTGTTTTTTAACTAGAAAACATCTTTTGTGGGTTTTTGCAAAAAAAAATTATGCCCTCTCTATTTCTCCTGAATTTTTGATATTTTTGTCATCTTTTGCAAGATTTTCAACAAGATGGCAATAAGAATTAATCAACTTGTTCACAAGGCAAACCTAAAGAGAAAAAGAAGGTATCCAAAAATGGTGCGCGAGATTTAGCGACTTATTTTAATACTCCTTTTTCAATCTTCCTCAAAGAGGAAGGTGAGAGGTTCCATAAACTTCAATATAAAAATATTGCTATACGTAAATATTTTGATTTTGAAAATTTGAAAGATTTGAATTTGAAAGAAAAAAAGTTGTCTTTAGTTCTAAATTCACTGGGATAAATTTATTTATTATGATTATTTGTTTATGAAGAATTAACCCTTGAATTTTACACTTCAATGAGCTATAAGCAAAATAAGTTAGATAATTTATGGCTTATATTAAAAGAGTTATCATGTAATATGGATTATTTTATTATGGAAGAAATATTTGGTTTTCTGAAATAAATTTTTTTTGAAACTCATAATGATTTCCATGCTTCCTCTTATTAGACTAAATTGGCTAGGTTGAATGTGTTTAAACCATATAATACACCAAATAATGTTATAAGGAGTCTAAAACACTTGTTACTTCATAAATTTATATGTCACGTGATATTTACAAAAAGTAAAAGTAACAAATGTTCCAAGAAGGATTTATTTTTACTTTGGTTTATGAATCATAAAATTAATGTTTGCATAGTTACTTCACTTACAAAGAAAAGTAGCTATTTAGGCATGAGTTATTTACTTACTGCCTCAACTTAATTCTATTGTGTTGATTTTGATGGACTAAACCTTATTTTGCCTGACAGATCCAATAATACTCACTCAAAGAGGGATAAGATGTTGGAGTCCTATGGTATGGAACTTCGTGATCCCAACTCCAAATTAAAAAGTAAGCACATGACAAGATAGGTAGGCTCTAGTTTGGTACTGCCATGACAAAATCAACTAGAATCCACTAGTGAAGAGTTAGAAGAAGAAGAAGAAGCTTGGGAGATGGTGCTTGGAAAACATGACAAAAACAGCAAGCGCCTTGAGGATCGCATGGATGTAGTGTGACATCAGCATTACCAAACTAAGAAGTTACTGAAGTTCTTTTTAGTGCAAGGCCTCTATGTTCCATCTCCTACTCTGTCACATCCACAATCTCCATAAGTACTCTTGTCTTCCTGTCTATTTCTTTTAATTTTCATTGTCTTACTGGTTTTTTAATTCATATTTTAGTTTTGTTATTCACATTGAGAACAATGTGTTATTCAAGTGTGAGGACATATATGCACTTGCATATTATTTGTGTGTGAATTTGCATTTGCATTGTGTTAGTTTTTAATTAGGTTAGCATTATGTAAACATTTGATGTGCATATTCTGTGAATGTGTCAATGACAAAAAATTGAAAAGAATTAGCATATCTATGAACATGATCATTTAATTTGTGAAGAAACATTAGCTTGTGAAGTTCGTGTTTTAAGTGTTTTTGAGGTGAATATGTGTGTTCATCATAATATTGTCCTTATTCTTTCAATATATGACACTTGTTTGTATACATTTGTAATTAAATTCATTTAAATTGGTATACATCATTAGTAGCTTTTTATGGGAGTGATGGACTAGGAAAAAATGAAGGTAAAATGAAAAAAATAAAAAATACCAAAGTTTGTTGTATAAATGTGCTAAATACCTTTCCTATTTTGTTGACCTGTTAAAAAAAGGATTAAGAATAGAGCTAGAAGCCAGTTGTAAGTTTTGATATAGCTGAGTAACCAAAAGCATTAATGACAAAATGTTTGTCTTTGCATCAAAAGATTATAATGATACTCCAACCAAGCTTAACTGACAGGCTCCTATCATGTAATGATTAGGCGACCTGCTCGATGTTCCAGGGTGGCTCTCTAGTCGATATTCAAGTCGGCTGAAAATTCTCATGAAGCTAAGCCTATTGCCCTTGTTAAGGAAAAGCTTCAATTCACAATAAGAAACGTAAACAGTGGAGTTTTGTTTTTAGTTTATTTAGAATTTCGGTATAACAACGACTATATTTTGACATCCTAAAAATTTCTAAGTCCTTGTAAAAGTTCAAAACACTTCTATTATCACATCAATTTCCCAACTCCAAATTGTGGACTTAAAATCCACTCATATGCAGTCTCAAATAGTTACATCAATAAACTTTGAAAAGCTAAAACAAAGTCATGCATTCCATTAAAAAACCTTTATACACATCCATTCTTTATACAAATGTACTTTCCAAAGCATGTTCAAAGATATTCAATAGTTCTAAAAAATATGTACAAGGCAAAATAAAATTGCCTACACAGTAGCACTTGATGAAGTTGACTAATTGCGAGGTGGAGTCCCTACTACTGAAGGCCCTAAGCGTGCAACTAAGAGGTTTTATTTAAAAACTAAAAATAAAGGGTGAGCTAAACGAGCTCAGTGCGTATTATTGGTTTCCAATAAAAACATTTATACAAATATTAACCTCCATAATAGAAAATAATTTCTTTTCTTTTCAAGTAATAACTAAGGTTCTTACAAAATACATTCTTTTCTTTTCATAAGATTAATGCATATGTAAAACAAAACATAATTTTTTTTAATGAGATCAAGTTTCACTTTTCTTGTAAAGTATACAGCGACGATAATCAATACTTTCATGAACTTTCTTTTTTAAAACATAGCCTATCACTAGTTTTCTTTGCCATATGGTATCCTTAGGTGTATGGCCACAGAATTGGTTCTGCATCGCTTACCCGTGCTTGTTAACCTCTATATATCGATTATTATGAAGCTAGTTTTGCATCGCTTACTTATAATGATACCTAGCACTACATATAAATTAGTGGTTACGGAGCTAATTATGCGTCGCTTACCCGTAACAGTGCTAGCACAATATATACTCCACACGTGCAGAGGGCTACTCATAGGACATATTGATATACACAACACCACCTATGTTAGTGATAGATGCCCCTAAACACTGCCATACATATTAGGACATACTCTGATTGATATAGTCGTATGTATAAAGACCTAATGGCGTACCATAGGCTAAACCACAATTAATACATGAGCGTGCCTCATTTCAATACCATTTAAAAATATATTCAAAATCCTTTTCTATGCCAATTTAAAGCATATGCAAATTTCAATTCAATGACAATTCAAAGCATGCATATATCTTATTAGTTTCCAAGTGCATTCAAAACTCAATTCAATGCTAAATCAAAGCATGTGGAAACCTCATGAAGATTAACTTTTAAATTTAAGTAGTAGCACCAATGGAATTATTCATAAACATACTTTTCATAGTAAGGTAAAAACCATCTTAACAAATCAATTTAAATACACACTCACTATTTTTTGTTTTTTGTTAACCACCCTCACGTGTTCGATACTTTTCTTTTATTAGCCCTGAGTCTATGGTGATGAGAAAACTTTATTGTCTTACTCATCTATGAGGGAGACCCCTGAAGGGTTCTTAAAACCTGCCAAGTACATCCATAACTTACCACTTTGTTTTACAAATTTTATGACAAAGGGCTTAGCCAAAATCTTTCATTGAACAACGTCCATGATTTATACATGCTGCCTTATTTCCATTTAAATAACGTACATAGTATATACATTCTATTTTCCTTACATTGAACCATTGAACTATGTATAACATGCATGCTGCCATTGAACAACCATTAAGCCACATATATAGCATCTACACACTGCTAATTAATACCCATTGAATAACATACATAAGATATGGATATATATATATTGTTTTCCTCTCCATTTACCATGTTGTTTTTCTCTTTATTTAACCATGCAATCAGTTCAAACATTCATGCAATTCATAAGGGAATTCATGTTTCCAGCTTAAGCATTCATGTGACCAGCTGAAAAGGATGAACATGAGTGATTTAGCATACCAGAATCAGGCGGTGACGTACTATCCATCTTTTCCCTGCATGTAGTTAGCGTTTGTAAAGGGGTTGTTCAATGTTGGAGGCTTAAACACCATACTGAATTTATTTCCTAAAGGCAATAACTTGGAAGATCTATACGTGAAGGGAGCAGCTGCAATTAATATCATCAATTCTAGTCTAAAGGATAACTAAAACTTTGGTGGAATGAAGGTGAAGCAGCTGCTCCATCATTCTTGCATAAGCTACAAGTTGTTAGAAGCTGTCCAATATGTTGCAAAGTTTAATCCAACAGCTGTCCATTATTTTAACTCTCACCATCTTTGTTTAATAACTTCTTGTATCATTCTCGTCAATTCTTGTCTCCCACATATAACAAGTTGTTTTGATTTTTGTCTAAACAAAATGAAACACTTCCACGCCATATATTGACCTCGCTTGTAATGAATTTCATGTCCCTCTTATATACTCCTTCATAAATGTGACAACATAAGATTTTCATGCATTCTTGTTCCAAAAAATGAGAACTTCTTCATGTACATGACAACTACTACTTAAGACTCATTCACATGTACATGTATTATTTGTTGTCCAAAATAATTAAGTGGCTTAACAAAAATCTATCCAATTTTGGTAGAAATTTCATGTCCACTTAATAACTTGTTACACCAAAACATATCGGCATATAAGTTCGATCAATTTACTTTAAGCATCTGTAACTAAGGCTAATTATCTCATGCTTGGTTTACTTGGTTTATATCCCTATGTTTCAGCCCGAAAGTATTGCCAATTTACTCTACGATAATTTAAAACAAGGTCAATCTTGATCTATTGTAAATCCACCCATTCAAATTTATTTTTGGTTCATTTCTATACCAGTAAACTCTAATAATTTTTTGCTATCATTTGACTTTAATACTTGTCTCAAGTATTGTCAAATCATTTAGGGTTGGGTCCTCAATTCACCTTTTAGCGAAAATAAAATTTACATTCACCAACACCATTCACATGAAATGAAATTTTATAGATACAAGAAAAGAAAATTTTGCAGTTTTACAACCACCCCTTCTTAGAAAAAGTTTTTTCCTCAAAATTTAACCAAACATACAATAACATTTTCAAAATAAACGCGGATATAACACACGCATTTTGGTGCTCGGGCTCCCATATAGCTTCTTTTACTGCATGATTCCTCCACAACACTTTAACTAAAGGAATAATCTTATTACGCAGAACCTGGTCTCTGTAGTCAAGAATTTGCACCGGTTCTTCTTCGAAAGTCAAATCTTCCTTTAAATTCACTGGTTGCTATATGATTACACAAAATGGATCAATAAGATGTTTGTGAAGCATAGACACATAAAAGATATTGTGAATCCTCGTAAGTTCATCTGATAAATTTAATTGATACGCCATTAATCCAATCCTTTCCATAACTTCATATGGTCCCATATATCTCGGACTTAATTCACCGTGTGTCCCAAATCTTAATATGCCTTTCCAAGGGGAAATCGTAAGAAATACCTTATCTCCAATTTCAAATGCAAGATCCTTACCACAATTATCTGCATAGCTTTTCTTTCTAGCCTGAGCTATCTTTAATTTGTCCCAAACAATTTGAACTTTATTTGTTGTCACCTACACAAGTTCGGGACCTATCAATTTCCTTTCACCTACCTCATCCCATGATACTGGAGTTCTACATTTTCTTCCATGAAATGCCTCATAAAGAGCCATGTCAATGCTGACTTGATAACTGTTATTGTAGGCAAACTCTATTAATGGTAAGTGTGTGTCCTAAATCCCCTTAAACTCCAAGACGTAGGATCTAAGCATATCTTCAAGTGTTTGAATAGTTCTCTCTGACTGACCATCCGTCTGAGGGTGAAAGACAGTGTTAAACTTAAAGCGTGTACCTAAAGCTTTTTGTAAGCTGGGCAAAAATTTTGATGTTAACCTAGAGTCATGGTCTGAGACAATAGAAATTGGCATACCATAGAGTCTCACTATCCATCCACATACAGTTGGGCAAACTTGTTTAAAGAATAATCATTATTAAATGAAATGAAATGTGAAGACTTTGTTAACCTGTCCACTATCACCCATATAGTAGTGTGCCCCTTCTGACTCTGTGAAAGTCCTACAACGAAATCTATAGTAATCTTCTCCCACTTCCATTCTTGGATAGGGAGGGGGTTGCATTAATCTTGCAGGCTTATGATGTTCTGCTTTTAGTTACTGATAGGTTAGACACTTAAAAACGAACTCTGCTATTTCCATTTTCATCCCTCTCCACCAATAGTGTTCTTTGAGAGTATGGTACATTTTTTTGCTATCCGGATGCATAGCGTAAGCTGAGGAGTGAGCTTCCTAGAAGATCTCTTTCTTTAATTCTTTTACATCCGGTACACATAATCGTTGCCCCCTTACCACTGTACCATCTTCCTTGATAGTAAAAACCATTCTCTGCCCAGTCTTAACTTCTGTCTTCAATTTCATCAATTGCAGATCTTGTCTTTGTTTCTTTCTAATCTGATCCACTAAGATGAGACGAATGTGAAAGATAGAAATTAATGTTGCTAAATCTGTCATATCTAATTTCACTCATAAAGACCTCATTTGCACAAGAAGTGGAAGATATATCGTCTTCAATTGTGCTATCGAACTGGTAGGTCTTCTACTTGAGACATCAGCTACTATATTGGCTGTTCCGGAATGGCACTCTATTGTACAATCATAATCTTTTATAGCTCCAACCACTGCCTCTGTCTCATGTTCAGTTTCTTTTGAGTAAACAAATATTGCAGACTTTTATGATATGTAAAAATCCTACAGGGAACACCATATAAGTAATGCCTCCATATTCTTAACGCAAAAACTACTGCTGCCAATTATAAATCATGGATGGTATAGTTATGTTCATGCCTTTTCAATTTCCTAGAAGCAGAGGCTACAACCTTATCATTCAGCATAAGCACACACCCTAATCCCTATCTCTAGGCATCACTATACACTAAAATTCATCAGTCCCTGTTGGTAATGTGAAAGGGCTATTGTCATCCTTTCTTTCCATTCATCAAAATTTCGTTGACAAGCATCTGACCACTCAAATTTCTCCTCTTTTCATGTCAACTTGGTCAGTGGAATTGCTATTATGGAAAATCCTTCAATGAATTTCCTATAACAGCCTGCCAATCCCAGAAAGCTCCTAACTTCTGTCACAGTGGTGGGAGGTCTCCAATTCGTAATAACTTCAATCTTTTGGGGATCCACACTAAGTCCTTTAGCTAAGCTGACATGACCTAAAAGAGTAACCTTATCATGCCAAAATTGGCACTTATTGAACTTAGAGTATAACTGGTGCTCTCGTAGGATTTGTAGTACAATCCGAAGGTGTTCTACATGATCCTCCTGACTTCTTAAGTACACTAATATGTCATCAATAAACACAATCACAAACTTATCTAGGTACTCTCGAAATACCCTATTCATCAAATCCATAAAAAACAGCTAATGCATTCATTAATCCAAAGGGCATAACTAAAAATTCATAATGCCCGTACCTCATCCTAAAGGCCGTTTTTAGAACATCTTCATTGTGGACTTTCAATTGATGATAACCTGATCTTAGATCAATCTTTGAATACACCTAGGATCCCTGTAGCTGATTGAATAAATCATCAATCCTCAGGAGCTGATATTAGTTGCGAACTATCACTCTGTTCAGTTATCTGTAGTCGATACACAACCTTAAACTCCCATTCTTCTTTTTCACGAATAAAATTGGAGCCCCCTATAGAGAAGTGTTGGGTCTCACAAAACCCTTATCTAACAACTCCTCCATTTGCACTTTCAATTCCTTTAACTCCGTTGGAGCTATTATGTACAAAGTAATTGAAACCAGTTGGGTTTCTAGAGGTATATCTATCTCAAAATCTATTACCCTATCTGGGGGTAATCCTGGAAGATCCTCCAGAAATATGTCGAGAAACTCTTTGACCACTGGAATATCTCCAAGTTGAATCTCATTATTATTATGTTCAATCATATAAGCTAGATATTCCTGGCATCCTTTACGGAGCATTTTATTAGCTATCATGATAGTCGCGATACTAGTAGAAAGAACTTTCTGTAACCCATGAAATATCACCTCTGGTTCCCTAATCGACTCAACCTAACCTTCTTTTTAAAACAATCTACCACTGCGCGATGTGTGGATAACCAATCCATTCCGAGAATAACATCAAAATCTCGAATATCCAATATGATAAAGTTTGCTGGGAATTACTAACCTCCAATCAGTATTTTATTATCTACGAACATTGTTTCAACGAAGAATAAGTTCCCAGCTGGAATGAAAACTATACCCCAACGTCTTATAACTGAGGCTCAACACTCAATTTTGTAAAAAATCCACAAACATGAAAGAAAGTGTAGCACCAGGATCTATTAAAGCATATGCATCATGATCAAAAATAGTGATCATATCGGTGACTACCTCTAGTGTGGCATCGGCCTCCTGTTGAGTGACTGCAACAACTTGGGCTTATGTATGACGTCTACTTGCCTGTCCTATAGAGGCTGCTTCCCTACCCAGAAAGCTCATCCAGATTTAGTAAAATTTGACCTCTGGTTTGAGAACCTCGACCACCCTATCTGTAAACTTGTAGAGGTGCTGAAGATCCAGCCACCGACTTCTTTATGGTGATTAACCACAAATAATCTCTAATGAAATGACCCTCCTAACCAATGAAAGCAACCTGTCATATTCATTCGACACTCTCCTAAATGTCTTTTTCTACAAGTAATACACTTTGGCACTGGGGTCCTACTATCATGGGAGTTTCTGGGCCTAGTGGGTGACCCAAAAGATCATTAGCTAGATGAACTAAACATCCTTCCACCACTCCATCATGTGTTGGGCCCCGATTCACATTAAGCATGTTGAAATTATTTTTTGAGGCATGTTTAAATTATTTTGAGGTTTAGATTGATACTTGTTATTTTGGATGGAAATTAATTAGGGATTTTATTGCTTCCGCTTTCATTTGTTTCCGTTTCAATTCTGTATTCGGTTCGCAATTGCTTTGCTTCCGCTTGCTTTCCGATTCCCGGTTAAGTATGAGAGTTTCGGATTAAGTAGTTGGGTTCGGATTCAGGATCCAACAGATATGCTCTGGTTTAGTTTGGTTTTTTTGTAAGAGGTTGGCTATCCGGTAACGGGTTCCAACATCATGACTCTTAACCGAACCCTAAGATGAACTAGCTGGTGAATTATGCTTTTGTTCTGATTTTGAATTCTGAGTGATTCTTGTTGTATTTCTCTCCACTTTTATTGCAGATTCAACTAATTCCCCGTAGTGTGTCTGTAAAGCCAATGATAGGTGAATCCATACTCTAGGACTCAAGCCTGCAGTAAACCTTTTACACTTATGCTCATCACTAACAGTAATAAACGTAACATTTCTAATAAGTTATGAAAATCTCTTCTCATAATCTATCACTGATGTCAAACCTTGCTCTAGAAGGAAGAATTCCTCTACCCTTGCATCCCTACAACTTTGTTGGTAGAATCTATCTGTGAACTCTCTCTGAAACTCTTCCCAAGATACCTCATACGGATGTTGTCTCTCAAAGGCTTCCCACCAATTTTTAGCCTTATCTTCGAGGAGGAAGGTGGAAAACACAACTCTCTGCTCATCTGTGCATCCGACAACGTTGTATATCTTCATAACTTGATCTTACCATATGAGTGCACTCTCGGGATCTCCACTCCTATCAAATGTCTTGGTGCCCAATTTACATATGCGCTCAATTGAGCATACAAAAGCTTCCATACTTTCTCGTGATTGTCACATCGTTGTAGCAAGAATTTGAGCTATATGTTCCACATTAAAAATCACTCCAAATGGTTCCGCTTACCTTGGCAATTGGGATTGTGTTGGTTTATAGAGACACTTGTTGACTCTAGAATGTGGTCATCCTCCCGTTCTGGAGGTGACTCAAGTGCAGGAGCCATTGGAATGGCTCTTTTGGGACGTCCACAGCCTCATCTGTGCATTATGATTTGTATTCGATAAAAATGCAAATGTGTAAAGCTTTCAGTTTATGAAATCATATGCATGTAAATCACATCATTTTATTAGTCAACTCACTTTTAAAACAATGTAAAAACCTTAAACCACAAAGAAGGCAACCCATTTTTAAAAGCTGGGCTCTGATACCAACACTGACATGCCCTTATCTTGTAAAGACTAGGCGACCTGCCCAACACTCCACAGTGGCTCTCTAGTCAATATCTGAGTCAGTTGGAAAGTTTCCATGAAGCTAAGTCTATTGCCTTTGTTAAGGAAAAGCTTCAATTCACAATAAGAAATGTAAACAATGAAGTTTTGTTTTTCAGTTTATTAAGAATTTCGGAAGCACAATGACTATATTTGGACATCCTAAAAATATCAAAGTCTTTGTAAAAGTTCAAAACACTTTTATTACCACATCAATTTCTCAACTCCAAGTTGTGGACTTCAAGTCCACTCATATGCAGTCTCAAATAGTTACATCAATAAAATTTGAAAAGCTAAAACAAAGTCATGCATTTCATTTAAAAACCTTTGCACACATATATTCTTTATACAAATGTACTTTCCAAAACATGATCAAAGATATGCAACAGTTCTAAAAAATATATACATGGCAAAATAAAAATGCCTACACAGCAGTACTTGACGAAGTTGACTACTTGCGAGGTGGAGTCCCTTCTACTAAAGCCTTTGAGCATGCATCTGGGGGGTTTTATTTAAAAACAGAAAATAAAAGGTGGCCTAAACGAGCTTAGTGAGTAGTATTGGTTTCCAATAAAAACATTTATACAAATATTAACCTCCATAAAAAGAAAAAAATTTCTTTTCTTTTCAAGTAATAACTAATGTTCTTACAAAGAACATTCTTTTCTTTTCATAAAATTAATGCATATGTAAAACAAAACATATACATTTTTTTAATGAGATCAAGTTCCACTTTTCTTGTAAAGTATACAATGATAGTAATCAATACTTCCATGAACTTATTTTTAAACATAGCCTATCATAAATTTTCTTTTCCATATAGGCCATGGAGTTGGTTCTGCATCGCTTACTCGCGTTTGGTTAACCTCTATATACCAATCGTTATGAAGCTGGTTTTGCATCACTTACTCATAATGATGCTAACACTTTATGTAAATCAGTGGTTACAAATCTAGTTCTACGTCACTTACCCGTAATAGTGTTAGCACAATATATACTCCACACGTGCATAAGGTGACTGACAAGACATATTTGACAGACACAACATCACCCATGTTCGTGGGGGGGGGGGGGGGGGGGGGGGGGGGGGGGGGGGGGGGGGGGGGGGGGGGGGGGGGGGGGGGGGGGGGGGGGGG
>JAOTIZ010000005.1:17299387-17311802 GCA_027123425.1 Erythroxylum panamense | reverse complement strand
CTGGCTTTTAAAAAAAGCTCTTCTCAGAAAAGCTCTACTGACAAAAGCTCTACTGATAAAAGCTCTACTGATAAAAGTTCAACCAAACGGGCCCTAAAAGAACTTTCTACATGAATGAATGGAAAGTTTTCCATTTCTAATTTGTTTCTAAATGATACTATCTTCCAGTCAAAGTAAACTTGTTTTAGAATTCTTTTCACAAAAGGATCTAAATAATACATTTTGTATATATGTCTATCGCTCAATGCTTCTACAATTGTCCACCCCTAACCAATTAGTGGTCTAAATATTTCCATTTCTTAAAAGTTGATTAAAAGGCCACAAGATATCCAAGTATCAAACCAAAAGCTAGTTTTTCTTCTATTTCCAATAAGAGTGACAAATTCATTTTTCAAAAGGTTTTTGGTTCTTAAGATAACTTTATAAGTTGAAGTTGAAGATGATCTAATTTTTAGACTCCAAATGCTTTTAAATTTAACGTAAATTTCATAGATCCATTAACACCAAAGTGATTGTTCATCTCCAAAGTCTTTTAGACAACATAGCATTATTTATCAATTTAAGAGAAATAAACCTAAGTCCACCCTTTTCCTCAGTAAGGAAATCTCTTTCCATTGTATTTTAGCTTTTTTGACAGTTTCTTCATTCCTATTAAGAAATTTGTCATATATCATCCTTATAGCCTTGATGATTTTCTTGGGGATAGCTAAGTGTGTAGCTTACAATACATTAGTTGAGTTCAGAATGAATGATATAAGTTCTAGTAGTGGATAAAGTTTTAGAACTCTAATAGGATATTATGTTGTTGATTCTAACAATTAGGATATTGAAATCTATGGAGGATGGACTTGCAGTTGAGGCAAGAATGCTTAGATAAAGGAATTAAAAAAGATGTAATATTGAACTAGTGATAGAACTAATGACCAATTCTTCCCCTAAAGCATATTTAGATAAGAATAATCCACTTTTTGCACCATTGACATCAAAACCAGAGATTTTGCTAAAGATTTTTAAGGCTTTCACAGGAGTAGAAATAGAAGTTTGATCATCCTTAGAAAGGAGTATAATATCATCTACAGACAAAGGTTAGTGATGTGCTGAATTTTACACTTAGACTGAAATTTAAAAGCCTTTATTCTTTCCATAACTCTCTAAAGAGTTCTATTGAATACTTCTATAAAAATAGAAAAATATATGGAGAGATGGTTTCACCCTCTCTAATCCCCTTGGAGCTTTTGAAAGATTTACTAGGTTGTCCATTCACCAAGATTTTGAATGATGGAGTTGTAATGCATTGTGGGATCAACTGAATGAAAATATATGGAAATTCTAACTCACGGAGAGTGTTTAAAATAAACTACCAATCAAAACTATCAAATGCTTTCTTCGAGTTAATTGTGAGAAGACAATCATTACATCCTCTTCTATTAGTATAGGATCTGACAAGCTCTTAGAATAGGAAGATACTATCCCCTATAACTTTACCTAGTATACAAACCCCTTGAAAAAAATCAATGTAATTAAAATGTACACTTCTCAACCTCTAAGTCAAAATCTTTGGGATGATTTTGTGTAATATATTGCAACATGAAATATATCTAAAGTCAGAGATATTCATCTACTTACCACCTTTAAGAATAAGTGTTACAAATGTGTTGTTAATTTTAGTCGACAATGTCCTTTTGCTGAAAAATTATAGATCAACATCCATAACAATATGCTTGATCAGGTGCAAAGATTTTTTGAAAAAATATACAATAAATCCATCAAGACAAAGTGTCTTAAAGGGGTTTTGAGATTTCAAAGAGTCTTCAATCTCCTGCATAGTAATGGCTTTACTAAAAAATTTAGCTTTCTGTGGAATTATACATACCTAGATAAACTCCTTTAAAAGTAATTGATATGAAGTAGCCTTAGTAGCTGCTTTTAAGATGTTGGAAAAATGGTTAAAGGCCCTTTGTAGCAATAATTGCTAAGAATTCGACACTTAATTATTCTAAAGTAAAGAAATGATCTTGTTGTGAGTTTTCTAGAGATAATAGCTCTATAGAAAAAAAAACTGTATTTTTGCCCCTTTCATCTATCTAACCCTTGATCTTTATTTCATTAGTTAATGGTAGTATGTTACTGTATCGAAGAAGTATTTCATAGCTAGTTTTTTCTTGATTATAAAGATTATTATAGGATGGATCATTTTAAAGTTTAGTTTGAATCCTCTCAAGGACAATCCTTATAGTGTTTAAAAAATGATGAGTGTTGCCAATGTTGTTATGAAAAAGCTATTTTATTTCTTATTAAATGAGTGACTTCTTCCTTGCAAAAATGAATTGTTTGGTGTAATATCCCCTCTTTTATATTGTTGAAGGATTTAAAGTGTTAGACCACTGAGTCACACGAGTGGCATCATATAGAATGAATTTAGTACATTTGTGACATCATTTTATGATTGTCTTTATATGCATAAAATTAGCATATACACATGAATTGTGATTTAGATAAATTGCGCTCAATTGAGATATTCTATGGTATAAAACTAAAGTGAATGTGAAATGAATGTACATTTCTAATTTCTTATGCTTTGGTTTACAAATGACAACAATTGATGGATTATAACTGGTAACCTAGAATAAGTTGTTATCATTGGAAAATTGATAAAATAAAGTGTACATTTAGTCTAGGAAAAATGTCAAGTGGCAAGCCAAGTTGAAACATGGAAAGTTCGGATGACTAAGCCTATAATTGCGTGACATTTGGCATATGCAATTAATTGAAAAATGGAAGCAATGAATGAGTAAAAAATGGACTAGTAACTAGGTGACATTTGGCAGCTTATGGAGTGGACAAATAAGATGCATGCTTAAGGACAAATGTTATTAGGAAAAGGTGACACCTAGCACCTAATGTGTCAAGGTAATGCAGAAATGTTTCTACTGAGTTGATTTCTCTTCTTTCCTTACTCTCTCCACTAAAATACACTCTCTTTCATATCTCTAGAGTTTTGTTTCAATTGTGATCAATTTCCAAACCAAATCCATGCTTTTATCCTTCACAAGATAGATATAGAACCAGAATATTGTAGTTCTTATTATGGTCTTTTACCTTAGCCGAAAACAAACCTATTTCTACCTTGAAATGGTGATGATTTTGCACGCATGAAGAGCTAAGTACTATTGGACACCCTCCCTCACGAGACGCACCTAACTTCCTAAGTGATATCTAGACACGGCACCCATAAGGGGTAGCCCACACTAGTCAGACGCCCTAATCACAGCTTGAATTCTTCAAAACAATTGTAGCTCCATGTCTCTAGTTTAGTTTGAAACAAAAATCATCTCATTCGGAGCTCTATAGCTCAAGATATGACTAAAAAGTCAAAGTATGTTCATAACCAATTCATGCTCTTCCAACCAATGCCCTTACTTTCTTTCCATCAACCTTTTTCAAATCAACACCAAAGGCTACCAATTTTCATAACGAGATAGAGGAGTGTGTTAGGAAGCTATCGCTTCAAAAATCAAGTCATTTGGAGGTCAGATGACAAAGTTATGGCCAAAATAGTTGAACAGGTTCACCTTTGGGAAAACCCTACGGGTCACGACCGTGACAAGCGAAAATTTTTGTTGTCACAATCGTGACTCTTCATTTTTCTTCTACCATACCTATTTTGGAAAAATAGACATAACTTTCATTAGAGAGGTTGGATTAAGGTCATTATTGGACTGTTTCGAATAAGACTTCTAGATCTACAACTTCCATGAAGACTTAGAAGAAAGTTTTTACCTCTAAAAGGGTCAAAATTTCAATTTAATGTAGTTGTTCCGTATGTACACCCCATAGAGCATTACTAACTTATGCTGATCATATCTCTCAACTCCAATATCCAAAAATTTAATACTTTATATCAATGGAAGGATAGAAAGATAATATAAAACTTCTAAGAAGACCACTTTGTCTAATTTAGCATAGGTTAATACAGTTTTTCCTCAAAAATTAGAACACAAATTTTACCCTTATGAAAGCTTGAAAATGCAATGTACAAACTTTGAGAGTCATGAGCAAAACACAATCATATTTCATTAATACCAAAAGATAAGATTTTTTCAAAGCTTTAATGGGCATTTCAAGCCACAATACATCAATGTCTCCAAAAACCCAAAATACAAAAGATGCATTAATGATACTTGAAATGTAGCTAAAACCTTTTATTCTCAAAATATAACTTAAAATACAAAAGTAGGCAAATTCAGAGTGATGTCGTGACTCTTGACCACTCGATCTCTTGCTCATCACCTGAATATGGGAAGGAGAATGGAGTTGAGCTTAAAAGCTCGTAGGTAACAAGTTTATAATCAATAACAAGCAAAAACTATTGAAATATTCATTTCCATTGAAAACTCACATTAAATCATGAAACACATTTTTCCCAATTCTCAATTTATCAAACAATTTATAAGCAACATAAATCATGCATTCAACAAACTTATCAATGCATAAGCACATTAAAATGGTTGGGGAGGTCTATAAACAAAATGAACTAACACATTCCCATAAAATGGTCCTATGTAGTCGTGAACAGAACGAACTAACACAATCCCACATAGTGGTTTTTGCGTAGTCATAAACGTGAGGGAGTCCATGAAGGAGCTTCATGCCACTAGTCAGTAGGAGAGTGAAGCCTTTAGTCAAAGTGCACTTGACATATAAAATGGACTAAACCAAACCCACATAACATGTATTTCATAACTTGTAAACTTGTTGCCCAAAATGACACTTTTCTGAAAAGTGATTTCATAAATATAGTATCTTTTCAAAAATCATTTTCATATTCTTTTCATAAATCATCAACACAATATTCACATACCAAACACATAGCACTTTCTCAAATCATTCAAAGGGCAATAATGAAACGTTCATAAAAATTGAAATCATTTAATGCTCTTAAATTTGAAAAGATAGTCATGGCTCATTACTCAATTATAAATATGTATCCACTTGATTTCCTTGCTTATAAACTTGCTCAAAGATACCTCTCCTCTTACTCCTCTTGCTTTTCTTAATTTCCTTCACTATTGGAAAATTTTCCAATTCAATAGGAACTCCAATTTGAGGACCCAAAGAAACATATACATAAAATTGATCTTAGAAATCTTAAACCCATGAAATTCCTAAGCTTTAAGAACTAAAATCTTTCCAAAAATCCAAAAGATTAAGAATGAGTTTACCTTGAGTCTTCACCAAATGAAGATTTTCTTGGCTCAAATGGAAGCTCTTCTCTTCCTCTTTCTTTTTCCCTTCTTGCACAACCCCAAAATCTCTCTTAAAACCAAGAAAAGATAAAACACTAGCTTTTTCTTCCTTCCTTTCTCTCAAAGAACCGAAACCTCTCTTCTTTCTCTCTTATTTTTCATTTCTTCCCTTCTTTTTATCTTCAGTTCACAATTTCCTTCTTCTTAAAAGCAAGACAACATTTTCCTCTTCATATAATACCCTCAATGAGTGTGCCAAGTCCACTTTGCCCTTCCTTTCACGCTTTATATCTTTTAACCTTAAGTGAACTACCAAAAATGCCCTTCATACAATACACTCTTACTAATTGAATTCAACCAACCTATATAATAAAATCCTACTAAAATCACATAATAACTAACTCTAAAAATTAATCTATCAAGACCTAAAAATTTGTTTAAGCCATGCTTAACTCAATAAAAATAATAAGAAAAATTTGGGGGGGCCAACATGTCCTCTCCATTTACCATATTATTTTTCTCTTCGTTTAACCATACAATCAGTTCAAACATTCACACAATTAACAAGGGAATTCATGTTTTTAGCTTAAGCATTCGTATGACCAGCTAAAGAGGATGGACAAGAGTGATTTAGCATACCAGAATCAGGTGATAACATGTTGTCCATCTTTTCCTTGCATATAGTTGGCGTTGGTGAAGGTGCTGTCCACGGTTGGAGTGTTGGACCCTGAATTTTTCTTTAAAGATTAGAAGTAGTAAATGAGAAGTGTTGATGGATTTATGTTTTGCTTTGGTGTTTTTGGTAGATGAGAGACTATCAAATGGGAAGAATTAGGGTGGAAGTGAAGTTCAATTTTTGTAGTAAATTGATGAGGAATATGTATATATGTGTATGTTCTGTTATTGGTGTTCATAATTAATCATGGATGATAATTTCTTTATGGATGATATTGAGTTGAGAATAAGGAGTAAATGAAGTAGAGAAGGTGATGTTGTGTTAAGGAAAGTTTTGAAACAAAATTGGTAATTGATCTGAAAAGTTGTAGGTTATTTTTCTAACTTTCCAACGGTATAAAGTATGTAAATTTTGGACATCAGAGTCAAAAGTTTGGGTCTTTATAAGGGGGAGATGTTCAAGAGCATAGATGTATTGTCTGTAAAGACAAATAATCTATGATGACATCACATCGTCTGTGATGACATCATTTCATCTATAAAGATGCATCGTCTGTAAATATGTATCGTCTGTAAAGGCGTATCGTCTGTGATACCGTCATATCGTCTTCAGAGTTGCATCGTCTTAAGTTGACTTTGCATCGTCTTAACTTGACTCCGCTTCATCTGCTTCTTGCTTCGCCTGTCTTTTGCTTCATCTGCTTTATTTCGTCTGTTTTGTTTCGTTTGCTTTTCAATTTGTCTGCTTTGCTTCATCTGCTTTCGATTCATCTGCTTTGCTTCGTCTTCTTTGCTTCGTCTACTTTGTTTCATCTGCTTTGCTTCGTCTGCTTTTTGATTCGTCTGCTTTGCTTCATCTGCTTTTCGTTTCGTCTACTTATTGCTTCGTCTACTTTTTGATTCGTCTGCTTTGCTTCGTCTGCTTTTTGATTCATCTACTTATTGCTTCGTCTACTTTTTGATTCGTCTGCTTTGCTTCATATGCTTTTCAATTCGTCTGCTTGTGCTTCGTCTGTTTTTTTCAATTCGTCTCACCCTTCGTCTTATATTGACCAGAACATCTTTTGATCCAAATTGGATACTCTAGACAATAGAATTTTTCTTCAAGGTCTTCTTAAAAGTTGTAGATCTTGAAGTCCTCTTTTGAACCATTGAAAGAACACCCTAATCCGATATCTATAGGGAAAGTTATGACAATTTTCCCAATTCGTCTGATCCTATCATCTGGTCCGCTTTTGACCCTTCAGATGATAGAATTTGTTTTCAAGTCCTTCACAAAAGTTGTAGATATCAGAGTCCTCTTTGAAACCATCTTAATAAAACCTTAATCTGACATCTGCAGAGAGAGTTATGCTATTTGTTCTACGACATGTTCAATATGATTTAGGGAAAAATCATGTTTGATTCTTTCAGCCAAAACTTTGTTATCCGACCTCCAAATGAAATGACTCTTGAACCAATAGCTTCTTAACACATTTTCTGTCCCTCCATAGATTTTGATATCATTTGGTGGGAATTCAAAAAAGATGGATTGAATCAAGATAAGGGTAGCGGTTGGAAGAGTATGAATGGGAGGAATTTAAGTATAGTGTTGTACTGTTTCAATATAAGAACAGTCCGAAAATATTTTGGGCAATACTTTTAGAGTTCTGAACCAAATGAATTGATTTTGGTGTCCTTAGAAACTTAAGACAATGGAGAACATTCTTCTAGAAGAAAGAGTTATGTCAGAATGTTCAAGGGTATTGTTAGCAAGACACTTAAGCATAAAAAAACATAAGGCATAAATGGAAGGGCAAATAGGACATTTCTCACTCATTAAGGTATACTTGGAAGAAGAAGTGTTGTCCTGCATTTTAAGAAGAGATGAGAACGAAATTTGAAGAGAAAAAGAGAGAGTGTCACGAAGAAGAGAGAGAAATACAAAGAGAAGAAGAGAAAGAGAGAAAGAAGAGAAACAAGCTATGGTTTCAATTGTGTTAGTCTTCAAGAGAGATTTTGAAGTGGTTCAAAAAGAGAAAAAGGTAGAGGAAGAGAAGAGCTTCCCTTTGAGCTAAAGATCCATTCATTTGGTGAAGAATGAAGGTAAGATCATTTTTGGATCTTTCGGATTTTTGAAAGGATTTTAGTTCATAGAGTTTAGAAAATGCTTGGATTAAAGTATTCTAGAATAAATTTAGTGATTTTGCATTATGGGGTTTTCTATTGGATTTCTATTGAATGAGACTTGGTTTGTTTTAGGAAACCAAGAGAATCCTACTCAAGCGCAGGGGGAAAGACAACCTTGACTTGGATTTTTGCAAGCAAATTAGGTGGTTAATATATTTACGATTATTGTGTAAATGGGCATTTTGCCTGTGTATGTGTATATGCTAGAATTGCTAAATTGTGAATTAGCATGATGTGTTTTAAGTTATGCATTGAAAGATGTATGATATTTTGATATAATTAAATTGTGATTTTGAATATGTTATACCTTGAAATATGTCATGGCATTTTGTATAAATGAAAAGAAAGGAAGAGCATGAAAAGTATAAAAGCATTTCATAAAATGATTTGAGCATTGATTATGTGCTTTTGTTTGGGCGAGAGAGGAATCGTTTCGTAGTCACTTGCACGTCGACGTAAAGCCTTCTCCCGGCTGCTTGCTTGTGGCACATGAAATTCGAAAAGTGGATTCATTTTGTTCACGGAGTAAACTTCGGTTTCTCTGTTTTATTTCATGGAACCCTCGAACTAATTGTTTGTGCATGTGCATTTCGATATGTTAAGTTATGATGGAATTTGAGTGTTATGCTTTGATGTTAAATTACATCTAATATGTCTTATGCGATGATGTATTGAATTATAAAATATGAATTGGAATTGTAAAAGTCGAACTGTCATTTCTAGAGTAAGATAACAAGTGTATGCCTATATGAATGTACATATATATATATATATATATATATATGTTTGATTGTGTGGCTCGTTGCCAATGACTATAAATATATTAGCCACTGAGCTATGTAGCTCACTCCACTATTCCCTCCTCAGGTACAGAAAGAGACGGATAGCAATCCTTGCAAGGCACTGGAACTCCAAGATAGTTAGAGACTTTTGTAATTAAGTTAGTTCAGGAAATTTTTGTATTTTAGAATCATATCAAGTGTAAGCATTCAATTGTATCATTTTGTATTTTGTATTTTGTAATAAGCTTGTATAAACTCTGCTTGGATTCATTAATGAAATATGATTGAGTTTTGCTTATGTTTCTCAAAATTGTGATGTTTGATTGTTGTGGGCACGTCACCTTTATGGGATGACAGGCTTTGTTTTGGCTCTAGAATGTTGGGCTCTAAAAACAGGGTCCAATAATGATGGATTTTATTAGTTGCTTAAAATTCTCTTAATTTATTGGTAGTTGTAAGCCTATATATATGGGCAGATTTGCTTTTGTTTAGTGTAGTAAGTTATTGAATAAATGTTCATGTCATCTGTTAAGTCCTTTAATCTTCTCTGTTATTTTTCTTTTTATGGTATTGTACCCAACACTTCATGCTCTCTATCAATGTGTTTCTCTATCCACTTTCACGTAGCCTACCACTGCGTCTCTCTTTCTATAGCTTAGCTATTTAAGTGGTTCCTCTTTTTATAATTTTTGGTTTTTTCCCCTAAAAAATTATTTGATAGCATTTTCATATTTCTTTAGTAACATCAATTTGGTTTTTTTACTTTCTTTGCTTTCTAGTCCACTACTCTCTTTGGCTTTTATTCCTGGATCAGTTGGTAGATTTATTTGTTGTCTACATTGTTGAGTTATAGGTTTTGGTACAATGCAAAAAACTGAACTCTATTCAAGTTTCCTCTTCGTGGATTCTAAGGTTAATTCATGACCCCTAAACCCACCTTCATTGTTAGATGACGACTTGAAAACTAGTGACTAGTGAATCGATCTAAAAAGGTCCTGTATTTGATTAAATCTTCTTCATCTATTAGTGAGATTTTAGGTTTGAGTTGTTTAAGAAGAGGAGAAAGAAAGATCCGTTAGAGTGTGGAAGTGAAGAGTTTTAATTCTCTCTCTTGAATTTACTTACCTTATCTTCATCTTTTACTTACCACAACTTTGCTCTTGCTCATACCACTGCTCTATCTCTTTGGTATTTCCGAGTTCATCATTTCGTTTCTCACAAATTATTAATTTATCTTTGTGTGGATGCTAGGTTTTTGGTCTATGTGATTGTCATCAAACTCTAGTACTATGTTGGCATTGCTTTGTTCCAGCTTGATTTATTTCTCCTTGGCATTGTTTGTGTTTCTTAGTTCTTCTTGTTATTAGACTTTTCATTTGAGGCTAACATAAAATTCCCTAGCTTATCATGTGGCTTAGTTTTAATTGGATTTAAAGTTATTGAGTGGATAGCGTATTGATGTTGTTTTTGGTCCCTTGCACTTGCTTTCTTCACAAATTTTTCAACCTGGTCCAGGTTTATCATCCCTGTTGGTTCAGTGTTTTTTTAATATAATTTTCAATATTTTATTGTTTTTTTTAACTGTTCAATACTAGATTTTAGGATTATACAGTGGGTAAGATTTTGGACTAACAAATTTTTGATTTGCTTACGAATACTTGTGATTTTATTCATTTTGGAATTTATTAATAATCCTTGTTTCCTTTCTTGAGTTATTTTGGAGTCATTTAAGGACTTGTAAAACTTTTCTTCTTTAGATTGTGTTAGGCATTAAGATAGTAATGGTGGCTTTGACTACTGATAATAAAGTAAGGGCTAATTCTTTGGTATTGAGATAGTAGTGGTGGTTTTGACTACTGTTAGTTATTTAGCCTAAACAGTTTTTTACTTAGTCTAATTACTTTCTTATAATGACTAGTTTAATTTATTCTTACACTTGTCTTTCTCTAGTTTATGTATTTATTTACTTATTTTATCTTTTATTGTTAATTTTTACCATGTTTTATATGTGTTGTATTACATATTTTATATTTTATATTTATTTTATACTATCATTATTTTGCATTACATACGAGTCTATTGAAAACAACATCTTTATTAAGTAGAGATAACACTGCATATTATAGGACTTCCTCCAAACTCTGCATTTTAGTGGGACTCTCAGTGAGTGTTGTTGTTGATTCTTCGAATACTATAGCATTTGTTCTCAAAATCATTTAAGAACAAACGCGATTTGGAAATTGCATTTCATTCCCTAACAGAATATTTGGTTCACCTGCTAGAATAGATAAGGAATGAAATAGTTATTTTTACTAATAGTATAAATGAAGGATGAAATGGAATGAATATTACTTAATTTGGTTTATTCTTCATAATTTCTGATGATGATGTATGCTAATGTTTGATTTGAAAATATAAATTTAGAATGACAAAGAAATAATAAAAAAGGACCAAAATTTTCATTATAGTCTCCACTAACTACATTATTATTATTATTATTATTATTATTATTATTATTAGGGAGAAAGGTTGTGGGGAAGGTATCTTTAGCTATTCGGCAAAGTGCAGGAATAATTAAACGAGATTAGTTATTTTGTATGATATTTTCTAACTAAACAAAGGAATAACTATTCATCAAGAATAACTATTCCGCTCCACCAAATAGGACAGAAATATCTATAGTACAATCTCTTCAAACCTCAAAAGAAAAGGCCCTTCTCTTTTTTTTTAATTACAAGGGAAAAACTCAAAATCAAACCTCAAAATAAAACAAACACGCGTCTAACGCATAACCCGGCGGTACAAAGTGCCTAGCTTGTCTTGGTGAAGACTATGAAGTATAGGTAATGGAGGTTCTTGTAATAGACGGACACCGGGATCGGCTAATCCTACGAGATGAGCCAGAGTATCAACGCACTGGTTCCCTTAGCGATGTACATGCTGAATTTGCACCTCCCAAGCTCTTTGAAGTAACTTGCGGGTACCTGTCAACAACAATTTATTTCTGTCAGTCTTTGTGTAGGAAAAGGATAGAAGATTAATGACCTCTAAGGAGTCCACTTCGAGAATGATACGGCGGTATCCCATTGACTACGCCAGTGTGAGGCCCGAGTGGACTCCCCATAGCTCTGCTGTAAGGGGCGAGTCTCGTCCAATATGATGTAAAAACCCTCCACACCACTTTCCGTTCCAATCACGAAGTAATCCGCTAGCTGACGCTTCAGAAGAAACTGGCTTAGCTGCTCTGTAGCGCCCCCTTACTGCAGGATACATACCGGGACACCCGAAAGTCGTTCCGGCACATATCCTACGATAAAGGCATGCTACGATCGATCACTACAATCACTTCATATAGCATGGTATTATAGTTCACTTATAAAGTATCATAAGAAAAGCACAATATTTTAAAACCAACTCTTTCCTTAATTCATTTCATAAGAACTCGATTGTCTATATTGTGACTTTCAACAATCTCCATATGTACATCATCAAAACCTAATACAATAGTACTACATGAATGAGGAAACTATGTACAATCTAACT
>JAOTIZ010000005.1:17266102-17286078 GCA_027123425.1 Erythroxylum panamense | reverse complement strand
CAGGAACTTGGACAGCATTGAAGAAGATTACCCCGTCCATCGACCCGTGACACGATCCTACAGCGGAACCCATAACAACTTGGTATCAGAGCCCAGTGGCATGGGGGACTCACAGTGGCAAGAAAAAGTTGAGACATTCATGCAGGAGACGCACACAAAAGTGCAACAGATGCAGGAATCACATATGCGTGTGGAAACTCGGATAGAGGACTTGTCTCGCCAACTAACGGAATTTTTCAAAATCGCAGGTAAGAGGACCAGTCAAGAAATAGAAGGAGGAGGAAGTAGTAACAGCCATGCCAATCCTTCAAATCACACTAATAACATAGTCGAAGGACGCCCAGGAGCCCCAATAGTGCCTCGCTACACCAAGCTCGATTTTCCTTCTTTTGATGGATCTGAAGACCCCTTTGGATGGCTCAATCGTTGCGAACAGTTCTTCCACAATCAACGAACTATGGAAGTAGACAAGGTGAGGCTGGCAGCATTTCACATGCTAGGAGAGGCCCAGTTATGGTTCTACAAACTAGAACAAGAAGAACCTGAGATAGATTGGAAAACTTTAAAAGACTATTGCAACCTACGCTTTGGTCCACCATTACGAAGTAACCCCTTGGGAGAGCTAGTAAATTTAAAACAAAATGGTACAGTAGAAGAATACCAGCGTAAGTTCCAATCCTTGTTGGCAAGAGCTACCACTGTTCGGCCGAATCAACAAGTAGATCTCTTCACAGCTGGGTTAATTGACACCATTCGGATGGATGTTGAGTTGCATAACCCTCCCAATCTTGTAACAGCCATGAACCTTGCCCGAGCATCTGAGAAGCGCCACCAATTAGAGCGGGTGGGAGATATGAAAAGGGGCATTAACTTGGCTTCCAACCAACGATCTACACCTTCCTTGACACTGGGGCGCACCTCCAAAATTACAAGTGGCCCAACAGCTTCAGTGCAGAGCAGCTCCAGCGTTACTTCCTCTCCCTATATAAAGAAACTAAGTCGAGCAGAGATGGCAGAGAGACGAGCGAAAGGCCTATGCTACAATTGCGACGAGCCTTACTCCTTTGGACATCAATGTAAAAAATTGTTTTGGTTGGAGGTATCCGAATATGAGAATTTCGTCGAGGAACCAGGACACCCGGAGCTAGATGAACCTGAGATATCCTTGCATGCAATCACTGGTAAACAAAATGCCCAAACCATGCAGTTGAGAGTTGTTATCAATAATCAGCCCCTGCTAGTGTTGGTCGACTCTGGGAGCACCCATAATTTTGTTAGTAATATAGCAGCAAACTACCTCGACCTCTCAATCCAACCAAGAACAGGAATGAGTGTATCAGTGGCCAATGGAGAAAAAGTCACAAGCAAGGGCATTTGTCAGGCGGTAACATTCATAGTTGATTCTAATCATTTTACCGTTGATTTTTTTGTTATTCCCTTGGATGGCTTTGACATTGTTTTGGGAGTCAAATGGTTACAAACATTGGGCCCGATCCTTTGGGACTTCGATGCTCTCACTATGTGTTTCAGGATAGAAGACAAACAAGTGACTCTCCATGGACAACAGAGTGCGCAAGGGCGCCGAATACATACATTACAAGGCACTGCAAATTCTAGAATGATGTTGGAGGGAATTCTAGAGAATTTTGAGGACTTATTTCAAGATCCAGTCGGTTTACCCCCCCTTAGAGCTTGCGACCACCGCATTTGTTTGCTTCCGGGAACAGGGCCAATAGTGGTTCGGCCTTATCGATATCCACACTTACAGAAGGATGAGATAGAAAACCAATGTCAACAAATGCTTCATCAAGGCATCATCAGACCCAGTCATTCCCCATTTTCTTCACCCGTATTATTGGTTCGCAAGCAAGACGGTACATGGCGCTTTTGTGTTGACTACAGAGAACTCAACACTCGAACAATTAAAGATAAATTTCCCATTCCAGTTGTCGAGGAGTTGTTAGATGAACTTCATGGAGCAACATATTTTACAAAATTGGATCTTAAATCTGGTTACCATCAGATTAGAATGGACTTAAACGATGTGGAAAAAACGGCATTCCGAACACATCACGGGCACTTCGAGTTCTTGGTAATGCCATTCGGCCTTACCAATGCACCCTCTACCTTTCAAGCACTCATGAATGAGGTATTCAAAGAACAATTGCGGAAGTTCGTCCTTGTCTTCTTCGATGACATCCTTATTTATAGTAAAACATGGGATGATCATATGATTCACACTCAAATAGTCCTCAACCTGTTACGTGCTCACCATTTATTTCTTAAAAAATCCAAGTGTTCATTTGCAGAATCACAGGTTGCATATCTTGGGCATGTCATCTCTGGTCAAGGGGTCTCCGTTGATGTCAACAAAATTCAGGCCATCAAAGATTGGCCAATCCCACAATCTATTAAGGCTCTTCGTGGGTTCTTGGGGCTAGCCGGATACTACCGAAAATTTATCCAAAATTATGGAGAAATCGCAGCTCCCTTAACCAATATGCTGAAACGGAATGCCTTCCAATGGAGTGACTCAGCCTTCAGCTCTTTCAATGACTTAAAACGAGCCCTTGCTAGTGCACCAGTCCTTCAATTGCCCAATTTTGATACAGAATTTGTGATAGAATGCGACGCATCCGGAAGTGGGATAGGTGCTGTGCTTCAACAACATGGACATCCTATTGCTTTTTTCAGTCGCAAATTGGCAGAACGGTACTCCAAATTACCGGCATATGAGAGGGAATTGATCGGGTTAGCCAAAGCCGTGCAACATTGGCATGCTTATTTTTGGGGCAGGAGGTTCCTCATCCCCACGGATCATTATAGTTTAAAATATTTATTGGAACAACGACTCTCTACTACCCCTCAACAACATTGGGTTAGCAAGCTTCTGGGGTTTGATTTTAAAGTAGAATATAAGGCAGGAAACTTGAACAAAGCTGCCGATGCTCTCTCTCGACGTGATGAAGAAGAAGGTGTCCTTTGCGCCATCTCACAACCCAGAGTTTTATTGTTTGATGCAATTCGTGAGGAAGTTGCTGGGTCTGAAGATCTTAAAGGCTTATATGCTAAAATTCAAAAGGGTGAGATCGACAATTCCTGGTCCTATGAAGATGGATTAATCCTCTATAAGGGTCGAGTCTATCTTTTACCTACATCTCCTTTGGTTTCAGCCATCCTCTCAGGTATCCACGATAACAATCATGAGGGGTTACACAAAACATTGCAAAGAGTGCGCAAGGATTTTTATTGGAAAGGAATGAGGGCTGCAGTTCAAGAATATGTTGCTTCTTGTCTGACTTGTCAACGTAATAAAACAGAACATTTGAGTCCAGCTGGGTTACTTCAGCCGCTTTCCATTCCATCACAAGTTTGGGCTGATATTTCCATGGATTTTGTTGATGGATTGCCCAAATCTAGTGGCAAGTCTGTTTTGTTTGTTGTGGTGGACCGCTTTTCGAAATATGCTCATTTTATTCCTATGGCACACCCATACACGGCACTTACAGTAGCTAATATTTCCTTTGAGTAGATTGTTCGTTTACATGGCCTTCCAGAATCGTTGGTATGTGATAGAGATGTGGTTTTTACAAGCAATTTTTGGAAGGAGCTTTTTCGCTTAAGTGGCACTAAGATCGCCTTTTCCTCGGCCTATCACCCTCAATCAGATGGACAAACTGAGGTTGTGAATCGAACCATTGAAATGTACCTACGTTGTATGGTAGGTGATACACCAAAAAAGTGGGTTCAATGGCTTCCATGGGCGGAATACTGTTACAACACATCCTTCCATACATCTCTTCGTACTTCTCCTTTTCAAGTTGTATATGGTCGAAACCCACCTCGCTTGCTCTCTTATGAAGCTGGAACAACTCGCGTAGATACTGTGGATCAAGCCTTGATTGATAGAGATCAAATGCTGCGCGACATCCGTCTTCGTCTCCAACAAGCTCAACAACGGATGAAAGCAATTTATGACCAAGGCCACCATAATCTAGAATTTGAACCTGGTACAATGGTATGGCTGAAGTTACATCCTCATCGCCAGCATTCCCTTGCAGGCAAGCTCAAACATAAATTAGGTCCTCGGTTTTATGGTCCTTTTAAGGTAATTCGTAAGATTGGTCCAGTTGCTTATCAATTAGAATTACCCCTGGGTTGTAAGATCCACAACGTGTTCCACATATCACTGTTAAAAGAGTTTAAAGGTCTTCCCCCTGCAACTATTCCAGCTCTACCAACGACAGAGAATGGCCATATAATTCCTACTCCCCATAGCATCCTTCGTTCTCGTCTCAACCGTGGCATATGGGAGGTTTTAGTTCACTGGAGTGGAATGCCTCAATCTGATGCGACTTGGGAAACAGTTCCTAATTTCCAAGCTTCTTATCCAGATTTTGAGCTTGAGGACAAGCTCTTTCCCCAGGAAGGGAGTAATGTTAGAGACGCATTCATTGGCAGAAGTTATGCAAGGCGCGGTCAACAGAACATAGATGGCAACAACATCACAAATGGCAGCAATAATTTTATATCTGTTATTAATTAAGATATTATTCTGATTGTAATGTTCTGAATTAAGGCCTTAAGTAAAGGCTCCAATTAAGGAGTTATTCCTACTACGAAATCATGTAATCTCTTTATAAGGAGAACATGTTTATGAATAAAGGGAAGCAGAATTTTATTACAATGCACAAGAGGTCACAGCTCCCTCCAACGAGCTTTCTTTAATACAATCATATTGTTCTTCAGTTCACCATAGGTCGTTCAAGGAAAGGCCGCAACACCAGTTTCAGGAACTTGGACAAAATTGAAGAAGATTACCCCGTCCATCGACCCGTGACACGATCCTACAGCGGAACCCATAACAATAGTTCCTTCCGTTCAATTTTTGAACGAAAATTTGTAAAGAAAAACTGGTGTTTATATTATCAACACCAGTATAGAGAGAGTTACCTGGGTTGGTTTCGGAGGTAACCTCTGATGTGTTTTGGGTTTTGCTTGCTCCTGTCATGGCAGTCTTTGCCATTTTCCAGCCTTGAACCCTATGGCTCTGATACCATGTAGGTTTTTGAGGAAGAAACTTTTCTTTCACTTTATTTTATCTATGATAGAATACATTGAATTTATAGGGTACTTTGTACCCTAATACAAACATAAATAATCTAAATATAGTAACTAAAACATATGCTACCTTATTTCTAAGGATCCTTAACCCCTAATTTAGCGATTCGGATCCTTTATAGAAACAACTAGAACTTAGGAAAATGAAATCAAATGAAATCTTTCAATTTCTAACACTTCCTTGTACACTTCTTCCTTAGAATCGGATAAAGAGATAGAACTCCAAAGAGCCCTTAATGAGTGCCACGTCATATTTAATATGCCACAGGGCCTGCCCCCATATAAAAGTTGTGACTATCATATAACTCTAAATCTAGGATTGGGTCCATTGATATATGCCCCTAATGTTACCCACATATCCAAAAAAATGAAGTGGACAAGCAATGCGATGAGATGCTCAACCAAGGAAGTCTTCGACCTAGTCAACCCCCTTTCTTTTCTCTTATTTTCTTGGTGAGGAAGGCTGATATTTCATGGAGATTTTGTATTGACTACCAAGCACTAAATTTCCATATGATGAAGGACAACATACTAGTGATTGATGACTTATTGGAAGAATGACATGGGGCTTGTTACTTCTCAAAGTTGGACTTGGGTATCATCAAGTCAGAATGAGAGAGACAAATGTGTAGAAGAGCTTTTCGCACCATCATGGCCACTTCAAATTTTCGGTCATGCCCCTCTAGTCTCTCTAATGCCCATCCTCTTTTCAAGGCCTCATGAATTATATATATTCAGGTAGTACCTGAGGAAGATTGTATTGGTTTTATTTGATGACATTTTAATTTGTAGTCGTATGTGAGCAAAACATATTCAACACCTTCATCTCGTCTTCACATTGCTAAAACAACACTGTTTATATCTAAAACAATCTAACCGCTCATATGGACGGATCCAAATTTTCTATTTGGGCCATTTAATTTCCTCCCAAGAAGTTGCAGTTGACCCACAAAAATTTACAGCCATGATTCAATGGTCGAAACTAGGTATTGTTCATGCTTTACAAGGATTTTTGGGTCTCATGGGTTATTATAAGAAATTTGTTAGCAATTACAGAACCTTTGCTTCTCCTTTGATGACCATGTTAAGAAAAAAATTCTTTTTCCTAAAATACGGAGTCCTCAAAAACTTTTGAAGCTTTAAAACTTGTAGTTAGATCAATCCTAGTATTGGCTCTTCCTGACTTCAACAAGGTTTTTGTAGGCGAATGTGATGCCTCTGACTCGGGCGTCGTGGTTGTTCACCAACAAGAAGTCGGACCATTGGAGGTCATATCTATTGGGTTCAATTTCATTTGCTAACTTGACTCTTTTTCATAAGCTAGCAAATGTTTATGTTGTTTAGGAAAGGGGTAACTGAAAAATGTTCACTATAGCCTTAGATTTCTGTTAGAGCTGACAACGACCATGTCTTCTCAACAACAAGAAGCTGAGATATGGTGGCATAATTGGACTAAAAAAATTGGACTTATTTTCTTTAAAAATAGACTTTTTAATTCAGGTTCTTCTCATCCTCAAGCTATTATTTTTTTCTATTCATTCTTAATACCATAAAGGGTATCAAAAAGCTCTTCCTCACTTATCTATTGATTTATATTAGTCTGGCATGAAATGCCAAGTCCAAGATATGGTCAGAACTCATGAGAATTGTTAGAAAATAAGCCAGAGCACCTACAATCGGTAGGTCTCTTACAACCTCTTCCGGTTCCTATTCAAATTTGGTAAGATATCTCCATGGACATCATTGATGGCCTTCCATTTCACATGCAAATCAGTGTTACTAGCTGTGGTGGATTGTTTTTCCAAATGTGCTCACTTCCTTCCACTATCTTATCCATATACAATAATTTCTATGGATCGTATCTTTTCTGATTAGGTTTTCAAATTACACGGTATGCTGGAATTCATTGTTAGTGATTGGAATGTGACTTTCACTGGCTCATTCTAGATAGAATTATTTCGACTGAGTGGCTCTTCTCTTTTAGTTCAGCTTATCATTCCCAAAAAGACAGTCAAATAGAGCTGTTAATTGCGTCCCAAAGATGTATCTTCGATGTTTCACTGGCAACCATCCAACTCTGGCTTAATTGGGTTGTATGAGTTTAATACTCCTATAATACTAGCTTCCACACATCTTTAAAAGCCACTCTTTTTGAGATAGCTTATGGTTGTCCTTCAGCAAAATTATTATCTTACTGCCTCGGTCTTTCCAAAGTTACAACAGTTGATGCTGAATTGTAAACCAGACAGCAACTATTGGCAGATTTGAGGGACCACTTATTGCAAACCCAACATGTGATGAAGTCAAATTATGACTCCCATCGCCGGGACATTCAATTTGAAGTTGGTGTTATGGTGTTTCTCGAGTCGACCAAGTCTACGATACATTCAATCCTAGGAAGAGGAGGAAGCTAAAAAAGTTCATAAGTTAATTTTCTAATTTGAAATTGAATTAATAACAGCTTTTTTATTTCTATTTTTCAGTTACAATTTTATAGCCTTAATCAGGAAGTTGTCAGGAAGTGTCAAGGCTGTCAGGAGGAGTCTATTTAAGCCTTTCAAAGCTGGAAATAAAGGAAGCAGAATTTTACTTTTATATTCCTTACTTTAAGAGATCGAAGGTTATGAAGGAAGAGAAACCTTAAAAGCAGCTCACCTGATATTATTTTGCAGGGTCCCATAACCAGAAATCGGTCTAGTGACTATAACATATTTACTTTGTGATTTTTGAATTTTAAGATTAGAAGGTATGATGCTTTTTCGTAAGAGTGATTCTTAAGTTCTAGGAGTAATTCCAAGTTTAACAACTGTAGGAGTGATTCCTAAACCTATTCCTTTGTTCAAATTGCTTTTCTGTAAACCCCAACAACCCAATCTGAATTCAAACATCCCACTCTGAAATTTCAGCCCTAAATTCCTGGTCCCAGCAAACATAAAACAGTTGTACATCCCAGATTGTAAATTTATATTAGCTCTATCAAATAATTGGCTTACTCTTCTATCCATCATGTGAATCAAAATATACGGAAACAAGTATTCATAAGTTTATTGTGAATTAGTGTTGGAATAATATCAGAAAAGATGTTAAAAACCAATTTATTTATCATGTATTTTATCGTTTCATAGTAGGAGGGTTGTCATAAGAGTTTTCCTAGTCCTATTTTGACTACAATGTCTAATTCTTGCATGAAACTATAGGCTATTTCTGTGGCAGAAAGAGTTTCTGATGAGCGTTGTGAATCTTCACCTGGTTCAGATGGTTCTCTGGTTGGTTATCAAGTTCGCCTTGATAGTGCAAGGTGTTAATCTTTCATCTCTTCTGCTTCTTTTTATCTCTAGTTTTACTCATTCCTTGTGGTCAGAAATTCACATGCAAAACATCCTCTTACCACTGTTTGCTTATAGGTGTTTTAGGCAAGATTTAGCCTTTTTTTTTAATTGTTTTTCTGAGGTATATTTTAGCCTCCTTATTTTCTCTCCTTAAAATGAAAAGGAGAAACTGCAATAGATTTTTGTCAGTTTCCTATACCCATAAAATAAAATAAAGGTGGTCAATCTATTGATGATTAAAGGTTGTTTTAAGTCAGTAGTGCTCACAGATGAGAGGTGGATAGTATCAATTAAATGTGTTTCTCCCTGCAGCGGTGGTACACTCGAAAGGTTATTATGCATACAATGATTGCCAACTTTGTTGATTTTTATGTGTTAAAGATTTTTCCTTTCCCTTTTCTATCTATAACTCATGTTTGCTGTCGAGAGTTGAAATGAAGGACATTTTCTACCATGTGTTTATTGATATTTTTTGCCTATTTTTTTAATTGTATGTGTTTGAGAACTAATCTTTCGTTGTATATTTCACAGGAATGAGAAAACAAAGCTTCTCTTCTGTACAACAGGGATTCTTCTGAGGAAGCTTGCTGTATGAAAATTTACTTGTCAAAGATTCTTGTAGTATGATCTTAATATTTGGCAGCTTTGTTTGCATTAGTTCCTACATCAAATGAAAGCCTCAGGGATTAGTGTTATTTTGAAGATTAATATGCATTTTTTCATTAGAAGACATTAGAAATTTGAATGTATGTTCTCAGCTTATGTCCCATTTACAATACCCTTAAATTTTTTCCTTTTAATTGTCAAACAATTTGCAGGGGGATAGGAACTTGACTGATGTTACTCATGTGATAGTTGATGAAGTGCATGAGCGTTCTCTTTTGGTAAGTACAGTTTAATGCTATTTTAAAAAGGGTCTTGTTTTATACTCAAAGCATTCAGTTTCTTTCTATCTGATGCCACCTGCAATAATGTAGGGTAACTTGGGAATTAGATTTCTTGATCTAATGGTTACATCATTGTTGCATGTACTTTGTGCCTAATGTATCTCTATTAGCCAGCCAGTATGATTTAAGAACATGTAGGGTTTTATGAATGGTTTGTAATCATTCTTTTATTTACTTTGAAACTCTTTTCTTATTTTTTGACTTTTAACTCTCTTCCAAAGGAAAACTATCCTGCTTTGATATATCAAATTGGAAGTTAGTTGAACAATATTAATTATATTCTTTACTGTTACAGGGTGACTTCCTACTAATTATTTTGAAGAACCTGATTGAGAAGAAATCTTCTAATGGAACATCAAATCTGAAAGTTATCCTGATGTATATTTTCCACTTATAATATCTTAGTTCTATTTTTTTGCATTTGTGATATAACTTTGGTGCTGTGTACTTATTGATCTTTTTATTTTGTTTCAACTCAGGTCTGCAACTGTTGATTCTAACTTATTTGCAAGCTACTTTGGAAATTGCCCTGTGCTTACTGCGATAGGTCGAGTACATCCTGTGACAACTTACTTCTTGGAGGATGTATATGAGAGCATCAACTATGTTTTAGATTCAGATTCTCCAGCTTCCTTAAGATACCAAAAATCCACAATTGATAAGGTGCTTTAGTATTTTGATTATGGAAAATGAATAGAATAATGTCTTGCTTTTGCTCTTCTATTTTCTTTAATTTTGGTAAACTTATACTATTCAATCTTTTTAGTTTTATTTTTTCCTACAAATATTTCAATGACACTTCGTTTGTTGGTTGTATGGCTTGTAAAAAGTTGCATGGATTGTGAGTTGATACGTGTTGGGAAATATCCGGTTAGATATTTCCTAGGTGTTAATGAATCCTAAAAGTTAGCTAAATTAGATCAATTAGAATATTATGTACAGCTGTTAGTTTCCTAAAATAGATCCTTGTATTCCTATATATACTTGTACCTATGTCTTGACTGTTAAGGCAATAATAATATACATCTGTTCGGCATATGTTACTGCAATACACTTTTGCATTGTCCACTAATAAGAGCATTTTTAATTGGGTTGATGTACCATACAATTTATGCATTAATGAGACGTCACTTAAGAAACTATAAACGCATTGAACCTATTGGAAAAATCTGAAATAGCATGTAAGTAAAGGCATGTTTTCAAAAAATATCTAGTTGAGGCTTCTTTCGGTCATTAAAAATTGCTTGTCTGAACTTCCTATTTCTTTGTATAAAAAGTGACTCTGCATTACTGGGGTAGTAATAAGTTTTGGTTACTTATTCATGGTCATGTAGCATGTGAATTCACCATAATGTTAAATGCTTATAAGGTTTTCTGTGTATTGCAAGCTCCATTGTGTTTATGACAGTGAATATTTATCTTGTTTTATGAAACTCGTAACTAATGAGTATTGTAGCTATAGAGTGGCCCTGTGAATAATCGAAGGGGTAAGAAGAATCTTGTCTTGTCTGGATGGGGTGATGATTCTCTGCTTTCTGAGGATTGTGTTAACCCCTATTACGTTTCAAGCAATTTTGAATCATACACTGAACAAACAAGGAAGAACTTAGTAAGTGTCATAAACATGAATCTGGTATAGTTTTCCTTTATTAACAACTTGATTTTGGAGCTGTCTGATCTTTCATTTTCTTCAGAAAAGATTGAACGAAGAATTCATTGATTATGATCTCCTTGAAGATTTGATATGTCATGTTGATGAAACTTGTGAGGAGGGGGCAATACTTGTGTTTTTGCCAGTAAGTTCATCTGATAAAGAATTCATATGAGCTTATTGTGGAGTCATGTTCTCTTATAGTATTGTATCCTATGTTACTGATTATCTTTATTATTCTATTGTAGGGAGCTTCAGAAATTTACACGTTAGTTGATAGGCTTATTGCATCTTATAGATTTGGTGGGCCATCTTATGATTGGGTTCTACCCTTACACTCATCTATAGCATCAATAGATCAAAAAAAGGTGTTTATGCAACCTCCTAAAGGCATACGCAAGGTAACCAGTGGTAGTCAATTATGTTTTTTTTTATTGTTTTACTTACAAGAAATTAACCTAGTTTCTTCTTTGTTTAAGTATGCTTCCTTTCCCATATAATCAATATATCTTATATAAGCCTACAATTTTTGTCTTTCATCTTATATTTTCTTTCACCAAATTTCATGACCTTTCAATTTAAAGATAAAAGCTAAAACTAAAGTTTCTTGCTTTTGACCAATGATGCTTTGGAACTTCAAGGAAAAGTAGGGAAAGAATGGCGTAAAGCTAATATGTGGACATATTGAAAAGGAGAAGTTGGCTCTTTTGAACTCTACACTAGATAAGAATCACTTTTTGATAATGTTATTGCAAATTTATTTCTCCTACCTTGAGTTTTCTTGCTATAGATAAAATAGCTTTCTTTGAGAAATGGAAAGGGTTTTAAGCATCAATTTGTTAAGTGGAATGTAGCTAAACAACCTTTTGCCAAAGTATATTAAATTCTTCTCTTTATGTTACCCGCCACATCTGAGAGGAATGACTTTCATTCCTTAATTCACAGGTAAGTGTCGTGACACTTATTGTCACGCTCACACAGGCGTGACAGACACCTATATATATATTTTAATTTTTTTAAGTATAATTAAAATATAATTAATTAAAATATAACTGATTAATTAAAATATAAAAAATTTATTTATCAATATTTTTAACAAGTCAATCACTATCAATGGTAATAGTAATCATTCATTCCTCTTAATCAACTATCATAATTGTAATGATTATATCTATCCTCATTTTTTTATATATTCATTCTCATTCCTATTACCATTTCCCCGTATGAACCAATCGCCCCCTGACATTTGATTTATTTTTCAAAGGATAAGTCCACTTTCCTTGAGTACAATCATCAAGGAACAAGATAAACCATTTAGCTTTAGAAATATTATGAGCGAGAGAGGTCCCTAAATAACACTACAAATAAGAGAAAGGAATATGGGTTCTTGTATTGCTTGGAAGAAAAAGATGTACATTTATGCTTTGGAAGCTCACAATCATCAACAATAAAGGGACTAAATAGCCAACAATTTGAATAATGAAAGGAATATCAACTTAAGGACATCCTAAGGCAGGTCACCTAAATGACAATGATACCAAATTCTATTAATATTGGACATAACATACTCATAAAAAGATGATGTAGGTAAGGAATTCTCAACCTTAATTCTTCCACTTCTATAAGTAGTAAAGGCCATCACTCTCCCTTTCAGGATGCCCAATCATTTTCTTTGTGTCTTGTTCCTGAAACACATAATGTGAAGGGACGGGAAGAATGTTGCTTGACGATTGGTATCTTTAGTGAGTTTTTGGATGAAAATAAGGTTTGCAAACAATTTAGGAACCTGAAAAACATTGTCTAGTATAGGAGAATTGCTCAAGTAAATGTCCTCATGACTTGGTATAGTGGTAATGGGCCCATCAATTATGACTGTCTTCATATACATAGAATCAAGAGTATAAGAAGAAAAATATTTGGAAGAACATGTCATATGATCGGTGACTTTGAAATCAATATACCACATTATTGGAGAATTCTTTTCAAGACATTAGTAGCATAGAAATACTTGAAAATGTTGGTGAACATGTACCTGCTGAGGATGGCTTTTCGAGAGTCCCTAAAAAAGTCTTCAATTTCTCATCGTCTTCCTTGTTGAATTTAGAGAGAACTTTGTGAACGCCTTCATTGCTAAGAGATGTGTTGGCAATGTATGTTGTACTTTATCACTTATTCTCAAGTTGTTTTGTTGAGGGAATGTCATTGAGTTTCCAACATTACTCCCTTATATGGTGATTCTTTTGTAGTATTTGCAAAACACAATCCTTGTTGAAGGGCTTGAACAAATCTATCTATTTAAGGCTGTAAATCGCTAAATTCACTCACCTTTGTTGTATTGGTCATAAGAGTTGAAACATCTCTTGTTTGGCTTTTTAAGCATGACATTTCTTCATCCCTCTTCATCCCAAATCATCAACATCGTCTTATTTAAAGTCGGCAGGTCCTCTTTTCACAAAATCACTAATAGTATCAAACTCAATGGTAAGACTAGCTAAGAGAAATCATGAATACAATCATTTTCTACGAACCATTTTAAAATTGTGTCATCTTGATTGTGTGCATTTGGATGCATTGGTAATGATTCATTTCTTACCATAAACCTTGCAAGAGAATCTAATATTCTTTTACAAACCGATTCTCATGTTTGGTTGTTGAAATTTTTGTTTTGATTTTAGAGGTTCAAACAATGCCATGAACTTTAGAATGAATTTATCCACTAACTTCCCAAATCTCCTTATCAGTACTAAGAAACATACATCATTTATTTATGGAAGCATCAAATTCAACAACCAGGACATCCCCATCGGATCTTAGTTGGGGTCTTTTTTTATAGGACTCATGCTCAATAAATGGGTCAATTTCCCTTTACCCTTCAAGAATGTGCGAACCAACAATGATAACTTGAAACAATTCTTTCCATTCAATCAAGATGCTAGATGAATATTTCGTGAATCCTCAATTGTAGAAGCAACAATATCCTCAATCATAGGAGCATCTAAGACAAGATCTATTTTGATGGACTCTAATACGATTGTTTGGAAAAATAGAGAAGGAAGAGTGAATATAATATTGAAACAAGATAAGGACAAATATGGAATAAAAGAATTTAGCCAAAGAAAGGATATAGAAAATCATAATTTCATGAAAGAGTTTGTAACTCCAATACCATGATAATTTTTTTTTTAATATCCATTTTGGAGGAAGATTAGTGGTTCATATATGAGAGATGCTTATATCTTTACCCAGAACTTTAAGAGATTATCTCTTTATTGTTGTTTTTTGAAAAATCAGAAATTTCTGTTTTAGCATTTGAGCTAAAGATTATCTCTTTCATTGTTACTATTAGTTGATGTGTGAATTTGACTAATTTACCCCCTAATGCCAAGAAATGGACATTTGGTGTGTGAAGTTTGCAAGGCTTAACATTTGCGTGTGTCAATAGGACTAGACATCTATAGGAAAGCCCATCACCAAACTAGGTGGCTTTGATACCATGTAACAAATTGTGATTTCTAGAAATGACTTTTAATACAAACAAATAGTCTACATATATGAGAATATATACAACTAAAACAATAAAGCATAATGCAGCTGATCTTAAAGCAATTCAGTTAAGTTGGGCAGCTTTGGTGTACTATAGCTAGAAGGAGTGGAATTGCAGAATTTGTAGACAACAAAATCGAAGCATAGAAATGGTTTTTCAGGAAATTTTTTCCCATTGTAGATTGGCCATGTTAGCGAGAGGAATAGCAGAAGTAGTACGAAGAGAAGATGGAGATTGGAGTAATACGGGTTTATGTGGTCTCATAAATACCCTTAGATATTAAGAAGTAGACGTTTACTAGGAACCACAACTCTTTGTAATGTAGTCTTTTGGATTATCCTTGACCTTTTGTATTCTAGATGTAATTATATTCTGGGCGGAAACGCAGCATGATCTTGCAAAGACAAATTCTCCAAGGGATTGATTTATCATAAGCGAGGTGGCTTGAAGATTTCCATTTTTTTCTGGTCATTATCTCAGTCATGTAAATAGTGACTCCTTGTTAGGAGGAGGAAGTGATCATTTGATTGTTTTAAATTTCAAGTTGGAATGGGAATAAAAGTAGGAAAAAATTTTATCTTCAAACTTGAGTACGAGATCGAAAGGTTCTCTCTAATGAGCCCTTGTACATTTCCATCATAGGTTCTAAAGGAAGAAAATCAAAGAAACGCAATCTCCTTCCCAGTTTGCAGGTTGATTTCGTGGTTAATCGCCCTGTCACTTGCTCTCAAGTCTTGGGACCATAACAAATTACTTTTAATTGCCCTTTAACTTTCGAAAAGAAAAATAGTTGAAAATCTCTCTCAGATAATACAACTATCTAATTAGTATATACAACCCACTAGAATTTTGAAATTATGGAATTCATCAAATCTTTTAGATTTCATGGTTTCCTCAATCAATTATCATTATTTGACCATGTGCTATAGGTTGAATGAAATGAAATTGTAGTGATTTTCGTCAATCAATTCTCATTATTTGACCATTTGATATAGGTTGAATGAAATGAAATCGTAGTGACATAAATTTCTGTTTTAGCATGTGCACTCAATTGAGCTAAAGAAGTTGGAAAAAAAAGGTGGGGGTTGGTGGGTTGAGGGGAGCATGAAATTAGAAAATGTACTTATTTGTTTTATACAAATCCAACTTAAATGAAATGGAAGTACTTATGATATATCAAGCATAGTTGTAGGATGAAAAATTGGTATTCTTAGAAACCATATAATCTACACAAGTTTCCATACCTTTTGCATTATTGTGACTTTGCGCTCCAATAAGTTTTAAATCTTGTCTCTTCTTCGTGTTTATGTTCCTGATCCAGGTTATAATTGCTACAAACATAGCAGAGACCAGTATAACAATAGATGATGTGTTGTATGTGATTGATTGTGGAAAACATAAGGAGAATCGATATGATCCTCGAAAGGTTTGTGCTCCTGTTTTTCCCCTTAAAAACAAAATTGATATTATAAAATGAGTATATGAGCAAATTGCATGTTAATTTTTCTGCATTTGTTTTCTTCATGTCGAAAATAGAAAGAATAATGGCATATTTTTTTCATATTGAAAAGGTATACTTGATAAAAAATATATAGCTTGCTGTAGGAAAAATAAGAATCGAGCAAGGAAACTACTTAAACCTACAGTCTTGTGATATTTGGGATCTGATTCAGCCCTAACTTGATATATACGAATTGATGGAATAATTATAATAAAAGTAGATATCATGACACTTCATTTAGATCTGGTTGGTTGATATCAACAGAACGTGTGAAAGATGTGATTTTATGAAGTTTGGAGACAAGCTAATTAATGTCTCTCAGTTTTCATGCATCTTAAAGTAAGATAAATTTGGATCTTTGTAGAATTAATTAGCATAGTTGATTGCATCTATTATGTCTTTTTCCTCCCTCTCACCATCCTCACCTGTTTTTTAGAAGATCTTGAATCAAACATCTTGTCCCAAATTACTGAAATGAAAAGGTGACTTTGGAAGTGGAGCCTTTTGTAGTTTCTGCTCACTTTATGCTATTACTTATTTGCTGGCATTTGTTTGAACTATTGGAAGTGAGAATGACAGTTTTTTTGTCTGCTTGGTACTGCAATTCATAAAGGAAGTGAGAGTAGGATCCTATGAGCTGTCAGAAGTCTAGACATTGGAGAAATTTAAACTAATGCATTGTTGAATTTTCATTTCACTGATATGTCCAAGGAAACAGGATTGCAAAGCCTTTTCACTTCAAAGTTCTAGGTTTTCCATATTTCCTTTTCTTGATAGCGCACATGGATTGATTTTTGCATCTGACGGCTTACATTTTGACACCTTCTGGCTAGATGAACAATAACAAGGTCAAAGTTAGCAAAATGAAACTTCTACAGATGCATACTTTCTTGCATTAGCCTCTCTTTCATGTATTAATTACAAATTCAATCTAGTTATTTTTGTATGATAGGTTTAATTCTATAGTTATTTCCTTGGTTACTTTCATCCATGGGGGCTTAGTTTTGTTGGTGGCTTTAGAAATTATCATGCATGGTTGAAGATTGGATATCACAAGCTAATGCAAGACAGCGTCGAGGAAGAGCTGGACGTGTAAAACCTGGAACATGCTTTTGCTTGTACACGCGTCACAGATTTGAGAAACTCATGCGTCCTTACCAGGTATGTCCATGCTCGACTTAAAGACCTGTAATGCAGTCTTTTAGTTAGCTTTTGTAATGTAGTATTTCCTTTGTTGTGAAGCTTTATTGATCTTTCAACTAATATTATCTCGTCAATGATACTAAGGTTCCTGAGATGCTTCGGATGCCCTTAGTAGAGTTATGTTTGCAAATTAAGTTACTGTCGCTGGGTCACATAAAGCCTTTTTTATCCAAGGTAACTAATACTTTTCTTGGTCTCTATGGTGCAGGTCTTTATTGATAGAAATCTTCTAACCAATTTTGTTATTCAATTATTTTCAGGCTTTAGAACCTCCCAAGGAGGAGAGTATAACTTCTGCAGTTTCATTGTTGTACGAGGTAGTCTTGTGTTCCTAAAATTTTCATTTTATGGATTTTATAGCTAGTAAACTAATTGAAATCAGTTGGACCCAACTTTTAAATAGTTGAAAAATGGGAACAATCTAAAGGACGAGAAAAAGAAGTGTACTCTTTTAAGTTCAGTGAATTCAGGAGGGCTACAAGACACACAATGTGGTTGCCTAATGTGTTATAGATCTACAGTGCTTGTGTTTGCCTATAAAATATAACTTTCTTCAAGGTGGAGAACATACATTATCAAGTTAATATCCAAACTTAACCTGACAAGTTGATATCCAAACTTAAACTAATTGTTCGTGAAACATAGCAATTGAAGCAATTTGCATTGGTGTTTGATTATCATAAACTCTAAATGCCCCGATTGAGGTAAAACAAGCTTAGTTAGTATGCACTTTTAACTGTAGCAATTATTTAGGGTACATTGAATTGATATTAAAATATTAAAACGTTGACAATTAGTTAGAGATGCTGAGTAAAATACCTTACAGAGAAGACAGGCACAATGTTAAGACAGTGATGGAACTCTACATGGTATTTATGATGTTTATACTCAGACATGTCATCGTTTATTTTATTGTTACATTGTAGTTTGGAAGTATTTTCACCCTTGGGCTATTTTTAGGTTGGAGCAATAGAAGGAGATGAAGTTTTAACACCTCTTGGTCATCATTTGGCAAAGCTTCCTGTTGATGTATTAATTGGAAAGGTGTACAATCTTTTGTTGCTTCTATTCCTTTAATAATTGGTTTGTGGATTGCATTGTGAAAGAAATGGTTATGTTTGGACTTTGCAATTAAAAGACGCATTGTCTAGTTATTGCTTTTCTTAATATATTTGTAAGTCATCCTTGAAGAGGTTGGACAATGTCATTGTTAACCTTTTCTTTAAAAAAAAAAGAGAGGAGTTAAGAGGCTGCTTAGTTTTGATATATTCTTTTCAAAAGGTTCTTATTTCCAAATTTCGTTGGTTTTGTTAATTTTCAATGGAACATTAGATATGTCTAGATCTGTTATGCTTCTGATAGTTGAAATATTATGCAAGTGCTTGTCCTTCATAAAAGGCTCCTTATTTTCATCCAGCTTTTTCAAAATGGTATGTATTGTATTATTTTGGTCGTATTAACTTCCAGTTGAACTTTAGTTACATCTACATCACTTATGTTTCTGATATTGAGATACTACTTAACGCCTTCGCATTAATTTGTTCAAGTTCTCAAATTATTTCTCTAACTTTGGTTTCCTTCGACACATGTCCTTTTTATATTTGTTTCTTTTATGTTTTTCTCGTATTTGTTTATATAGATATTCCTAAGCAGTTAAGCATTATAGTAAATGTTCCAACCTTAAGGTCTTTGGCTCTATTTTCTGCACCATTAATGTCTGTTTGGAATGTACTTCTCCTCATTTAGATTAGTCCTAATCTTTTTGCTTGAAAATGCTGATAATTATTTGATTTTGGGTTGACTGTTGAATGTATCTACTGTACTATACTAGTTCTTAGACATATAGAAGTGTGCCTACTACTAACATCAGTTTTATATAGAGTTCGTTTCATTTTTTGTATTGTCTAAGCATGTTGCTTTGGTTCTGCAGATGATACTTTATGGAGCAATATTTGGTTGCTTATCGCCTATTCTATCAATTTCTGCATTCTTGAGCCATAAATCACCTTTTGTTTACCCAAAAGATGAGGTCCATATTCTTCTATTTCCAGTTATACTAAAACTTAAATGTCATTATGATTTTCATTTTCCTTTTCTTCTTCCAATAGAGGCAAACTGTTGAAAGGGCCAAGTTTGCATTATTGACTGATAAGCTGGATGACTCAAATGATTCAAGTGACGGTGAAAAACAATCTGACCATATCTTGATGATGGTTGCCTATGCAAAATGGCAGAAGGTTTTGTATGAGGTGTGTGGATCTGCTTTACTTTTGTAGTCTGATACATACATTCTGCAGAAACATTAAAGCCTTGTTTGGTTGGCATGGATTCTTGCTTGGGAAAGTAATCTTTATCCTAAAATTTATATTATCACGTTTGGTTTATTTTTTATAGTAGTTAGGAAAGTAAAAACTTTCCCAATCTAAGGAAAGTAGTAGCACTTTACTTGGATTCTAAATCCCAGCACCCCTTTGGTATTTACATTACTTTCAATACACTAGCCAATTTAACCCTTCCTTCTCTCTCAACTCTACGACAACTCTTTTATAAAACCTACTTCCTCTTCAACTAATGTTACGAATACCGTATCGGACTTGGTATCAGATTGATTTAATAATTAAAAATATATAAAATAAATATTAGTTTATAAATAATAATTTTTAAATTATTTATTTTAAAA
>JAOTIZ010000005.1:17248080-17266006 GCA_027123425.1 Erythroxylum panamense | reverse complement strand
TTATTATTAGTAATAAAAATATTTATTATTATTTTAAAAACAAAAATTAAAAATTCACAATAATTATAAAAGTTGAAATAAATAAAATAACTAATTAAAAAACTTTGAAAAAAAAGGGAGGAAGGAGAGATAAGAGGGAGTGAGGGAAAATTTAAATTTTTTTGAAAATGTTGCAAAAAAAGTCCTTTTATTTCATACCGATTTGGGTCCAGTACGTACCGGTATTCATAATACTGTCTTCAACTATTCTTATTGTTCTCTTGTTAGTAGGATTTTGAATATTTTTCTCAGAAGTTTCATTTGACAATCTTCAGGTTCATATTTTTCTTTATTTAACGATTTCAATTTTTATTCGGTTTGTAGGGATATAATTGAAAACACAAGTCAAAATTAAGTTACATTTTATGAAATACTGTTGCATACCAAACACTATAATAAGAATCTACCCAACTTTCCTATAAGAATTCTTATAAGTATCCAAATATATGAATATCTTTACATTTCATAGATTTATTTTCCAAAAAATCATATTCCAAATTCACTTTACTTTCCCGGCAACCAAACGGGGCCTAAGTATATAATTGTCATCTAATCTATGGATCTCATTTCTTTTAGAAATGTCTTTACTAAAGTCCCAACTTTGCATTCAACGTTTAGTTATGTTAGAGTATCCTATATTGACTAAACATGAAAATATTAAAGTGTTTATAAGTAGTAAGAGTCAACTATCTAAGTGACTAGTTCTAGTCATTTTGGTAATGGTTGACCCAAGCCCAATTCTTGTTAATGGCCTCTACACTCTGCTTATATTAAAAATTCTAATATGGTATTAGAGCAAATTTGGTCCGGATTGTTAATTTCTCGGTTGTCCATCTGGATGTCCAGTCCCAGTGGCCCAATCCGGTTACTATTGTGTTTATTTCAAGTGACAATTAGATGTTCAGTCCCAGTTACACTTGAGGGAGAGTGTTAAGAGTATTCCATATTGACTAAAGATGAAAATGTTAAAGGGTTTATAAGTGGTAAACAAACTAGGAAAAATATATCTAACTTGTTATTAATTTGCATCTAATAAAGAAACCTAGCATAAAGTAAATTTCGATCTTGTCGTTTTTGCTATCATTGCAACTCCCACTCTTCATCCCACCAAATTACAGATTGTGATTGAGTGATTTGTTCTCTTTTGTTTCTTTTATAATTCTATGTTCTCTTTTGTTTCTTTTATAATTCTAAGTTCTTTTGCATCATTTAGCTGATAAAGAATTTTACTTGTTTATGGATATTATTGTCCTTCTTTGAGATTATGTATATGCTTGTTGATGTATGATTGTACCTGTCTCCAATTTAATTTAAGTTATTTTTACTTTTTGGCATTTGAATCTTGCAGAAGGGAGTTAAAGCTGCACAACAATTTTGCAATTCTTATTTTTTGAACAGTTCAGTTATGTATATGATAAGGTTTGTTCTCCTGCTTAAAAAGAGCTTTCGTTGATATATTATTTTTTCATCTTCTCAATTTATTTATGCTTTGAGAGAGACCATTAAAGATTAAGAACAATTGTTTCCTTTTGTCTTGTCCTTTGAAAGAGCTATGTGAAACGATATAACTTAAAAGAAGGTGTTCTTCTAATATATTTCTTAGGTGAAATTAACATGATTAACTGTAATTTAGTCATTGGCTTCTAGGTTGTTCAATCGGCTCAAGGTACAAGCTTAATGTGTAGGAGAAGAATTTGGAACATAGTTTTGTTGGTCTATGGTGACAGATCTAAACAGAGGCACGCTAATTTTTTACCTTCTTTTGAAAACTTATAGCTACCGGAAAGGAAAACAATTTGGAGGATATTTAGAATTAAATATACCAAATGTCAATATTTATAATGTAAATATGGGATATTGAGTCAAGCCCTAATAAAAGGAATTAGATAGAGTGCTTGATTTTGTATAGTTGTACTTTCCTAATTTAGCATCTTTGTATCTCTATTTAAATGTAAAGACTATAATCATTAAATACGACAATATAATACTTGTACTTTGCATCTCAAGTTTCTCACATGGTATTATAGCCTTCCTAATACCTTTTTATACCAATATATATATATATATATATATATATATATAGCTAGCTTTAGTCATCACCTATCATGTCTAATGTCCTGTTCAAATCAAGCCGTCACATAAACTAGCCAAACCCCGAAACTCTAGACCTTCCCATCAATTTGAATACTTCCCATGTACGCTACTTTACATTCCCTTTAGGTCTAGATTACTACTCTATGGTTGAATGCGGAAAATATTTTTCATTGGTCCGAATCAATTTGCATCTATATTCGTGCAAGAGAAAAGATTATGTACTTGATGGGAGAAAATGAGCCTACTTGAGGGGAGTCAACCAACATTATTTGGGATGTACAAAATTCGATGATATGAACTAGTTGGTGAACTCTATGGAGGGGTATATTAGCTCCAACTATGTGTTATAACTTCGCTAAGGAGTTTCAGAACAAATGTTAACCAGGTGTATTTAGATATGGGAATAGTCCCAAGTGTATGAGATGATGCTGCAACTTCGAGAAATCTTTCAAGGTGAGTACAACATTGCAAAATACTTTAATTTTTTGAAATGTTTATGGTAGGATTTAGATTTATTCAACGATCATGAGCAGAAGCCCTCATACGATTACGAGCATTACGAGAAAAAGGTGAAAGATAATCATGTTTTTAATTTTATTTTTGGCCTTAATATTAAGTTTAATGAGGTTAGGAGCAGGATAATTATTAGATAACCTGTTCCCTCTATTGGAGACGTTTATTCTGAAGCTCGTTGTGAGGAGAGCCATCGACTTGCAATGCTTAGTAAAAACAAAACTCTGGAAATGCAGTAGAAAGTTTGTATTTGTTGCCAAAGCCTATGGTAGTTGTACCAATTGAAGAAAGTCTCAAGAGAAGACTTATCTGTGGTTTGATCATTATAACAAGCCATGGCACTGTGAGATCTACTAGAAAATCCACAATAAACCTAACATATCGGAAGGAGGAACATGAGATGTTGAAATTTAACTCTAGTTTATTGATACTCCTAAAGCTTCTCTTACACAAGGAGGTAGTGATTAAAATGCTTTGGTTTGTCATTCTTTTTAATATTATGTTCCTTAGATTAAGGATTTAGGGCCTTTAATCACACGACAAGTGTTTCTCATTAATTTCACACCTATAATGCTGGTTCTAGTCATGAAAAGGTTCGCATAGCATATGATTCCTAAACAAAAGTATGTAATCTTCTATCTATTAGGAAATTGTATAAAGAATCTAATAGTTGTGTCACCTTTAAATCTCATTGTGTATTTCAAGGGAGTTCGTGAAGGATGATTGATAATGCTAAGGTGATAGGTGGTCTTTAACAACTTGAAGCTAAAGACACCAAAGATAAAGAGTTCAAAAATTAATAGGATAATTTCCATCCCTGTTAAGGATAAAATAATGCTTTGGCATTAAGATTAGGACATCCTAACTAATTGTTTCCTACTTTATTTTGATGATTGGGCTATTCCAAGTTTCGTTGTGGAAAAATGTATTTTATCAGAAGGTCATAAACTATTTATCCTTCAAGACCTTATCGACCTTCTAAATTCTTTCAAGGATCCCTCTTACTAATTGGAATCAAAGAATTAATAGATCTTTACCGTCCAAAATGGGTATGGGCTAGGGTTAAGAACTTGTAATCTATAATCTGATTATCGAGTCGATTCTACAATTATAAGTTCATTCCATACCCGCCCAGACCGGGATAGGCTTATATACGTTCTCATTATAAGACTAAGACTATCATTATAATTAAGAAGTCATCTGGGCGTATCTAAATAGATACTTTGTTCACATATGGATCCTTCCGTAGTTCCATTCCATTTATGATTAGGAATAGGCGTAATCGGACCTATTTTTTACATATATATCTCCTTATTTGAGACCCTATTCTATTAACCTCTTTGCGCTTCTATTGAATAGAGAAATGGGTTCCATTGTCCATTTTTTGATATAATGTTTGTGGTCCCTCTAGGATTAGGGGTTTTTCAAGAAAAAATTGTTTGCAACTTTTATTGATGATCATGTTCATTTGTGTTTGGTTTACTTGATGAGGGGAAATTTGAAGTTGAAAACTTGTTCAAAATCTTTTATACTATGGTTAAAAATCAGTTTCAACAGAAAATTGGAATTCTTCACATTGATAAGGGTAATGCGTATTTTAACAAAGTTCTTGGTAGTTTTTCTTTTTCTAAAGGCATTCACCATCAATCTACTTGTTTTCATGTTGCCCAAATAAATTTGTTTGTAGTTCTTTTTTAAAAGGGCATTCACCGTCAAACTACTTGTTTGATATCTCTCAACAAAATGGTATAATTGAATGAAAAATCAAACACTTATTGAGAGAATCTCTTGCCATTATGTTTTTAATGAATGTTCCTAAATTTCTACAAAGAGAAGTAGTTTTAACCACATACTACTTAATTAATAGGACGCCTATTCATGTTCTTAACTATATTAACCCTCTTGGGTGTCCTCAAAAGTTTTTCCTGAGGCTGGTGCCTTTAAAGGTCTTAACTTACATCTCTTATATTTACTTGACTAATATGGACTTTTCAACATTGTATCCAAGGGCTAAAAAAAAATGTGTTTTCATTGGATATGCCCTAAACAAATAGAGGTACAAATGTTTTAATCCAAAAATTTTAAAAAAACCCTAACAATTGTGGATTTTTTGTTTCTTGAACATAAGCACTAATTTCAGGAAAACTTCCTCTATTGGTTGAAACAAAGTGAAAAAAATATTTGGGAAATTATTTCCACTCCTATATGTAGACCTGTGGATTCAATACTACGATCTCCTAACCTATAAAAACTGAATTTTTATGATGCAAATTCTACGATCCCTGTCGGATTATGCAGAATCATAAAGATTATGTTTAAATCATGCAGATTATGTAGAATCATGCAGTATTATCTAGAAGATTGTATAGCTATTGAAATCTTGTGAATCCCTGATTTCTAGGGATTAGGATAAGATACAGATTTCCGTGTATCTTAGGAAATCTGATACTTAGTATAGAAACTTGTATATATACTGAATATAGCTGTAACCTACGGGTAATGTGAATGAAATTGTTTTCTTCACTGCTAATATTTCACAATCCCTAATATTATTTTGCTCGACATTGTTGATTATTTGACAAGGTGAAAAATACTACATAATAGCCCAAACAGATATGAATCCAAGCTTAAAATTTATACAAATAGGAAGCCTTATCAAGAGAGTGGAGAGCTTACTATTTCCTTGATATAAAGACAACTAGATACCTCAAATAAACTTGTAAACACCTCAGGTGTCTTAGACCTCTATGGCTATCCCTACTTCCCTAGTATTGTTTCACATGAATCCACCGAAAGATACTATGATCTTGATGTTCCTATAGCAATTAGGAAAGGGACCATTTCTTGCACTAGTCACCCAATTGCAAAATATTTACCCTATGATAAACTCTCTCAAAGCCATAAGACATTCACATAAAATGTCTATGTTCCTAAATGTTCTAAGAAATATTTAGGAAGAACTTGATGGTCCAAAGTGGAAATCAACTATGATGGAAGAAATGAAAGGAAAAATGAAACATGGGAGATTTTGGAAGTACCTAGAGAAAAAAAAATGTTGGACGTAAATCAGTGTTTACATTAAATTGCAAGGTTGATTCAAGGACAGAGAAATACAAAGCAAGACTTGTGGCTAAAGGGTTTACCCAAATTTATGGTATTAAAACCAAGAAACTTTTACCCTAGTAGTCAAATTGACTCTATTTATGTCTTATTATTTACAACAACAACAACAACACCTATTAGGAATCCTGCCCATACGCGGGATTTGGAGAGGTTTAGTAGTACGTAGCCTTACTCCTAACTAGTAGAGAGGTTGTTTCCAAATGACCCTCATGAAAAGGGAGAAAGAGAGAGAGAGAGAGTTTAAGTGTCCACCATTAGGATTTGACAAGTCTATTGGTCAAGATAAAATGTTTAGACTCAAGATTTCTTATATGGTCTTAAATAGTCTCCAAGAGTGTGGTTTGAATGTTTTGGAAAGGTTGTGAAGAGCTATGACCATTATTGAAGCCAAGTAGACCATTATATGTTTTATAAGCATTCTAGGGAAACTCTTAATGGTTTATGTAGTTGATGATTTGCAAGAGATAGCTAAGATTAAGAAGAGACCAGTGGGATATTTTTTAGCGTAAAGAATCGGGGAAATTGAAATATTTCCTTCTCATTGAATTTGTAAGAAAGAAAGAGGCATATTTATAAAACAAAGGAAATACATTTTTAATTTACTCAGTGAGATAGGACTACTGGGATATAAAGCTACTGAGACTTCAGTTGAAGCAAATATGAAGTTTAATCTTGCTAAGGATGAAACTAATCGAAAGGGAGAAGTTTCATTGATTGGTTGAGAGATTAAGTATGGCAAGACAATTTGTGCATTTACTAGGATGAGAATGCATTTACTAGGATGAGAATGATTCTATCTATAGAATACTAGAAGAGGTTTGATGTTGAAAAAGCAAGATAATATTCAAATTGAAGTCTATACAAATGCTAATTGAGTGGCCGGTCGATTAACTTCAAGATATTAGACAATTGTTGGAGCAAATCTAGTCACCTAACGAAGCAAAAGACAAAGTTGTCGCAAGGAGTAGCACGGAAGTTGAGTTTAGGTCCCTTGCACATGGGATTTGTGAGATGTGGATTAAGAGGTTCTTAGGTTTGGTTTCACTGCACATGAAATTCTACTGAAACAACCGTGTTGCCTCAGTTCTTCATGATAGAACTAAGCATGTCAAAGTTGATAGACACTTCATTAAGAAGAAACTTCAGAATGTTCTAATATGTGTTCCTTATGTACCAATTGCTCACCAACAAATGACATACTTGCTCACCAAAATATTCCGATATCCCTGTACTTTCCCTCCCCTCCCCTTACATAGTACTCTCTCCTCTAACGGATTTCCCTAACCGTTAGCTAACTCACCCTCCCGATTCTTCTAGAATGAGTCAACATGGGTTTGAGGCCCATGTCCAGACCCTTCTCCCTTTTTCTCATAGATTAAGTCACTATGGGTTTAGGACCCAGAGTGCTGTCCGGATCTGTGGTGCTATCAGTTCTAATATGTGTTCCTTATGTACCAATTGCTCACCAACAAATGACATACTTGCCAAGGGACTATAAAAAGAGGCAATTTGATTTCCTAGTGAACAAGCTACCAAAGAAAGCATCTAGAAGCCAACTTGAGGTGTGTGTTGGAAAGGAAAATATTTAGAGAGTATCTAGTATTAATTATACTAAATATAAGTATTGATATTGTGTAAATACAACTTATTCAGTTAAGGCCTAATCAAGGGAATTAATTAAGGTGATTGATTTTGTATAGTTGAACTTTCCTAATTTACCACCCTTGTATCTCTATTTAAATGTAAAGATTATAGTAGAAAATATGGCAATACAATACATGTTCTCTGCATCTTAAATTTTCTCAGAATTTTATGATTTTTGTCTTAACTTTTTTTGTCATTTCATTTTCTTTAGTTACCAAGGAAATAACTATTGTTTATGTGATATGCGTGCCAAATTGTTAGGGACATGAGGATTCAGTTTGGAACATTGTTAGCAGATTTAGGGTTTGTGAAGCTTCCTGATAATCGTCAGGTACAAGAACTATGCCTGATCCTTGATATTTTTTTTGTTCCCTCATTTGCATGCAGAATTATGATGATCTTTGCTAATATATAAGGGTGTCTATGTAAATGACCTTGTACACATGTGGGTATATATGATATATGATGGTGAATTAGACTATTTTTACCCTAATTCAAATGGCATTAGGGAAGGAGTCGTAAAGCCCACCCATTTTGTTTCTCTTGCTGGCGTGTCAATTTCCCCAGCCATATTCTCTAATTCTGGCATGTTTTGTCCTGGATGCTTTCTGTTTCTCAGTCAGCAACTCCAGCCACTGCTTTCTTTGCTGTGTTTGTACTGAGTTTTCTAGCGGTCTTTATCGTAGATTTTCTTCTTCTATTGTGTTTGTTAACTCTTCAAGCTCATTCTCCTGCTGTCTTTTGCTGCTGTGCTTGTCACTCTCCTACTGAGTTTCAGCCACTGTGTCTTTGGGCAATGTCATTCTCCTGCATGATCCGAGCAGGGAATTTCCCACTCATAGAAAATCTGCTTTAGATTTGTGACAAGATACTTGATTGTTGGGGTCTAAACTTGTGGATATACCTACTTGTCCAAAAGTTAAACTTATATCCAATCAGGGGGATACATACTCTGACCCAGCTAGCTATAAAATATATTAGTTGAAGAACTCCCGTACCTCACTATCACTAGAACCGACATTGCTTTCCCTGTCAGTATAGTGAGTCAGTCTATGTCCTTTCCTTCTGTCAAGGATTAAAGGGCAATGCTTCACATTGTACGACAACAAGAGTTGCTCTTGGATAGGGGCCTTATACCATATTTGTGGTCATATTGATCTATTGGGATGTGCACATTCAGATTATAACAGTTCCTAATTTATAAGTGTTCTAATTGAGAGTATTGTTTTTGTGGCTGGAAATCTGGTATCATGGAAAAGTAAAGAATAAAATGTGATAGTTTGCTCTGGTGCAGAGGCTGAGTTTGGAGTTATGTCAGTTGTGGCATGTGAGCTTTTTTGGTATCCCCTTCATTTAGAGTAATTCTGGATTTATTCACCTAATCTCACACCAAGACACATAAGATTAATATGTGATAATCTAGCCGTATTATATATTACTGCTAATCCAATTTATCATGAAAGGACAAAAAATATAGAGGCAGATTGTCTGTTTATTGGAGAGAGGATTATATCTAGAGAGTTGATCACAGAGTTTACAATTTCTACTGATCAATTAGCCTATCTTTTCACCAAGTCATTGAGAGGTAGACTTCCATAACTATATAACAAACTGAACATTTGTGCCATATATGTTCTAGCTTGAGGGGGAGTGTTAGTCTATGTAAATGACCTTTTACATGTGGACATGTGTAGTATGTGATCGTAAGTTTGCTAAATCTAATTCACTAATTTTACCCTAATTCGCAATCTAACTAAATCAATTTGGATGTTGATACTGTATCACTTAATTGCTTCGCAAAGTGTATGGAAATGTAATTTCTACTAAAACTCTTTGTATCTCGAAGTTCCTTGTTTCTTCATCTTTGTCTTTCATATTATAGAGGTTGTTTCTCTGGTGCAGATTGTGGGAAAAAATAAGGAAAGTCTTGACAGATGGCTATCTGAAAAATCACAACCATTCAACATATATTCACATCATTCCTCAGTTGTTAAGGTAGCACTAAAGTTCTTGTTTTGTTTTTTGCTATAAAATTTTATCTTCTTTCTTTTGGGATTATCACTTAAATCTAAGTTGCTTGTTTTGATTTTTAATCGTATGGTAACCATATTACGGATCAAAGCTACCTAAATTGTCTGGGCTATGACTATAAAACAACCGTAGAATATTCTGTGAATCACTTATCTGAGAGCAAAGGAAAGATTCTGATAACCTATCAAAAACTTGTAATTATTTTATTATCATATATTTAACTGGACTATGCGGCTTCCACATTCTTTATAAAACACAGTTTTGGTCCCCCACCAATCCAAAATCATCTGAAGTCTCTGCTTTATTATTATAAATGTCTATACTTAATAAATAACAGTTTCCACGTTTATGGATTTGGTCCTTACAGTTCAACCACATAATTTCTTCTGGAAAATTTTCGTGCTTGTCTTTAGGCTGAGAACTTTTAATAGCTTACCGCTGTTCATCACAAATTAGAAGACTGTTTTGTGCAACCTATGTTTACAACATCATAGAGTTCCAGAGAACCAATACAAGATGAATGCGAACAAACCCATTCCTCATTTCAGTACACAATCAGGAATCCTAAACCTGACTGAGCATCCATGGCTATAGGTAAATATTAACATTAGAGCATGCCAAACAAGAGAAATTAAAAACATTAGAAACATGAGAACCCTTAAGCATTAGAAAATTTCCAAGCATTATCAACAGCTTCAGTCTCAGCAGTGCTAGCTCACTTCTGTATCTATCTGCTTAGCATATATGATAGCCTTTTGCAACCGCATAATAAAAGAGACTTTCAAAGGTTGGAAAACTAGCATTGAAAGAACAACTGATATAGATTTGCAAAGCTGACATGTGAAATATGAACACCTTTTTATTCTATCTCTTATTTTTAATTTGTGCTTAGTTATTAACTAGAAAAGAAATGAGGTTTTGGGAATGAGCTTCTGAGACCAAGCTAGTTCATACTAATTGATCATGAATCAGGTATAACAAATATCTCCAAGTATGATTTATTTGTGAATCTCTTAGATCTTTTTTTTTCAGCTTATGGGATTTAAGGATGAAGGATTAGGCTTGTGCTTTGGAAAGCTAGTTTTATGAATAGAGTCTGTTGAGAAGGATACAAGTTCTTAACTATAATGAGAAGGAACATGGAATCAGAAAGCTATACTTGTTAGGTCCCAAATACAAGTTCATAACTATAATGCATCAATGTTAAAAGTGAATGCAACAATGCCATTTTAACAGAACAATAGAATTTAAGCTGATACATATTATTGTGGCCTAAATGTGTGTAATGACAATGAATAGTTCATCCTTAAATTCTCAATCATGTGCTTCTTTTATAAATGGCAAGGGTATAGGCATCACATTGTATACATTCCCAATCATCAAGCTCTTCATTAAAAATCAGTTTCTTGTTTTCTTGTGTTCTTGTTTTCAACTATTGTTTTTGCAGATTGTATTCAAATACATAGTAAGACACAATCATCTATCTCTTCATTACTCCATATAGCAGGTAATATATGGAATGACTTTTATGTATTTATGAATTTTTGGTTAATGACATAGGTTCATAACATGTTTTGCTTACAGTGATGTCGATGTGAATGACATAGGATTTATGCACTAATGTCGATATGAATGTAGATGAAACACATGGGACCTGGTCTACCCAAGAAGAAGAATAAGGTTACACCAAGTACCTTAGTACCTACACAACTGCAGTCGCGGTATCGTCAGCTAATTGGAAGTGCAGCTAATGAGCCTTGTGCTCATGCACAACTATAAAATCTTTGTAATAGTGATTACATATTTTATAAAATCTACTTGAGGAACATAATTTACTCATTATAGAAGGAGAGGAATATGTGAATATTTCATTACGAGTCTAAGAACAAAGCCCTTGTATTTAAATATTTGCTCTCAAAGATAAGGTGACAATTTATAACGTAAAAAGATCCACCTATTATATAACTTGGACATCACGTTACATTGGAATCTAATCTAAATTAAGAAGGCCTTTAAAACTAAAACTGCCATTGCTATATTTTCTAGTATCTTGAAGTCCTTGTAACTTATTAAGGTTTATATATTTTAGCAATAAGTTGTTATCTCTTGAATATTTGAATAGTTAGTGATTTCAACCTTTCAACTGCTTTGTTTTTGGTAATCCCTTTTTATATTAATGGTACGTTATTTAATTTCTTAAAAAAGCAGCGATATTCTTAAGATTGAACACATTAATTTACGTGGATCATTTTCTATTCTGTGTTTAAATGTTCAAAGATTTCATCTTATTAATAGATAATAATTCAGGTTTCGTTTATTTTATCTTCGAAAAGTCAAAGGCATTGTATGTGTTTTATGTTTCCAAAGTAAAAGTAGAGACACAAAAGGACAAAAGAATTAAGATTCTAAGTTTTGATAGAGGTCGAGAATACTATGTTAGGTGCACAAAGTTAAGATAAAAATATGATATACTTATTATATTTCTTCAAAGATGAAGATATTATTGCACAACATGTAATGGCATCTTTATCATAACAAATTGATATAGAAAAAAGAAGAAATCATACCTTTATAGGTATGTTGAGAAGTATGATTATTAATTATAGTTTCCTGTTAAGTTTATGAAGTTTCACCTTAAAAACGATAATGTACATCTTAAACGAGTTCCATCAAGATCCATTTCTAAAAATCCTTTTAAGATTTTAAATGAAAGGAAAACAAATTTAAGATATTTACACATATGGGTTTGTCCTACTAAAGTAAGGATTTATAATCCAATGATAAAGGAATTAAACCGAAGGACATAAAATAGTTATTTTATTGACTATAAAAAATCTATCGTTTAAATACACCAAAGATAGTTGAACCTAAAAATGTAGGGTATATCAAGGATTATAAATTTAGTGTGAGTATTTCTCATTTAATTGAATTAAAAAATCAAACTTTTTATTTTAGATATATTGGCTTTTTAAAAGTACCTAAGGATATGATGGACAAATTTGTTCAACAATTAAACATAAGGCGTCAAAGAACATATGCTTATATATATAACTTGGTGAATTAGATTAGTCAATTGGTGAGAATATATCTAATAGACTATAAGGGAGTTTGCCTAGTACTATTGAAATAGATCCTAACGAATGTAGAATGTCAACCACCCGTAAGAGTGGAAACGAGCTTTTAGAAGTAGAGAAAGAAGAAGAAGAAGAAGCAGCTATCTAAGGAGTGGAAGTAGAAAAATGGAAAGAGATAATTGAAGAAGAAGACGAGCCAGAAACCTTTGCCTAGGAAGGAGAAGAATGGACAAAGGAGGTTGAGGAAGAATTAACGGAGGAACTAAATAAGAAAACTACTGGTGAGTCATTAGTAGCCACCTTAAGTACGAAGAGTTCCCACTTCCTGCAAGCCACACAGTTTGAGTCAGTTAAAGATTTGAGGAGTTTGGTTATCCCTTACTTTATTATTAGTTTGTCATTAAAAAGGGCATTAACTCACTTGATAGGATTTATTAATTTGATAATTATGCTCTTATTATTATCTTACAATATATGACTTACTTATAGGCTACAAAACTGCTATGTAGAGAAACAGGTGGAAGTAAACAATTAATTATAGACTCATAATGATGGTAAACATCGAGCTAAGAATGTTAAATAAGCATTGCATAAGAGGCAACCCATAAATTAAGGTATGTTTTTATTTTAAATTCCATGTTATTTTGTTTCTATTTTGATGTTTAGCATAGAACTTTATTTCATTTCATTTTTTATTATGTTATTTCCATATCACTTAGTTATTTTCATTATTTTCATTTTCTTTTATCCTTTTATCACTTTTATTTATATTTTGCATGGATTTTTGTATCTAGTATCGGATGGATAGTCCTAGTTTCATCAAAATTAGAATATGAAAATCTTATTACTCAGGGAAGTACCAAATTGATCCACTTTTTCACTTTTTATTCATATATGCTTATATTGTATATCATGCGGATAATGTACAATTTTAAGTGTGAGGAAGGGGTTGATATTTTTTAAGTTTTTTATAATCTTTGTTATTAAATTTTATCATCTACATTCGGAGTTAGTTTAAATCTGTTCGTAAGTACTTTATTTCATTATTGTATATTTATTTGAATTAGTATACAAAAGAATGATACTTAGAATAAACTTGCTTTTCTATGTCATATTTTTAATAGGCATTGAGATAGTCAATTTGAATGAAAATTGCATATTACTTACAAACATAATATAACCATTTTTTGTGTGAGCTTTTGAGCCCTAAGAGCCTAACTTTACAAATTTTTAAGCTCTTTTATTATTTCATGTATGTTATCATGCATAGTTGAATAATTATTCAACTTGCTTTTATTGTGCATATTGAGATCACATTTATTAAATTAGAAATATTGAGGTGGTAAAGGCACTTAGATTCAACAATTGTTTAAGCCTATTTATTTGATAATTAGCTTACCATAATTGATCTTTAGGAATAATCAATTTTGAGCCATAGCCTTTTTCATTGAATATAACCTCATTATTAACCTTTATCCTATTTTTCTTGGAGCCTTTTTATTATTTTGAACCTTGAAGATTATTTACATTACTTGAATGTTTTGAAACTTGAAAATTTGAAAAGTCGAATATTTATTTAATTTTGGTACATGATGAATGCTCAAAAATATCATTAAAAAAATTTGCGAGCATAGAAAAATGTAAATTACTAATGGATTTAAAAAGCAAGGACTTATATATAGTGAAGTAACATGTTTCTTGTAATGGTTCCTTTATAAATTTCCATCAAAGTTATCACATTTTTGTTATCTCAGTCATACCTTATCTAAGCCCCATTAAACCCTTATAAAGACCTTTTGATTTATGTTTCTAATTTACCTATATGTGGTGGAGATATGATAAAATTGCAAGCTTATGGTTAAGAGTTCTACTATGCATTGATTTGAGAGTTTGATACTTTTCACCCTAAACACTTAAGTGTAAGCTATAGTTGGTGGAGCAAGGCTAGAGGCTATAGTTTCAAATCCAAAAATTCTTCAGCAGAATCTAGGGCTGGATAGAGGTTGCCAACCGGAATTAGTATTCAACTAACTAAAAAATGGTTTCCCGCTCTAAACTAAATGAATTATAGCTTCCTTTGGAGGCTCTATAAGGATAATAAGGTAGAAAGAGTGGAGACATGGGCAAGAGACCCTACCCTAAAATCAGCGTATAAAAGGTCCCTAAAGAGACGGATCACTCTTCGTCACTCTAAAATGTTGTGTTTTGCCCCACCATAGCTATCAGTAGAATGATTCTTAAGGCTCTAGGGTGAAAGAGTGGTGTTGAACACGCCAACAATGCGACAGTGGATCCATACAACTTCTAAAATTTTATTGAGGGTGTATAGAATTGTGCTTTTGATTTTAAAAAGATTAGTGATTTGATTACTAGTGATATTGACTTATGAAGCTAGATTAGGACAATTTGATTCTAATTATATGTTGATTTGGTTAATATGATACAATGATGTAGATTATAGATGAATAGGTTGAAATTAATAAGGGATAAATGTTTATAAAATTAATAAGTTAGATTATTTCTTAAGGACAATCAAAAGCTTAAATGTGCAGATGTTTGATAGATGCTAATTTGACTATGATTATACTCCCATATTTTATGTATTTTGCTTGATATCTTATATTTTGTTGTATCTTTTTTGGTACTTAATTCTCTCCCATTGCATTTATAGGTTATAACTGCCATAAAATGAAGATTTGAAACAACTAAAGACCTACATGATTGTATATAATGACTATGTAAGCCTCTGTAAACATGTGAAGATTGAAGAATTTGAGTTCTAGTCATATGGAGTTAAATGTTCATGCAACTTGATATACACAGCTGGGTATGTTGCCCATGTAAGTCTACGTGCTTATGCAAAATTGTGAATTTAAGTGTTTCAAATATACATGGTCTTCTACACGCCTCTATAAATGATCATGTATATCCCAAAAGTTCTAAATTTTACTATAAAGGGATGTGAGCAGAGGCAAAACAAAGAGAACTGAATTTTTAAGAGCTTTTAAGTCATAAATAGTATTCAGAGGCGACGATTTTGATCAAGGAACAAAGAAAACATGAAGTTAACATCAAGAGATCTAATAGAAAGCTACATGCAATCCAAACTTATAAGAAGATTCAATAAAAGAGAAAGAGATATTTAAAATTATGATTTCCTTATTTTTGATTAGTTTTCTGCATATTTGCAATTGATTTCATTTTTTATGAGTAACCAAACCTATTTTGTGTCTAGGTGTGATGAACCCTAAGTTGGGAAAACAATATGTTTTAATATTTTATTCATTATAATTATACTGATTGATTTATTGCGATTCAATTATACATTTTATTCTTATTCTAATATATCTGGAATATTAGTAAATCATTTGATTCATATGATTGAGATTGAGAAATCTTCTTAAATGAATAGATCTAGCATAATTGGAAGGAGTTACATGTAAATGTAAAAATAAGCCGACATAAATCCTCTAGATCATGGTTAAACCTAATAGTGAAATTTACGAATCAATAAGGCAATCCTAAGGGCTTTAATGAGAAAGAGTTCAGTTAAATAACTGATGGATTAATTATTAATATTCTTAAGAAAGATATTAACATAAAATAAGAATTTATATGGTCTACTAATCAATAATATAATTGCTTGATAAAGGGTTAATATTTAATGATTCTTAGGAGGATTCATCAACTAGACACTACTATTTGATATTGATTTTTCTAAATAGCTTCCTTTGTCCTTCTTCATTATTGTTTCTAATTTTAGTTTATTTGTTTAGCTTAATTTTTAATTAAAATCCAAAATCTGAATCATAAGTTAGATAATAAAAAAGGATAATTACTACTACTTAGTTTCTTCATGGAATCAACTCATACTTGCTTATGCTAGCTACTATTGGATCAAAAACAAAAGCATGCAAGATTTGGCTAAAATGGTAGATTTCAAAACTTTTTCGAAATCAAAACATAGCAGAAATAATATAACCAAATCAACATGTTTTAACCATATATGATACAGTATAAGGAAAATAATTTAAATAAGAATAAGATGGTAGAAATATACCGAGTCCTTGCTACAACTTTGACTCCTCTCTTTTGTATCCTCTCCGAATCCTTGCTATAGCTTTGACTTTTTTATATCCTTTCCTTTGTTAATGTATCCTTTCCTTATTGTTGTATTCTTGACCAATCTGATCCACCACTTGTTCTTCTTGGACAGCCTGGTTAACAAGATCTCTTGGTGGGAAAAGAAAAAATATTTTGAGGAGAATTTTCTTAGAAGAAAGAAGCCAAAAATGAGGCTATTCTCATTCAAGTTTTGGCTAACTCATGCAAGGGAGGAGAGAGTGAGTCAAAAAGATGCATGAACACTTCTTCTCTCCTTTTTCAATTTCAACTAAACATCAAAAAAAGAAGTGATGTGCATCTAATGCATCACTTCATTATTTATTCAATCATAAAGAAGCCAATAAATGAAACTCTTCTCATTTGTTTAAGATGGCTATATGAAAAGACCAATAACCTAAATTAGACCCCTCTTATTTTCGATTATGAGAAGAAAGAAGGGAGAGAGAGTACATCTAATACACCTCTTCCTTTCTTTAATCAAATGAATGCTAAAAGTTTACATGTTATCATTAAAAGACAGCCATTAAATCATTTAATGAAAAGATCATTACTCCATTTAATGATGATGAAGCATGATAATAACCATTTTTAATTTAGCAATTCAATGCTAAATGTGTAGTTGCACATTTAGTTATAAAACCAAAATTTACCCTCCTTTTATCTTTAATAACTTTGTTTTAATTTAATTAATATAATTAATCAAATCAATCCAAAGTCCATCCCAATATTAAATGTTCATTTGGCTTCCAATTAACAATTAATTAGTGTAAGCCCAACATTCAATCATAGGCTTTAAAATCTCTATTTATATTTCTTACTTTGCTTGATAACCTTCCTAGAAGCCATGTAGGGAATCTAAGTGGACTTATATAATTCAAGCTCCAATAAGCTCGAAATTAATTTAATCTCATTAGAATTAGTTCCAGCTTATTAACTAAATGTCATTTCACTAAAGGCAATTATTTGAACTCTTGAATTACTAAATATTATGAGAACACATGTTTCAAATAAGATGTCCAATTTCAAACTTTATTATGAACCATATTATAGCCAACCACACAATAAAGGATAAAATTACTGTTTTGCTCTTATGTTGGTTTTTCCTTCTAGATCTCCCATTTTACTTTATATGGTGATTAACACACAAGATCTCATTTTCGTGTTGAGACTTGATGGATAGCTAGTCCATCAAACTACTGGCGCCATTTTAATCACCAATCTCCGTAAAACATCTAGAAGTGATGATATCACTATAAACTCTTTATTTGAGTGAATGTTCCCTG
>JAOTIZ010000005.1:17198395-17225719 GCA_027123425.1 Erythroxylum panamense | reverse complement strand
AGTTTCGATTTTGAAACCAGATCTACATCGGCAAGTGGACGAAGGATGGAGCGGGGGGGAGTCTTCGAGCCAGATAGCACCTGAGCGAAGGTACGGCCACCTCCCCATGGCGGCGGCACTGGGACGGCTCCAGGCATGTGGCCTGGAGGTACGCCGGGGAGAGAGAGAAATCGAAGATGATGGCTTCCGGAGATCTTACCCTTTTTTCTTAATGGCACAATTGCTTTTTTACGTTATATCAATATCTAGTCTTAATATAACAATGACTAGGAATAATTTACGAATAATACATAAATGTAATATGAATTTGATAATTACGTTCTCATCATAATTTCATTTACAATGTACATTTATCCTATATAATTTATCATATACACTTAATATGTACAAGATAAAGAATGATTTTAAATAATTATGTTACTAAACTATAATCAATTGATTGACTGTAGGATATAAATCAACAATCTTCCACTTATACTATGCCAATTATTTAAATATCTAATATCATATAACCATATGATGACATTAAAAATACTCATTTCTGAAATTAAAAGTCCTAAAAATCATATATTTATTTATAAATATTAAAATTGGTTTGAAAATTTAATATATATCAATAAATAAATATTAATTAACAAGATTTTCCTTTATAATTTTATAAATAAATAAATAATTCTTAATAATAAAAGTGTAATAATGTTAATAATTAAATAAAATTTTATTTTGTCTAAAAATATGGAAACAAAAATAAATAACAATAATGGAAGGTGAAACCAAATAATCCAAGGAAAAATTGTCACATGTGAATTAAATCCTAGCTGTTGTCTCAAGTTTGCATTCCAATGAAGACATCATGAATATGATTTGACAAATTGAGTCTAAGGATGTCAAAATATACCCGACCAAACCTAGTGCAAGTTTGCATTCCAACAAGGACATCATGAATATGATTTGACAAATTGAGCCTAAGGATGTCAAAAATATACCCGACCCAGCCTGTGGTCAACGGGTTTGGCCTGATTAAATCTAGCCATGGGCTAGCTGGGTATAGCTCGTGACATTTCGGATTGGCTTGTGGCCTAAGTCGAGCAGTCCAGCCTGTGGGCACAAACAAAACGACGTCGTTTTGGTCATGTTTAAAATATTTCTTCCACTGCCAAAACGATGTAGTTTTGTTTTAAGAGTAAAATGACATTATTTAAGATATAAGACAATTAATAAAATACGAGACAAAATGACATTGTTTTCTTGCAAACAAAAATGAATACGAGACAAAACGACATTGTTTTCTTGCAAGTAAAAACAACGTCATTTTACCTCTCATTAAAAGAAAGCCACCCAACCCAGTTGCCTCCCTCCCTCTCACGTTTGCCCTTGCCCCTCAGCCTCCTTCCTGCCTCCATGTCCCTTCATCCCCGAGAATTCACAGTCTCTCCCAGTGACCCAGTTGCTTTCATAATTTCACTCTCACTCACACAACACTTTTCACTTCTTTGTTCTTCTTCTTCGTTTCACTTTGTTCCTTCGATCTTCTTCTTCGTATATCACCTATCGTGGCAATGTTGAAGGTAAGCTCTCATTCTCTCATCGTTAATTTGATTTTTTTGGTTGTCTTGAGATGTGATGTGGCTAATTTGAGAACTTTGTGTTTTAATATTTGAATATGGGATAATGCTTGTAATGTGTTTGATCAAATACTGCAGATATTAATATGTTTGATTTCACACGTCAAACCATTTTTCCTGCTACGTTAGTATTTTGATCTTCTATTTCTATTAACCCCTGGTTAGTATTGAGTTCACAACTCTAGAATAGGAAACCGAGGAATAAAAGAAGCGAGCTAACAAAAAAATGGTAAAAAGAAATTGACCTAGAAATTGGGGAATGAAAAAGAATCTATGAACAGTTTGTGCCATTGTAGGAAAATAATAGTTTTTCCATTGTGATACCTCTCTTTCATGCCTTTTATGATAACTTACTAAACATGGCCATGTTAGAATTCATATTTCTATACACATCATAAAGGATTTCATACTATTTTAATAGATAGTTATAATCGGTTGCCCAGGAACTAAACCTGGAACTAGTCTGATGGAATAGAAAATGGATTTAAATTATTTTTCTTGGATCATATTTTCTTGCTCATCAATGGATTAGTTTATTAATCACTCAATTATACAAGCACCTAAGCATATCATATTAAGTAGTTGGTATTATGTTGCATTCATCTTTTCTATGATAAAGTTCAACTTCAAAGTTAAGTTGTGCTTCTCTGTAGTTATATTAAATTGGAGTATGAAATTAAAGGTAGTAATACCATTCATCTTTGTGCAAGGGGTGCCCAGCCTAGGTTGTATTCACTTTTGTTTCCTAAGTGATTATGGAATAGTTTGGTCTGTAATATACTTATCCATATAGAAGGGCCATCGAAAACCAACTTATTCTATTTGTTGCTTCCCTTGACAAGAATTTGACTCTACATATGGACCAACTTGACACTGCCTAGTTGGAACTAGCTTGGGTTTGTATGTAACACATTCCATAGGAGGATTCTTGTATTTTTCCATTGACAAGGTTTATACCCTCCTCTGTAAGATTGTTGTTGAGCCTTTGGATCACTGACTAATTTGAGAACTGCCAATGTTTATGTTGTTCTTAGTAAATCCAAAATATCAAATCTTAATTTGTATATAAAATTGTTGACTTTCATACTTATAAACTCACAATTTTTTTAATGTTTTGTGTAACTCTCTTTATAGAAGCATAAAAACTTGCCTTTTGTTACTACCGGTAGTTGCCCATTGCCTTCCTTTAATGTGATTTTCTTGTTATTCACCTAAATCTCCACTTTGATAATTGTCATACTTCACATATTCTGCTTTTATTAGTGAAAGTGTCACTATAGGCTACTTTTTTTAAACTGCTTTTGACCCTATTTAGCAATCAACTGATTGCATTAGTTGTTAACTGATAGTTGATTATATCAGCTGATTTGACCAACGGATAACATCATATATTTAGTAAAATTAGTTATTTAAGATTAGTTGTTTATGTGTAAAATGACTAATGAGGACATAACTTAAAAAATTTATAAGAACATAAATATTATTTCGTTGAATATTTTTATAAGAATTTAAATTTTAGATATTTAATTTTACAAAAATTAAGTTTATAACTCTAATAAAAACATAGGATATATAATAACAAACAACAACAACAATAATAATAATAACTCTCAAAAAAATAATTGACATCTCGATGATTTTTAGGTGTTTGGAGAAGATGGCCCGAAGAAATTCTGAAAGATATACTCACGAATCATAACTTTCTCTTTTTAAAGTGAAAAACCTAAGGGCTACCAGTTGCTTAAGATGAGAAATGAGTCTGAGGGAACAATTATCTTTGAGTAAGATTTTTATTAGCTGATAGGTTGAAATGCTATTTGGAGGAGCTTTTCAAAAAATAGCTGATTGGGTTGAATCAACCATCCAAACTAGTTGCTAACCAAACAAGTATACTAGTTGTTTGACATAGTCAAACAGCTAATACTCTTTAATCAACTAAAATATAACTTAAACATTAGCTATTAAACGCCCCCTTTATCTGGTTAGGTAAGGTACAGGTCAAGGAAAGAAGTTTCAATGAACCCATACCATTTGCATATTAGTGATAACAAATGCAAGATATGAAGAAACAAATCAATAGAAATCATTGTGAATGATTCAACATAAAATGATGATTACATTAGGATCATTCAACTAAATACAGCGAGATCGTGATACCAACAAACCAATTTGGTATGTCATACAAGACATATTCCTCATTCTAGTTAATATATTGTCCAAAGACACCTAAGGCTAGAGAAATAGAAAAGATGAGATGTTAAAGAACACAAAAGAATGATTCATATGCAAATTAGCTTCCTACACCTTACCCCCTCCTTACTCTCACCGCCCTCTAATTTAATGGTTCAAAAAAGAAACCACTTTTCCCTTTTGGCTTCTGGCTTTATTAGCTGGCTTAATCTTCAAGATACCTATGGCTAGTTGTAGCTAGTTCCAAATCCTTTTCTTCACTTTATAAGAACATTTATGAATTAATATTGCCGAAATTAAATCCTGATTAATGATTATTTTTCTTCCCCTAGACATTATGATACATCCTCATAATTTCGAGACACAATTATACGTGTATGGTGGTTATATTAGCGGATATGGTAGATAGTTTCCTCCACTAATTATGAGGTACTTGACATATAATTGAGATAATATGGGATTAGTACTAGGATATTTTCAATTGCCAGAGTTGGCCTTTAGGATTAGCTTGGAGTTGTTCTATAAATAGTTGAGCTAACTTAGATGGCATGTCAAGCATTGGGTAGGCTCTTTTGCCTTCGAAGTTCTAACATATTCTACTAACTTACTTGGAGAACCACTTTAATGTTTACGGAATATGCATTGGAGAACCACTTTAATGTCTAACATATATTAACCTAACTTACTTGGACATTCTAGCATATCCAAAGTTCAACCATTCTTTGATTTTTTTGAACATTTTGTTTTATATGGAATATTTTAACTAGAATGTAGGCAAAGTATTTTGATTAAGAATGTGTCATTTTGTAATACATTTTTATTTCTAACCTCAAAATATTTATATTTTTTTGTCAGATGGTTGAGCATATTCCTTCAATTGAGAATTCTAATCCAGTACTGAGATAGAAGTGGAAACTTCTGTTCCTACACCAAATGATGATAGAAGTTCAAATAGAACTCAAGTTAGTCAACATAAAAGTGAACTTAGGAATCACTTTAAAAAGACTATATCAATCGACAGAATTGAAAAAGCAGAGTGCAATTATTGTCATAAGTTGTATTCAAGTAGTTTGAAAGGTGGAACGTCTCATTTAAAAAGATATACGGAATCATGTACTAGAAGGAAGATGGTTTTAGGAGGTCAAATATTTTTGACCCCTAACCTTATGAAAGGAAAGAATGAAATGATCATAATAACTTTTGAGAAAAATAGATCAAGAATTTTGATGGATAGTATTGTTATTGGAGATGAACAACCATTGTCTATAGTTGAAAGTAAGAGATTCAGGATATTTCTTAATTCACTCCAACTTACTTTCAGGGTTCCAAGTCAGAATACATTGAGGAATCATATTTTCAAAATTTATAAGGACAAGAAGGGATAAGCATTAAGAGCATTGTCAAGTGTTCAATGACAAATTGTCATAACAATGGACATGTGGACAATTGATAACCAAAAGAAGGTTACATGGCAGTGACAATACATTATATTGATAATGCTTAGAAGTTATGAAATAGACTTTTGAGACAATTTATATTCTTTAATATTATTATGATTTACTTTTTTCATTATTTTATGAATTTATGATTCATGTTGGTATTCTTTTTTATGATAGGATCATTTATATGCTAACACCCCATACAAATGAAAAATTGGCAAACATGTTGAAAGACTATTTGATGAATTTAAACATTGACAACAAAGTATCCTCTATCACAATCTTTAATTGTAGCACAAATGAAGCTATAATTGAGAAGTTAAAGGGTAAGATACAGGTTGGGAGCTTATTGGCTAAAGGTGAGTTACTTTATATGCGTTATTTTGTGCATATTTTTAACTTGATTGTAAAGGTTGGGTTGGAGACGATAAAGGGAGCAACAGAGTGTATTCGAAATAGTGTTTTATATTGGAGTGCAACTCTTAAGCGAGTTGAAACTTTTGAAGATGTTGAACAAATTTTATTCATTCCAAATTCAAAGAAGTTGCTTTTAGATTATCCTACCAAATGGAACTCAACCTTTAAGATGTTGGAGTCGGCAATCCCATATGCTCAGCTATTTATTAGACTAGTCGAAAGGGATTCTTCGTATACCTGTGTACCATCAGAGGATCAATGAGACTTGGCTAGAGAACTTTGTATGAAGTTGAAATTATTCAATAATTGGACTGAATTATTCTTAGGAACAAAATATCCAACTTTGCACTATGTCCAACATAAAATATGCTTTATCATTGTGGATGTTTGACTCTAATGTAGTGATTCAAACTATGGCGGAACAAATAGTGATGAAGTTTAATTCTTATTGGTCCAAGGTTCGAGATATTTTTGTAGTATTATATGTGTTGGACCCGAGATACAAGATGGATGGAGTTGAATATATTTATAATGCATTGTACCCTAGTGAAGCTCAAGAGCATCTACATGCCATGAAACAATTATCGTATCAATTTTTTAATGATTATGAAGTCAAAATGCAACAAACTCATGATTAAGATCTTAGTAGTGCTACAGGTAGTTTAACTTCAACTTCAGTTTCAAGTTCGATATTTTTTTCTGACCAATTATTGACAGATTCTCTTTCAAATTATTTTAAAGAGAAAAGGGCTAGGATTTCTTACATTACAATGAAGTTAGATAAATATTTTTCTACAGATTGTGTTCTTAAAACTGAAGGTGAGTCATTCGATATATTGTCATGATGGAAGACATCTACACATAATTATCCGATCTTACGAGTCATTACACTTGACTTGTTAGCTATTCTATCATCAACCGTTGCTTCAGGGTTCGCATTTAGTACTAGTGGTCAAGGTCATTACTCCTCATCGTGGTTGACTTCAGTATCACATTGTGGAAGCTCTTATGTGTCCTCAAAGTTGGTTAAATAATAAAGATATTGATGGTAAATTCTTTTTTAATATATTTATTTTATCTATCTTTATATTATCTTACCTAAAATTGTGTTTTTTATTTTCCTACAACTACAGGTATTAATGCGGAGGTGACTAGAGAAATTAATCGACTAATTGAAGGTTATTTTGATCAAATATATGAAGATGAAGGTATTTTTAAATTTCTTTTCATATAATATTACATTACTAAATATTCTTTTTATTTTATATTATATTACTACATATAATGTTTGTACATATAGATGATTGGATCCAAACTGTTGATGATCTTACCAATAAGTATAATTAGTCAGTTAGATGATGCGTTTTTAGTCTCCACTCTCCACCCTATCCAACATGATATTATCTTAATTTTGTAAATTATATCTTTTTCGTAAAATGATGTAGATAATCATTCGTGTACAATAAAATTTTTGATAGTTAATGAATTTAACTTTATCAATTCTCTCTTATAATGATTAATAAATTATTTAGGTAAATTTAAAAATTGTAATTAATTGAATTGAAATTCTTAACTATAACTATTAACTTAAGGATTTAAAGTAAAACTTATATCAATATTTTGAGCAAGGAATTACTCTTAACAAACTTTTAATTATAGTGACTTAGGAATGAATCTTCTAATTTAGAATTTAGAAAGGAGGAAAAATTATGAATATAAAATTAAATTAATTAGAATATAATGATTTTAGAAAAGAAGTAAAAGAACTATTTTCAAAGGTAATAAAATAAGTAATTTATGAAAACATATAAAAAGTATTTATAAAATGTATTCTAGTTTTAATAAAATAATAGATATTTTCAATATAATATGCTATACATATTTGTTTTTATAACTCAATTACTTATATATTCTTTTCAAATTGATACATTAGGATTAATAAAGAGATTAGTTCATTTTGAGATTAATATAAATACATATATGCACAATGAATATGTTGTCTAAATATGAAAAATAAAATAAAATTTTAAATATTTTAAGATTAATTATCATAATAATTAATTTCTTTTAATATGTGTAATAAAAATATAAAATTTTCCAATGATTATTTAATGATAGATATAGTATGAAAAGATAATAATATTTATACAACTATATAAGTAAAAAAAATATCAACAATAACTAAAAGTACAACAAGTACATCAGTTAAAAGTCTATGTACATAATTTATAAAAACATTAAAAGTTTGAAAATATTATATTATAAACTTAATAAATGTATTTTTAAAAAACATATTAAAAAGAAATATAATAATTTATTAAACACATAAAAATAATATTTGAAATAAATTCATTGTACTTAGATAATAACTTTTTTACATTTACATTATAATTAATTGTTATAATAAAATTACAAAATTAAAATTAAATTCTCTTGTTTGTAGGGAATAATTATGACAACATTATCATTGCTACATATTTTTAATAAATATATATTGGTTCGTATTTTACATCTTTTATTTTAAATAAATATTTTTGTATAATTTATAGATAATTTCATGTTACACTTTTTTATAAATGGTTATGCTATAATTTATGAATTTTAAAAAATACAACTGCAACTTTTTCAAATTTTCTTAAAATAAATATATAAAAATTAAAAAATATATATTAAACAACCAGGCTGACTGAGACCCGACGGGCTTTCGGGCCGGATCATTTCAGCCAACCTTAAAAAATTTTTGGACTGCCCAGGCCCAGCACGACGACCCATTGACATCCCTAAACTTATATTATAGAAAAGGATAGATGCATACAAATCACCTTTAGTATTTCTTTTAGGCACTATGATTTGCATGTAAAACCATTTAACCTAAATAATGTTTCTTGAGAATTTGAAAGAATTACATATGAAATATTAAATCCTTATTACAATTTTACTATTTCTATATAAAGATTTTATATAAATCTATTTAAAACACATTGATCAATGTTGAGAACATCTTAGTTTATTTTTTTAATGTTGTTAAAAATATAAGTGGTAATGACAATAGAAAAGATAAAATTATGTAGGCCAAGAGTTAGATTTTAAGAAATATAATATATCAAGGAACTATCAACCTAATAGTCATAGATAGATGCAAGTACTTATGTTGACAAATTTTTATATAAAACCAAGAAACAAAAAATTACAAATATTTTTCAGTTGATGTATATTGAACATTTTATAAATGATGCTAAACCTTTATTTAATAGGATTAAGGTTACAAAACCATAATGGAGTGAATAGTACATACGTTTTGTAAAAGATATAAAAAGAATTCGTTGTATGCATATACTTCGTTAAACCAAGTGAATTTAGACCTATGATTTGATAATGACAATATATCGTAAGCACTAGTGAAATTGTTGAAGTTTGACATTCGATAGCGATGATTTAAGATAAAGCTTAAAACTTGAGTTTGATGAACAACTCTCAAAAGAAATGATTCAATAGTTAAAGCATATGTTTAAAGATGTCATAAAGATAATTCAAACATTGAATAAGTTACCTGAAGTGTTTCAAGTATTGATTGAAGCCTTTAAAGAAAGTTAAGAAGGATCCTCAAAGGGAGCATTGTAGGATCGAAAAATGCTCTTTAACTAAGTCACTTGACTTGTTAGTCGCCATGGACAATGATCTAGTAAGCTAAATTAGGTTACTCAACCAATACAAGCTTCGTATTTTAGGATACAAATATTATGTTGTATATAAAAAGATGCAATCCTAGCAAAGGACTAAGAGGTTGGAATACACAGTTAGAAGGGTTCTTCAAGCTAAAGAAATCACGGGAAACAATAGCAAAAAAGAATAATTAACTCCTATAAGAATTAAAGCTTTAAGTTTCAACTGTGTTATTGTACTATAATGAGATAAAGATTTATGTAATGAAAGAGTTGCTTATATCTTGAGTTTATTTATGAAAATTAGGAGGTTTCAGATTATTTTAATTATAAATGCATCTGATTAAGTCTTTTACCTTCCAGGATCAGGATTAAGGGAGAACTCCTATGAGAAAAAAGGCAACACTAGGCCTAAATTTGAAAAAAAATGATGGACTAGTTTCTATAATGCCCTATGTTTCTTTCTTTAGAGGGAGATGGGACGGCAGGCACACCAAAAACCCAGTCCAAAACATTGAGATATTTGGACCTGAACACTTGCCGCTCCTGAGCGTAGCAATGCATAATTATGGCTGTTGAAATGCTGAAAATCGCTACGTCTGCTCTCTTAAATTTCTTGGACCGCGGCAAATATCCACCATCAGCCATGCACGTAAAGAAACTCTCTATGGCCCGTGCAAGGCAATACAGTGATATCTCCATTCGCCTGCTCTTCTTCTCTATAGCCAAGGCTAGCCCAGTTGGAAACTGTAAACATCCAAGGTGTCCTCGTTTCAAAACAACAGAAACCTACATTTTTCTCTAGCTAAATGAATGCCTCAATTCAAGGAGATGTCCTACCGTCCCCATCGCCACCATAGGAACATTGCACCTTTTCAAAAGTCTGAAGAGCACACATGTCCACAACCTGATAAGCAATTTTAAAATTCTTCAGTAAGAAGGGTGGGTTCTGGTTCTGGTTCTGGTTCTTGAAAACCAATGACAAACAAACAAAATATATATATATATAGACACATCAAAGTGACAAGCATTCTCCATGTCAAGCATACAGAATAGGATGGAGGATTAAACTAACCAAGCAGACGAGCAATACACAGATAGAAACAAACTTGATCTTGCAGTACCAAGAATACTCTTTGCCAGTATTGAGCAAGGCCTGCAAAAAGGGCAACAAAACACCATAGTCAATGACGGAGCAAGGAACATCACTAGGGTGTAAGATAGTTAAAACTTTATCAACAATTTCAGTATCCCATTGATGGATCAACTAATTTGTTAAATCAGTTAACTGACGTAAAACTATATTAAATGACTGCCTATTATTACTAGAAACCAATAGCACCAACATATTTCTCTTGATGAATCACACAATGCAAAATGTATACCATCAAAGGTGCCATGCCTTCATGCTGTGAAACAGAACTGTGTGTACTTGTAAATGATGACTCTACCTTTTCAAGAGGCCCCAACGATGAACTATCAAAGCAGGGATCAAATATACAGGAAGATACACTGGTAATGCTCTCTTATATCCTTGAACCAAAAAGGATAGTACATGGGTGCTGCATGACTGTTTCCCATGTATAATCTGCACAAACAGTAGAAAACATACAAAAAGTTGTTAAAATTACAAAATACTATTGAAGCAATATCTGGATGAGCTATATAGCTATATAGGATGTCACATATCACAAAAGCTGAGGCAGAGATAAATTTGTACTTCATCTATATTTGCAATACTATGAACCCTAATGAATAAAAGTCCTTGCAATTGGGGATGGAAAATGGGCCCATAATCAACGGGTCAGACCTGGGTCAAGCAGGTGTTACGGTTTGATCTAATTGCAAGATATGGGACTTGAATCAGATATTGATTAAATACAAAGTTGATATGGGATTTATAAGGACTTTGGACTCTCTACCCTCATAAGCTAGCTTTTGGGGTGTGGCTCTCCTAAAGTCCTTATCAATTGGTAAAAGAGCCGGTCTTGGAGTGGTGGCCTAGGAGTGCCAGCCGTGACCAACGTGGCCGTGACCAACAAGGATCTCAGAGTGGTGACCCATGGAGTGGTGACCTGAAAGTGTCAGCCGTAACCAACATGGCCGTCACCAATGCGGACATTGATCTTTATGGAGGGACGAATGTTACGGTTTGATCTAATTGCAAGGTATGAGACTTGAATCCCATATTGATTAAATACAAAGTTGATATGGGATTTATAAGGACTTTGGGTTCTCTACCCTCATAAGCTAGCTTTTGGGGTGTGGCTCTCCTAAAGTCCTTATCAGCAGGCTTCAGGCCAGGCCCAACCTGGGAGCCAGCTTGAGGCCTGAGCAATCTGTAACAGCCCAACTCCCACCTTAAAACAACGTTGTTTGCAAACCCTGACAGGGCTTCTGACTGGGCTTGAGCCAGTCAGAACTGGTAATTACAGTATCATGAAATTATTAAAGAGTACTTGGAAAGACATTCCACCTTCTACCGAAGTTGTGTTAAATTTGACCAATTGAACACATGGAGCAAAGAAAATATGAGTTCAGAAGAAAAGTTCAAAAAGCTTCTCCTTATAACAAGCATTTTTTATATAGCACAGGCATGAAGCTATCTTCCATTTACTTTTACAAGAACTATTGGACTAACTGGAAGAAAAATGTATCCATTAATCTCATCAATTTTCAACCAATGCAAAGAGTATAAGCAGCTTACGAATTATATAGTATGAATCAAGGTCAGAAAAGCTTAAGAATTTCCTTTTAGTACAGAACATTGCGACCTGTATAGCTGAATTTTTCACATGGCTTGTCTTATTGCATTTATTATCTATATTTTTCTTCTTCTTGAATTTTCCCAATCCAAAGCAACAATAAAACTTGTATAAACTTGGAAAAACGAAGGAAAAGAACTTTCCACAAAGTGGATTCTAGGTCTAAGTCGAGTTACTTGTTCTTTCTAATAACTGTATGCAAGTTGTTGACATTAAAAATCAGAATTCAGAAATTGAGGTTGATATGAGTAAATTCGTAGCTTCAAATCTAAATCTTTTTAATAGCTGTATACAAGTTATTGATGTTAAGAATCAAAGTCCAGAAACTAAAGGATGATACTTGGAACTTGGAAAATTTTGCCATTCAGCTCTCATTAAAGGCTCATCCACTCATGAAGAATCATAATTCCATCACTGTTATGTCAGTTGCACAATTCACTGGAATGATTAGCAAAAAGCCAAAAATTAACTGGAGCACCCAGCATCTTTCCAGGACACCAGTTATAAATTAAAAATGCACAGCATATCCCTCACCATAAAATAACCAGCCTTAAACTATTTGCATCCTCCAAACAGTATAGTCAAAATAATTACCCAAAAAGTATGGGAAAAAAGTTCAATTCCCAAGTTTACAAAAACATGGGACATCTCTCCTTGAAGATGAAAAGGAAAAAAGATTGGAAAAGAACCAAACGTTTAATAGGTGTTAAAATGTTATCAACCTTGGTGAAATCTAGAAGGGAAATAAATCATACCGTGCAGGGAAATTTCATTTCTGGATCGAGTTTAATATCAACACCTGTTGATTTGTAATATTCCTCTATCACCTCTAAATTTGTAAAAGGCAAGCCACTTGCTATGTCTTTCAAACCTTGAAGGATAGAAAGATCCTTTCCACCATGTTTGTTCAGAAAGGATTTGTACGATGGAGGCAAACTCTCTTGTCTCAATATATAAGCAGACCTGAGAAATGCATGCTTCTATTTTATCAATAGTCTCAAATCCATACAGCAAAATTAAACCACAAAGTAAATCTAACACAAATATCAGCCAGGGATCAATCCATTACATCCTTAATTTAAAAAATAATTCTAGACATTACAGTATTGATCAATCATAATGTGTGAAAAGATGAAGTCAATCCTATTTGAAAAATTTTTCATGCAAGTCCAGACAGAATATTTCACTTTTGAGCATTATAATCCGTTAAGAAATAATAATTGCGAGTGCTGAAGAAATTCTGACCCAAAAACGAAAAATGAGATGCTCTCACAACTTTAGATAAGTTTACCGGAGCCGTGTCTCGTCGTCACAAGTTTAGCAAAGTTCAGCACAACTGTGCCTATCTTACCATTGTTAGAGAACGAGAATGAGCCACCACTTCAGACCCCCAGCATCAGTACAATAATAGACAGTTGAAATACGAATTGGTTGGGCAGAATGATGTAGAAACTTACAATATTTGGGAAGAGGACAGACACATGAGAAAAATGTCCCCATGATTCCAAGTAAGAGGCTTGCAAATGTAACCAAATCGGTTGCTCTTGATTCCGCATCTGGAGGCCAAAACAGCAGCTCGTAAGAGTATATAAATGGCCAAGCTTGTGTGCTGCTCGTTGGGGCCAGTAAGAAGCATAGAAGGACCAGCGATCAATCCTGCCACTAGAGCTCTCCATCTACCAGTCCTAAAACAACGCAACACGAACTCCAAATCATTTCTACACAATTGAACAAAGAAACATAACTCATTAAAAAGCTGATTATATTTACCTATGCTGACCTCCTAAGGAAGCAATAAGTTCGTCAATAGAAGCGAATGTGCCAGCGAAAGTCCCAAGGAAGAGCCCGTATCTCAGAGCCTCTTTCACGGTTAAAGCTATGCCTTCGCTACTCGTAAAGACCTGGACCTTAGGTGAGGATCTGGTGCGACGCAGCCTAGCGAGAACTGAGAACAGCGCCAGCCCACCTTTGAGACCAGCCCCGATTGAGAAACCTTTCATCGACGCAGTAACAACTCTCCGAACCTTCTCCGAGTGGAGTGAAACCAACAAGGGAGGAGGAGAAGAAGAAGATGGGCAGGAGGATGAATCAGAGTTACAAGAGCAATGCGCGTCACAAGAGGGTTCGCTGCAGGATTTCTTATTGGTGCCGGCGTTCTCGCCGACTAACGGCGGCGACATGAGGCTAAGTGTATGAAGTTACTGAGAGGTGGTGGGACGGAGACGAGAACTTATTGGCAATATTACGGTCACCCGATACTGGATTTACTCCTGGTTAATACAAGATACAGTTTCGATATGAATTTCGTATTATTGAATTTAGTTCTGGTATATTAATGTATCGGCATGGTTTATAAGGACATCGGCTATTTTTATGAATAATTTTTTAAATTTATAAAATAGTTTTTAAAATTATAAAAATTATAAAAAAAATTTCTAAATTTTTTAAAATTTCTTCAACATATTGGAGAAAGAATTTTTTTTATTTTATAACTTATTCAAAAAAATTTGTTTCAATTTATATGATAAGGCTTATATATTTATATTGGATTTTGATTTTTTATAAATAAATTAAGTGAATTTATATGTGTACCCAAAATTTAGAGAAAAAAGTTTTAATTTAGATGTAAACTAAAAAAAATTATATCGTTTGTATAATAATATACAAAATAATTTTTGATAAATGAATTATTTAATAAATTACTAATTAGAAACGAATCTCAAAACTTTAGTAGAATTTGGGGTACTGTAATCAAGAGAACAAATATCGTTTCATACCAGCCGATATGTACTATACTGACCAAAAATAGAATAGTTTTTGTTATTTTGGTACTGGCTAGAGATACCGGTCAGTACTACTAGTTTTCGGTTGGTACCGATCGGTGCTGTAAATTTGAAAGGTGAATGAATCACCTGATTAAAGAAACATTTAGCTGGGGTTAAAGGAGATGTGAAACCCTGTATAAAAGAAAGTCATAATGTGAAGTGACAAATAAAAATATTGCTTGAACAATATCAACATGAGAGAGATAGAAAGGAAAGGTAGAATTTTGAACTTAGCAGTGAAAGTTTGTTTTCTAGTTTTCGTGGTAATTGTAGAAATGTTAAAGGTGATAGTAGTACTGATACTGGTAGTGTTTCATCCCAAATCCAATAAGAAGTACCTAAACCTGAAGTGAGAAAGAAAAGAAGGCATGTGACTATTTTTTTGCACCACAAACAACTCTTGAAGGCCAACCTTTAATTCGTAGTGCAATAATCAAGATATGCGACTCACAATACGGATATAGTAGTAACTAGATGGTAGTATGATACACGTCTATCATTCAATGTTTCTCAGTCTTATTATTATACCTATGATAGATGCACTATCCTCTTATGATATGGGATACAAAGGTCATTCGATTGATGACTTAAAAAGTAAACTTTAAGTTGTTCTGCTTATGAAATTAGAAGTTATTTGGTAGAAACAATAGTGAATTGGGTTATTTATGAATGTTCATTTGTATGTGATGGTTGGACAAATAAGAGACAAGAGCGTATTATTAAATTTTTGATTTATTCTACAAATGGTTGTATGTTTTTGAAATCTATTAATGTATCTGGTCTTATTAGAAATATTGAGACTTTGTTTGTGATATTTGATGAAGTTGTGAATGAAGGAGAGCTAGAAAACATTGTTCAGTTTATTACTGACAATAATTCTGCTTATAAAGCGGTAGGAAAAAGGTTGTAGAATAAGTATAATCCTTTTTTTTGGACTCCTTATGTTACACATTGCATTAACCTAATGTTGGAGAATATAGGTATCCTCGATATTTTCCTGTTATTGATGAGACTGTGCAGAAAGCTAAAAAAGTGATCAAGTTCATCTATAATCGTGCATGGGTATTGAATTTAATGAGAAAGGAACTTAGCAATTATAGGAATTTGTGTTCTCTTGCTGTGACAAGATTTGCAAAAACAATGTTATCACTTCAGTCTTTTGTTACGATAAAGAAAGAATTAAGACAAATATTTACAAGTGATAAGTGGATTGCATTTCAACATGTTACGTCTAATGCTTGAGTGGAGGTTTGTAAAATTATATTGGAAGATAAAGAATTTTAATCTCAATGTCATTTTGTTATCCGAGTTTGTGAGCCTTTAATAAGGGTGCTTCGCTTGGCTGATAGTGAAGAAAAACCAATAATGAATTATTTTTTTGATGCCATAAAGAAAGTGACGAAAGCAATCAAGGCCAATCTAAACACATAGGCCTTCTTTGTATACAATATATCTTTCAATCATTAATGGAGGAAGGGAAACACAACTTTCTTCTTCAATGTTTGTAGCTGGGGTGTTATTGAATCCTAGTATCTATTTTAGACTAAATCTTACTAAGCAAGTTGAAGTTAATAGATGAACCCTTTTAACTATTACAACAATTATTAGCATTGACGCGATACAAAATCTCTTAAACTCACAAATGGAGCTTTATAAGTTGTCTTAAGAGGATTTTAGAATGTCGATTGCTATTTGACGAAGAGAAAAACTTTCTTCAGGTATTAGTTGTTTCCTTTTTTTATTTGTTGAAATTAATTATCACTTTATTTTGTTTATAACGCTACTTTTGTTATCTTATGACTTACAGTTTCTTGGTGGGATCAAGTAAGAAATGATGTTTCAGAATTGAAAAGGAATTTTATTCTAACTCTCATCCTCTGGCATACTAATTGAAATCAATATTCAATAATGAAATACAATATTTATGGATAGATTTCATCCAATTCAAAATATTAGTTAATAATATTTAATAATCAAGATTATAATACACTTAAAGAAATCATTAAAAATCATTAACCCTTCCCCACACTTAAATTTGTACATTGTCCTCAATGTACATAATGTAAGCATTTAAAAATAAGTGAGAGGGTTAAATTGGTAATTTCCTGAATAAGACGATTTTTCTAATTTTTGATCCATTCAATAGTAGACTACATCCTTGCAAAATATAAAGAAAAAGGGATTAAAAAATTAAAAAAATTAAAAAAAAAAACAAAAAACTTAAACATAAACATAAACATAAAATAAAATATATTCTAATTCTTAGGTTGCCTCCGATGTAGCACTTGTTTATCGTCGATAACTCAATATATCGTGCACTTTTACCCTCATCTTAGGTTTATGATTAGTGACTTGCTTCCACTCTTTTCTCTATATAAGTGTTTTGTAGCCTATAAGTAAGCCACCTATTGTAAAATAGTAATAAGAGCATAATTTATCAAATTAATAAATCCAATCATATGCATTAATGGCCTTTTCAATGACTAGCTATTAATAAAATAAGGGATAATAAAACTCCTTGAATCTTCAGTTGACACAAGTAATTTGTCTTGGAGGAAGTAGGAACCCTTAAGTAACTACCAATGTCTTATCAGTAGTTTCTTTATTTGGTTCCTCCACTAGTTCTTCCTCAACCACCTCTATCCACATTTTTTCTACTTCTTCTTGGAGAAAGGTTTTTGGCTCATCTTCTTTAATTACCTCCTACCACTTTTCTACTTCCTCTTCTTAGATGGAGGTTTCTTTGTCTTCTTCTTTCGAAAACTCTTCTTAAAATGTCACTCCATTCATGAAGCCAGCCCTTATCTTTTCTTCGCTATCAAATTCTCGTCAGTTAGCTTTCACTTTTGTAAGGAGTTCCATTAATTTGTCTGAAATACTCTTTTCCTTTTCTTCTTCTTCTGGGAGCTCATTTTCACTAATAAAGGGAATTGTCATTCCACATTCTATAGGACCTATTTCAATAGAAATAGACGAACTCTCTTACATCTTGTCAGCTATTATTCCTACCAGTTGGTCAATCTGATTCATCATATTTTGTATACGAGCCTTTATTTCTTAATGCCTCATGATTGATTCTTGAATAAAATTGACCATTATATCTTCCAAAGTTAGGTCCTTAACTTGAGGTGCTTTTTGTATTGCAAATATTCATCTAGAGCATAATCATTTCATCCATAAGTGTAAGAGTTGCTCCATACTGAATTGTAGTTATTCTCATATGGTGCACCTTGAGATTGATTGTATATGCCTAATTGCTCCTATATATAAGTTGGTGTCTGAAATTTATAATTGTAATAAGTACTCCCACAAATGTCGCAACATAACATAGACAAGCCTCTCAAAACAAATAGAGAAACCTCCCTCTCCCATATGGTGATGTTACAGCTTATGAAGACATATTCTAACTTCCATAAAAGTACTGCTACTCCATCTATTCATTGTGAGTTGTGGCTATAAAGTTAAATCTCAATTCCTAAAATAAACCACCAATACACTATAAATGTAGAGAAGTTCAAAGATAATTAAGTGAACAAGCCAGAAATATAATAAGATATAATAACATACAATAAAAATAAAACAAAACAAATAAAATAGATATAAAAGATAATGACTAGAGTAATAGCATTTAGGTGTTTCTAATATCAAAGTTCGCGACAATGGCAAATGTAGGACACCCCACCCTTGAGAGTCACGAGCCCGACGGGCTAAGGGACATCTGGACATGTGTCCCGCAAGGGTGGCGTGCCCCCACTAGAAAGATTTACTTTTACTATTTCCGAACAGACGTTGACCTTAATCATTTTACACAACCTTGGGACAAATAGCATAACTGACATTAGGATTATCGGGTTAAGATCCTCTTAGGACGATTCCAAAGAAGGCTTGGAGACCTACAACTTTAAGGAGGACCCTGAGGTCAGATTCTATTCTCTGTAAAGGGTCAGAAATGGAATAGAAGATAGGGGAGGCGAAAGACAAAAGAAGAAAAATATAGACGAAACAAAACATATAAGAAGATGACGTCATCACAGAAGAAACACATAAGGAGATGACGTCATCACAGAAGAAGCAGAAAGGCAGAAGAAGCAAAAGACAGAAGAAGCAAAACAAAGAGAAAGCAAAAAGGCAGAAGAAGTGAAAAGGCAGAAGAAGCAAAACACAGAGGAAGCAAAAAGGCAGAAGAAGCAAAAGACAGAATAAGTGAAAGACAGAAGGAGCGAAAAACAAAAGAAGCAAAAAGGCAGAAGAAGCAAAACACTGAAGAAGCAAAAGACAGAAGAAGCGAAAAGGCAGAAGAAGCAAAACACAGAGGAAGCGAAAAGGTAGAAGAAGCAAAACACAGAGGAAGAAAAAAGGCAGAAGAAGCAAAAGACAGAAGAAACGAAAGACAGAAGGAGTGAAAAACAGAAGGAGCGAAAAGGCAGAAGAAGCAAAACACAGAGAAAGACACGTCAGCAAAACACAGAAGAAGACGTGTCAGTAAAACACAGAAGAAGACACGTCAGCAACACAAAAGAAGACGTGTTAGTAAAACACAGAAGAAGACGCGTCAACAAAACACAGAAGGAAGAAAACTCAGAAGAAGCAAAACTCAGAAGGAACAAAACACAGAAGGATTTAATGAATAGTAACACAAAAGGAGTTCATGAATAGTAACACAGAAGGAGCAAAATTATGAATAAGCAAAACACAGACAATACAAAACACAGAAGAAGATGACATCATCAATGGCGTCATCACAGAAGAAGCAAAAAGACAGAAGAAGCAAAACACAGATGATACAAAACATAGAAGAAGATGACGTCATCAATGACGTCATCATAAAAGAAGCAAAAAGGCAGAAGAAGCAAAACACAAACGATACAAAACACAAAAGAAGATGACGTCATCACAAAAAAAGCAAAAAGACATAAGAAAAAAAACTAAGAAGAAGCAAAACACAGACGATACAAAACACAGAAGAAGATGACGTCAACAATGATGTCATCGTAGAAGAGGCAAAAAGGTAGAAGATATAACTCCTCTCTTGCACGTCTTCCCTTAAAAGGACCCTAACTTTCAGCTCAGACGTCCCAAAATTTTCATGCTAACGTCCGTTGGAAACATGCCAGAAAGATTTACAACTAACTATAAGACACATTTGCCTAAATCAACTTAGGTTAACCCAGATTTTTCCCTGAAGTCAGAAAGTGAAGTTTCCTTTATGAAGCTTGAAAATTTTAAACGTATAAACTTGGGAGAGTCATGAGTAAATACGCAAACATATTCCATTTGCATTAAAAGATAACAAATTTTACAAAGCTTTAGTGGGCATTTCAAGCCGCAAATACATTAATACATTAACATCCCAAAATACAAAAGATACATGAGTTGCTTAAAATGCAACTAAAGCCCTACTTTGCAAACTTGTTTCAAAATACAAAATAATCAAAACTAGGAATGTGTGGGTGGAGATTGGGGGTGTGCTTAAAGCCCGTGGGTAACAATCTTATAATTGGTAACAAGCAAAAATCATTGAAATAGTCATCTTCATTCATTGCAAAAACTCACATTAATGCATAACATGGATACATCACTATTGCTAACATATCATGAACACACAAGACACATCAGATTGGTTCGGTTGGATCCAAAACAGAATGTACTATGCATTTCTACATAACGGTCTTGCGTAGCCGTGAACTTATGGGAGTCTATGAAGGAGCTCCATGCCACTAGCTGGCAAGCAGGAGAAGCCTTTAAACAAATGAACTTGACATACTTAGGGGATCACCTCGAACCCACATAACATATTATTTCATGACTTATAAACTTGTTGCCCAAAATGGGACTAGATAAAAAACTTGGTTGTTCATAACATGATATCTTTTCTAAATCATTTCATTTTTCATTTACAAAATTTATGCATAGAATATGCAGCACTTTCTCAAGGCATTTAAAGAACAATTAAATGCATATTTGGAAGTAGTTGAAAATTTTATTTCACTTTTCTTGAAAGAAAACATTTATGGCTTATTAGTCAATTATAAAAATGTAACCCACCTTGAATTTCCTGTTGCTAATTTGCTCAAGTGTGCTTCTCCTCTTGCTCCTCTTGTCCTTCTTGATTCCCTCAAATGTTCTCCAAATGAAGAAATGCTTGGCCCAAAAGAAGGATCTTATCTTCGTCCATATTTTTCAGTTCTCAATCACTCTCAAAATCACCTTTGAAGGTTGAGAAAAATCAAGACCTAGCTTAAAACTCTTTTCTCCCTCTAAACCCATGACACTCTCTCTACCTTCTTTCTTATTTTTGTGCTTTCTCTATTATGTTCTTCCTCACCACATTTTTGGCTTCTAAAATGCAAGCCAATAAATTCCTCTTCCCATTTTGCCCCTCCTTCAAAGCCTTAAAGCCTACCCACTTAAGTGATCTCCCCAAAATACCCCTTATGCAACTTATCACCTAAACTTTAATTCAATTCACCTATGTAACATAATCTCATTAACATTAACATGCTACTTAATTCCAACATACACTAATCTAGCAAAATCCTAAAATTTATCTAATCATGCTCATTTATCAAGAAAAAAAAATTAGGGGCCAACATTACAACACTATTTTTTCTTCAAAACTCATCATATGAGTAAAGCCTTAATCTCAATAGCTTTACTTAACCTCACAGGTTAGTAGGATATTTGCATCAAATCACTTGAAAGGTTTTATGAAAGAGAAACTAAAAGATAAGGACTTGATATTTCTATTTTTGCTCTATTTTTTGTTATAATTGCCAACATAAGTAACCAATTACTAAATCATTTTTTGATATTATTTTATTTTCTTATTTTTTAAAATTGAAAAGACCATAAAAACATTAGGAAAACAAAAAAACTATGTTTTTGTCTGTCTCGAAAACTTATTGTCGAAGTAGAAAAGTTATTGTTATAGCTAGTTATCACCTATTTTTTGTGGTTTTCCATGGAGTTCTTTCGTCTCTATCCTAACTTCCTCTTGTTCAACTGCTTCACTCACAAATAAGAAATTGCTTTCCCTAGAATTCCTCTTGTCCTAAGTCCTTAAGCTTAGTAAGCCATGATTGCTTCTATTTACAAGTAATTGCCTTTCCACCTTTTATTTTCTCAAAGTTTTGATCTTTTGATTCTATGAATTTTTTACCAATAATTTAATAATTATAGAGGTAGGCATAAAATGTTTTGTTTATCTTCATGAAAATATTTAGTTTTTCTTTAATTTAACTGTGTAGTGTGGCTATCAAGTATATTACATTAGTTGAATTCAAGTTTGTACTGAGCATACTATACATAACGATCGATTAAAATCTCATAAAAAAAGTTTAAAACGTTATTGATTATTACCTAATATAACTTTAGCACTTGTGATACCAATAAAATTTATGAAGAGAGTAGTCTTCTTTTATGTTTCCAAAGCAATCTTGTTTATTTTATTTTGTGGCTACAAAAAAAATAAACAAAGCTTTTTAAGTTGGCATGATTTTTGGTCATATGGTTTAAACCTGGTTAAAGTAGAAAGATCAATTTTTGTTTATACTGGAGTACCTCTTCTAATCCCTATAACAAATTATATATTTCCATATATTGATATGTTAGAAGTTGGTATATTGTTAGATATGGTTCTTTTGTAGTTTTTTATACGAACGTTTTGTTTGCTTAAATCCTTAGAATATTTATTATGTAATCATTATGAAAAAGAAGTAAGTGGACGTTGATAATTGAGTGATCCACTATGTCTACATGTACTGAAATATACTTTGCTTTGTTCACTAGTCTCAAATAAGTATATTCCGTTCGATTATGATCGATTTTTGGTTCAATCTTGATTTCCTTTCTCACAACCTTTCTCGGGACTTTGCAGAGGATCTCTACTTAGAATGATATGGTTCTGGCTAGACGATTCATAGATCCTTCTTCTCACCCACAATACTTCATCCAAAAATCTCAACACTGGTAACATATTATTCCAATCTCTTCTATTATTTAAGGCATGTTAAATCCAAATTCAACTAATCTGTATTGATTTTCTTGAATGGCTTCGGGCTATCCAGAGATGATGAATAACAACAATCAATATTCAACCCAGAAATGGAATATTCTAGGTAACTCTATACTTAACCGCAGTAGTTCCATGGTTACTGTAGATGAGTAATCTGCTTGTGTTGAGATGTTGCTTAATTTCCTTCCTGTTTTTCGAATTGAGTAATTAAAACTTTGGAGAGTTTTGATAGGCTAGTATTATAATCTCTATACACTTGCCATTCTCCTACCACAGTATAGGTCAACTTATTAATGATCAGTTGTTCCCTTATACTAGTAGTAGTGAGGTCTATAAGAGATGTTAGCAAATTAGCCTTATCTTTAAATATTCTACTATGCCTTTCATTCCAAATTACTTAAGCACATGTAGCCACCAAAAGTAGTAGAATATCCTTATCATGTTTAGACATCTGCAAGTTTGGTATACCCTATAGAATATCTGTGAGTCTACCATAGGAGTAGTCAGGGGCACGTTGATTAGAGATCTTTGCCCAAACTTCTTTTGAGAAGACACAATCAAAGAAGAGGTATCCATCCTTTTGTTTTCTTAGGACATATATCTTAGAGGAGGTTAGGAAATTCAGTCTATCCAAAGTACTTAGTTTGTTCAACATAGTTAGCCAAAGCAGAAAGTTAACATTGGGTCTAAGTACTTTATTCCATATTAATTTATCCCATCCTACACTGTTTCTAGACCCCTCCCTCATTCTTCTGGCATCCTTAGTAGTAATCCCTAAGATAGGAATACCCTTCCATAAATAGACATCCCTCTCCCCCTGGCTTCTAAATTGGGGTAAAAGCAACAGTCTAACCTCATCTGAAGAAAGAGTCCAATTCCCATTCTTGACTATTTCTTTGAGCTTAGTATCCTTAGGGAATCGGTTTAATAGGGATCTTGCCAGTTGGTTTTGTATTAATGGTTCATTCCCTGTCCAGTTATCATACCATAAGGAAATTCTTTCCCTTTTCCCAAGCTGACACAAAATATGATGAGACATATCCTCCCTCAATCTAAGAAGTTGGTTAAAAAAAACCAAGTATAGATTTTATTGTTTTTTAGAGCCCACAAACTCCCTTCCTTTAAAAGATAAGAATGAGTCCAATTGGACCATATAGTCTATTTTTCACTTAGAATTCTCCAAATCCTCTTGGATGTAAGAAATTTGTTTTTACTATATAATGAGTCCATTCTTAATCTCCTTCCTCTCTTAGTTGACAGATTTTCTTCCAATTAACTTTGGCTATTCCTCTTTCTCCATTCCTTTTTCCCTATATAAATTGTTTCATCAGTTTTTCAATCATTTTAATAAGCCCTTTTGAGAGAAAAAGATACGAACACTAGTAAGTATGCATAGACATAATTACTGATTTCAATAGCTGAATTTTTTCTTCATAGGATAGTGCTCTATTTGACCATGCCCCCAATCTTTTATGGATCTTTACAATTAAAGGAATACACTCACAAAACCTAAGCCTCCTTGATAAGATAGGAATCCCCAAGTAGAGGAGAGGAGGGTCTTTAGTTTCCATACTCGTAGTGTGAGATAAAGCATTTGAGAGATGAATAGCACTTTTGGATAGAACGAGATAGCTCTTGCTTTGGTTCACACACAGCCTCGACAACTCCTTAAATAAGTTGAGAGATCTCATCAACAGAGTGACTGAGTAGACATTAGCCTTGCTTAAGAGAATAAGATCACTTGCAAAACATAAGCTAGTTAGAGAAATTTTTTTACATTTAGAGTGGAATCTAAATTTAGGGTCTGTCGAAGTATTGTAATTCAGTAATTGAGTGAGAACCTCAATGCAAATTAAAAATAGGTAAGGGGAATACAGGATCCCCTTGCCTAAGACCTTTTTTGCCTTTAAATATCTCCATAAGGCACCCATTTATCAAAATCCCATAAGAAGTAGTAGAAATGCATTCTTGAATCCATTGTATGAACTTTATGGGAAAGTTCATTATCTCCATTGTTTTTAGTAGGGAACCTCAATTCATACTGTCAAAAGCTTTCTGTAAATCAACTTTAATGGTGTAATTCTGGGGACTTCTCCTGCGATTGTACCCTTTTAGAAACTCCTGTATAAGGATATTATCCCCTATATCTCAGTTAGCCATAAATGCTCCTTGATTCTCACTAATGAGAAATTTTAGGACCTCCTTTGTCTTATTTTCCAAAATCTTGGCAATGATCTTGTATAGGAAGTTTTTACAAGAAATAGGTCTGTAGTCACTCTAAGTAACTAGGATGGAATTTTTAGGGATCAAACATAGATAGGTCTTGTTTATTTCCTTCAGTAAAACCCCTTTTATAAAGAACTCATGAATTGCTTCTTTGACTATCCCCCCAAACTATTCCAAGTTTTCTAATAGAAATACCCATTCAAGCCATCAGGTCCTGGGGCTTTAGAACCATTCATGTTAAAGTCAACCTTCTCAATTTCTTGATTTGAGACATGTCTTATTAACCAAGCAACTTCATTCTCAGGAATTTTAGTAGTGATAAATTGTCCAAAATCATGATCATGCTCTGACAGGGTAGGTTTTTATAAAAGGACTTGGCTTCTTTAACTAATACATCTTGTTCGAAAACTTCCACACCTGCTTCAGTTTTAATGGAGGAGATTTTGTTAGGATTCTTTTGAGCTAACATGGAATTGAAGAAGAACTTAGTACATCTATCTCCATCTTTCAGCCAATTAATTCTAACTCTCTGCTTCAATAAAGAACATTGGTTATCCACCACTTCCAAGTAATTCTTCAGAGCTTCCTTTTCTACTACTACAAAAAACTCCATCCAAGGGATTTTTTGCTAGTGATTTTTGAATAGAAGAGAGTTTATCTCTTGTTATTTCAACCTCCTTAGAAAGATTCCTACCTCTCTTATAGTTAAGGATCTTCAGCTCTTATTTTATAGCCTTGAGTTTTTGGATACATATGCTACTTAATACCATAACAACCACGCTCTAATCCCTTCACTATTGCTTCTAGAAATCCTTTCACATTAGCCAAATAGCTGTTAAACCTGAAATGATGATGTACTCTGAAGGTAGTGTGTTGGACCCAATTTCTGTAGCTCAACTCTTGCTTTGAAAATCATAAGACTTAAGCGTGCGTATTACCTTGTAGGGTTGTTTCAATGAACCCTCATTAGCCATCATCCCACATGGGTGGCGTGCCCACACAAGTCAATCATAAAAAACGAACTCATTTCTCCTATTTTTGAACAGATTTTAGGAAACCTTAAATTGGAATTTCAATTTGGCTTCTTCATAATATTTGTTCCCCATTGTATTAAGTTTCTAATGACACCAAAATCATTCAATTTGGTTCAAAAATCTGAAAGTTATAGCCCAAGCATTTTTAGACTATTCTTAGACTAAAATAGTACACTATGCTCAACTTCCATCCAGAAATTGAAAATCTTATAGTCCAAATTAAAATTAAATCTCTTCATAAGGGTTGTAGCTATATGTATCTAGTTTATTTAGAAATAAGAATTATCTCATTTGGAGCTCTATAGATCAAGATATCAACAAAATACTGAAGCATGTTCAGTAAAATGTCCAGTTCATGCTCTTCCAATAGATACCCTCATTGGATTCGATTAATATTTTTCGAATCAGTTCCAAAAGTTATAAATTTTTATGGAGAGAAAGACCAATGTGTTAGGAATCCAATGCTTCAAAAATCAGGTCATTTGGAGGTCGAACGAAAAAATTATGACCAAAATAGTAAAACATGTTCAGGTTTGAGGGAAGGTTGCGGGTCGCGATCGTGGCTTCCGTCCGCAAGCCGCAATGTCACGATCGTGACTTGTGTGCAACGATGCGATCGCGGTCGCGACTTTTCCTCTCCTGTTTTTCTTCTTCCAACTTGTATTGGTAAAATGGGCATAACTTTCACTCAAATATCGGATTAAGGTCATTCAAAGACCGTTTCGAATAGGACTTCTAGACCTACAACTTCCATGCAGACCTAGAAAGCAATTTTTGCCTCTTCAAGGGTTAAAAGTTCAAATCAATGTAGCTGTCCCAAAAGTCCATCCTAAACAACATCATAAACTTCTAATGATCATATCTCTCAACTCCATTGTCCAAATATTTCGTACTTTCTATCAATGGAAAGCTAGAAAGATAAGCTACAACTTTCAAGAAGATAACTTTATCTAATTCAACCTAGATTAATATTACTATTATTATTATTATTATTATTATTATTATTATTATTATTATTTGGGATTAGTATTATTAGTACTGTTTGCATTTATTTTCCCTATACCTTGAGTTCTGGGTATTTTTATCGGTACTATTATTTTTGTTATAATTATCATTATTAGTTTATT
>JAOTIZ010000005.1:17126518-17147594 GCA_027123425.1 Erythroxylum panamense | reverse complement strand
TACATGGGCACACTACGGAACTTTAGTAAGTAAATTTTGGGAGCGTTTTGAGCATGAGAATGAATTCATGATGTCTTTAAGGGTTTAAGGGATCAAGAATGAAAAAAAAATTTATAACCCTTCAAAGTAATACGCACGTTCAGGTTTCACGATTTTAAGCAAGAGAGTTGGGTTCCGAAAACGGGATCCAGCAGTCGGGATCCGATCTCCGGGTCGGGTTCCGACAGCTACCATGTAACGCAGCATAATTAGAGCTCTTTAACATTTGTCATTAATGCGACCAGACATTGCTTTTGTTGTTAATAAACTTGCTCAGTTCATGCGTAAGTCGACGGTAACTCATTGGAGTGTTGCCAAATGTGTTCTTTGATATTTGAAAAATACCACCTATCATAGTCTATTCATGAAAAAAAATGTCTTCTTTTTTATGCCTATTCAGATGCTGATTGGCTTGAAATATTGATGATCGATCTTCCACCTCAACATATATAGTACTTCTTTGAGGTAATCCCATAACATGGAGTTCAAAGAAACAAAGGTTAGTTTCTCGCTAATCTACAGAAGCTGAGTATCATGTTGTGGTAGCTACTGCAACTGAATTAGCTTAGATTTAGTTGCTGTTAGATGAACTTGGTCTCAAACTTGAAAAACCACCTACAATTTTCTGTGATAATGTGGGTGCCATATACTTAAGTTTAAATCTAGTATTTCACTCTTAGATGAAACATATTGCAATCGATTTTCACTTTGTTCAAGCTCGAGTTGAAAAGAACCTCTTGGTTGTCTCACATGTCAGTACCAAAGACCAACTAACAAATGATCTCAAGACCAACTACAAATGATCTCATAAAAGCTTTTTCTCAACCTTGCTTCACTCTTCTTAGATCCAAGATTGGTGTCTCCAATGGAGCCTCCATATTGCGGGCGCATAATAGAATAGATGTCAAGACGTAAACTAAGCCATGACATATCCGATAATGATAGCACATTTGAGAAAAACGTGGCACATATCTGCTGCAATAATCTTACCATTAAAAGAAAATATTGATCCACCAAATAAGCCTTGATTCAAGAACCAAAATCACTCACTCTTGTCAATGTATTACACCGTACAATTACTATATAAACACTTGTAAGATTTCATTGTGTATTGATTATCAGAATATACACAAATCATTCTTTTAGCTAAAACATTCTTTTAATATGTATCTCAGTTGCTAAATTCTACAATTGTTGAAGTATAATGCAAGTTGATAATGGTTTTGTCTTATTTGCACGTTTCTTCCTAAATTTTTATAATTAGTTAACTTTAATGCCCAATGCTAGATAAATAGAATTATGTCTAGGGGATATGATCATGAAATAACATAAAAACGGTGAAATACACATTTATAATGTTAAGTGAAAAGCAACTAAAAATATGCCAATTAGCTTTGCAAATCAATTAAAGTTACCTTTAGGGTTATATAAGAGCAATAAATGATATAAATTATGTAATATAAAATAATTATATTAATAAAAGTTCTAATTAATTGATTTTTGTGCGTGTGTAAGTGATGATATTTAATGTTTTAAAAACTAGACCAGACGTTGAATTGATTGAATGAAAGATTTAAAGGTTCAACCGGTATTAAACGATTATAAATTCGGTATATAATAAATAAGAAGTAAAAACTATAGGAATAAATAAAAATAAATATTCATTGAAACAAAAAATACCAATATTTATTATTATATAATGAACTAATAATAAATTGAATGGCATATTTTTAATCCAACTGCTAGGATCAATTTGGTTTTCAAAATATTAAATTTATCATCTCTGCCTTGGATTTATGTGAACATCTAAAAAAGATGAAAACTTCTGGTAAATTGTTTAATATAAATTATTATTGAAGTAAAATTAGGTAATTATACAATCAATTATATGATAATTAATATTAAAATTAGTTGAAACATAGTTAATAAAAAATATTTTCTAAATTCTTAACAGTATAACACTTTTAGTAATTAAAATCATAAAAAATAAATTTAAATAGATAAATAAAAATGTGGCATATTTTACTCTTAAATTTGAAGACATAAGAAATACCAAAGGAATAAGAAAAAGAAAAGGGAAAACATGTGAGTTACTTAATAGTACAAGTGTGTGAGTCATACTTAATAGATAAATAGAAAACTTAAGTAAAATACAAGTCGTTCTAATTCAAAACCACTTTCTTTCTATTCTTCGGTTTTCGTAGCCTGTGAGAAACATACTTTCTCTTTCAATGATCACTCACCGATAAAGAGATTGGAAGGAAGAAGAAAAGCACCATTGTTTCATGGAAACTCTCTCGCTTGCTGCCACTTTCTCTGTCGGCTGCCTTAAGCTTGCTTTTCCTCTACGGCACCAACGATCCCATGGCTTTGCTTTTGGGTAAAGTTGGTTTGTGGGTTGTGGAGAGACGAGCGGTTCCAAACAAAGAAACGATGAGAATAGAAGATGGTTGAAGAACCAACCGGTTCATTGGAAAATTGACCTGTTTATTGATAAACAATTAGTCGATTCATACTATTTCGATTGAACAAATTGATCGGTTCAATTTTTAGAATATTAATGTTATTATTATATTTTAAAATATTGTAATATGATAAATATGTCTAATTATTTAACTCTAACGAGTTAAATGTGATTTTTATACTTTATATTACTCTTACTATATAAATTTGATGTATAAAATTCTTTAATTATATTAAATATAATTATGATAATTAATTAATTTAAGAATAAAATTTGATATGTTAAAATATGAAGTTAAATTAAAAATTAATACTAACACCTAATAGTATGATAAAATAAAATAATAAAAGAATGGTGAAATTAAGGAAATTTGTATCTTGGCTTTTGTTACAAAATCTTCATTTAATTACATGTATTTGTTGTTAATATCTTATTAAGATAAACTTTCATTTTTAATAAAATATTAAAAATCAAAAGTAGGAAAAAAATAAAAAGCCACAAAAATTAAAAAGACCCAAAAAAAAAAAAAAAAGTCGTAAAGATTTGACACATGTTAATGTGATACCTCTTTCGTTCTACATCTTTAAAAGGTTGAAACATTACAGACCTTTTTGATCATGCCTAGCCAAAAGCTCCAATAACGTTAATTATATATTTTACTTTCCGTTTCTAGCGCTACGCGTTGTACCCGATTTCTGCCCTTCTGCTGTACGTTCAATTCCCTAATCCCTACCCAAAAAAAAACCAATAGAGCGCACCCGCGTTTTACAACTTATCGCGGCTTTCATATTCACGGTTAGCTTTCGCTAATTCAATATTTCATAGGATGTATTTTTATCGTATTGCTAATTTGCTGTTCATGCTCGTTCACAAATTTTAGGGTTTTCGTTTTCTTTTGCAAGACCAAATCACACGTTAAATGTTTCCCTATCCAAATTCGTTTGGGTTTTGTTCAATTTGCCAAGTTGTTCAGCGCTCGTTTTGTTAGTTTGAATGGATATCTTTACACTGGTCCCTGAAAAATTGTTGGCCTGACTACACTGATCAAGCATCCATTTGTTGTAGTTTGAAAGCTTTGTAGCACTTCTGCTCTCTAGCGAAATGAAGTAAATATTTCCTCAATTCTTGACGTTTTCTATGAGGACAATGTGTTATTTAGTTTGATATTTGTTGCTAAGAATGCAGAAAGATTCGAAATTTTCACCAGAGTATGAAGCGAAAGAGAGGGAACAAGAAAGGCAAAGCTAAGGGTCGTCATGGGGATGCAAAGAATGAGGCAGCTATAAATATAGTCACACTGAATAGTGAAGATAATTCTGGGGTTGATGAGTCGGATAACATTGATGAATATGCATCTCGGATGGAGGTTGATACACCTTCTTCTACTGGGACAGACCAGCCACTGAATGTTGCAAGTATCAATCCTGATGGATCCATCGACAAGACCACCGGGAAATCCGTTGGGCGTGTGAAGGTTAAGCTCAAGACTTCCAAGACTATGGAATCACAGAGTGATACTGACAAGAGTAGCCTACAAGTGGTTGTGGACAAACGAGGTGTTGCTGGTGATAAATTGGAAGATAGTGACAGTTCATTGCATGAAGCGAAGATTAGTGGTTCAGGAAATGTTTCGAAGACACCCGGCAGTATAAAGATTAAGTCGTCAAAGGGGCTGGGTGTTTTGAGTAGTGAGAAGAAAAGTACTACTGTAGTAGTACCGGATGACAGTTTGCCACCAAAAGAAATCAAAGCATATCAGCGTTCTCGATACAATAAGGAAGAATTAAATGCTGCATTGACGGTATGCTGAAAGTAGAGCTAGATTGCTAATGGCTACTTCACATATGTAGTTTTTAAGTCTGTTTCTGCAGATGTAAGCGTAGTACGTAAGTTGATTCAGTTTATCCGCTGTAGGTGATTAAGAAGGTGATGAAAATGGATGCAGCTGAACCCTTCAATGTGCCTGTGAATCCAGAAGCCTTGGGAATACCTGTGAGTGCATAGCCGGTGAAATTCACTAGTCCTATGGTTCTTATGCCACCAAGTACTTGGAATTATATTATTAACCTCCTTGAACGCTGCTTTTATATCTCTTCGCTGTCTTTCCCTTTTGTATTCTTTATCATAATAACTCCCCTTTACATTTACTTTGACACTGAAGAAAAATATAATGACTTTCTAATATAAAGAAGTGTATGGAGGTCTCCAGTGGGCATTTTCTGTGCAGTTATATAAATTAAGATTGAGCTCGATATGTCAATCACTGTTTTTCACAGACAAGAAGTATATTCATCTGTTTAGCTTGCAGGCCGTTATGCCTCCTTAATGTTTAAGATGGAAGTTCAAGTTTATATGATCACCTTGCTGTGGTGAAATTTAAAATGCCAAACTGCTAACCATTTTTCATGGGATGGAATTTGTCTTTAGCGGGGAGGGGTTTGAAAGTTGTAGGATATGGATTCAAAGAGTTGCAGAGTGATTTTAAAGTTTTACAGTTTTAAAGATGTGGCTATTTTCCTTTACTAATGAGATTCTCTTTCACTAACTCTTGCTTTCAACATTTTTTGTTTTGGGTGGGGATTGTTCGAGCAGGATTATTTTGAGGTCATAGACACACCAATGGACTTCGGAACAATATGTAGCAATCTTGAAAAAGGTCACAAGTATAAAAATTCAGAGGATGTCTACAAGGATGTCCAATATATATGGGACAACTGTTATAAATATAACAGCAAAGGGGACTATATCTTGGATCTCATGAGACGGGTGAAGAAGAATTTCATGAAGTACTGGACAGCAGCTAGGTTATACACTGAACAAGGTATAGAAATAACGGTGAGAATTTTATGATTGTTGGGAATTTTAGCTCCTATCCAGTATCTACACAAATTTGCTTTTAAATTTTCCTTTGCTATGGTGTCCCTTATTCATACATTTTAAACTTAGTTTTTAACTCGAGATGTTTAGGGATAACATGGTTTATCATTTCTTCAACATGCTAATTGATTAAACTTTTTAGTAATATTTACCTTTTAACCTAGATTTATGGTTCAGTTTCTTCTTATTTTTGATTGTCTTGAAATATCTTTAGTTATTTGTATTTAAAGATACAGGTTGACTTTTCGTTGTCACTTTAAACTCCTTCCATTTCGCTTTTGATAGGTGCTGAAGGAGTACAAAGTGAGGATGTTGCAGTCTCTAGTCAGGGAAATGCTAGAAGTGGGCAGCCAAAGCAGAAGACAAAAAAGCGTCATGGGTATGCTCTGGTAGTCTCTCTTTTTTTCTTCTGTTCATTCACATTATATATATCATGCATTGCTCACAGCTATCACGCTAAGGTTGTGTTTTATTTCCCCCCAATCACTTTAGTATGCATGTACATAAATGAGGATAGAGCTTATCATTTTTTCATATGAAACATGCTTAATGCAATTCACTATTTATTAATCTTTTTGCAGACGACGACATAAAGGTGATTGTTTATGTGCGATATGTGTTCTTAAGCGACGTAGAAGGGAACGGGAGGAGAATGCTAGACTTTTTAAGAGCCAAAGTGGAGTGGCTGAGAAAAAACTTGCTCATCAGCTCAAGCAAGAGGTGTGTCTATGTTTTGGACTAACTATTACCGTTGAACTTTTAATTCCTCATCATTGTAATAGCTCAGCTCTAGCTGTCAAGGATCCAAATAAACTTTGAGCAGTTAAGAGAGCTTTTGTTGCATTGCCCTTCTCTTTTCTTTCACTATTTCAGGAACTATCACAGTTTGATTCCCTAACTCTTTCTTGTCTTCTCATCTTCTGTCATATATGTCTACCTTCTTATTGCAACTTGGTTGCAGCATGCACCTGGCTAGTTGCTATTTCTCTTGAACATATATTATGGGCATAATGGTCAGCAAGAAACATGAAATTTGTCACTTGTGCTGTTCAATCAGCTAAGTCTTTTAACCAGACAATGAGGCATATGGTTTCTGTGTAGAAATAATTTCTCATCATTTACGTGGCAATTGGTGTACCTTACTTTTTACTCTTATTCTTGTTTATTTCTTGTATGTTGAAGGATTCTTCACTTAGGGAAAGCCCTCATGCTGATGATTCATCATCAAATATGGGTGAATCAGTAGATCCAGATGCAGATGGTGATGCTGATGCTGATGCTGATGGTGAGGTAAAAGGAACAGAACTGGAGGTAAAGGATACCAAGCAGCAGGATAGCCTGACGGAGAAGCATGAAGAGGATGTGAGAGAGGATGAAGATGAGGGGGAAGAAGAGGAGGACGATGACGAAGACGAAGAAAGAAATGGGGTAGAGATTCAAAGGAAAGAGAAGGATGAAATGCCTGAGCAATTACATTTTGGTCATAGATTAGAAGAGCTTAATCAACAATCACTGACGGAGACAGCTGATAATACGGGTTCAAATATGCAAATGCAAGCCTTAGAAGGGCATGCCGTAGATGAAGACATTGTGATAGTGCAAGAACATGAGCTCGAGGTATCAAGTTTACCAATTTCTATGTTGCATATTTATTTGTGTATTATTGAATGTATAAAAATTATGAGTAATTTAGATACAGGATTTCTTATGAAAAAAAGGAATGATGACAAGAAAGGCATGTATTTTGATAAGAAAGAGCCTTGACTGAGATTAAAAATAACAGTGGCAATGAGATAAACATAGCTAGAAAACTAGAGGAGCATCTGTATGTTTTACTATTGTCAGAAAACTAGAGGAGCATCAGTATGTTTTACTTCATGGCACTGGGATAATGAATTTTTGCTGTTGATTTATTTGACTCTATTTTCCGTTCATACCTTCACTCCTAGTGATATTAATCTTAACCAAATTGGTCTGTCGGCATTATTTCTTTCAACTCTAGTTTCCGTTCATACATTCAATAGTGAATTGACATTCTTCTAAACCAAATTGGTCGATAGTTATCATTTGACCGATATGGTAACCATTTTTCAACCTGTTATACAAATTTACAGAACTGTATATGCTAGTCAATGTTAATGTAAATTCCAACACTTATCATTTTATAGATGTCAAATTTTGTGCTCTGTTGTACGATCCTGACATTGAATGCTAGGTACTGCTGCTATTGTAGAGTCAATCCCTGGTCAATAAATGCATTATATTTCAGGTTGGTAATATGGCAGATTTGCATGCAGATTTAAAACATTATTGTGAGGAGGCTGATATCATATTCTTTCTCCATAAATTATCCCCAGCTGCAAGATTTCTTAATGTTTAAATTTGTCTTTACTATTAAGTATTAATTTGTTCTTAAATATATTATTGTCTTGAATGACTTTCATAATTGGAACTCTTATCGAAAGGTTGTTATGTATTTGATCATATTAAGTTTTTATTACCGAATGGAATACTCAAAACTTCGAAGAGACACAATACCTCTATATCTTCATTCACCATGTATAGTATAAGTACAATGCATTTGTTTTGATTGATCATGGTGTAGTTTACATGGTGATGCACATTCTTCTTCTGGATTGTTGTTACCTTCAAACAGCTTCATAAATGGCGTAGTGTTTTGAGTAAATTTGCTGACATTCTGTTTTGTATAGTTTCAGAAGTTAGAAGAAAGGAGAAATAGGGCACATATGCTTGAAAAATTCCATGTTGCAAATCCCATGCTTCTTGGCCTGTGTAATGCTCTGTTCCCAGAGAAACGTGGGTCTGTGTGGAATGGGTCTCACTCACTTTTTCAGCATCAGAGTTCTGGTAATGGAAGCTCCATCCATGCTGCAATTGAAATGTTGATGAAATAGGCCTCTGTTTAAATTACTTTGTGCGCGTGTATTTGGCTTCCGTCATCAAACTAACTGGGAGCGCCTTTACAGTTTAGATTGAGAAAGGGTTAAATGAGTTAGTTGTTTTCTTTTGTCTTTATTTTGAAAATGAAAATGTATTGAATAAAACTCCTAGAAGGTGGCAAATTACATTCAAGCCAAAGATGGCCATGTCTCGAACTCTATTAATTGCACTTCCAAGGGAATATCCATCTGTTTGCTTAACCACTGAATCCAAAACCCCTGATAACATTACTGGGTGGCTAAGGTATGGATGCCACTGCTTGCTCGTATATGCATTTAAGGCTATAAGTAACCATGCCTCAGTTTCCTGGCAAATGCAACATAGCTGACCCTCCATTAACGTGGCAAGATGTAGTGGATTGGACTCCTCAATTAGACATGCCAATGAGGCTACTAAACTGTTTTGCGATGGCTCATGTTGGCTTGTATTTGCAGTAGACAAGTGCTCATATGGAACTAGTTAGTTAGGAAGAAGGAATGGTAATCCTTACTGATTGAGCTCATTTTGATGTAACGAGTTATCCCTTTGTACACATTGGCTTGCCTTTTAAGGCTTAATTCAATTCATATTTTTCCCAAAAATAAAAATCTTATCATTGGTCCTCTTTACCCCATAATATGAAGAATGAGTTCTTTAACAACAAAGATATATACACCATTTTGTTGCCATGAATATTCTAAACACCAAAGTTTGAATTCATTGATCGCTTTCGCTCGCATCTAATTTGTCTTGTGGATGCACACTATATAGATCTTATATTTATCTTAAATCTTTGCTAATTTCAATGACTTTTCTATAAGTCCTAATATTTTAGAAACCTATCCCCAATCTATTAACATCTTTTCTCCTCCTAGCATTAAAACTCATTGAAGGACTAACCCTACTGCTACCATAAGAAGTCAATGCAGTCAATCTTACCCTAACACCTTACACAAGTTATACAAGACAAGTACAACAAGACCTTAAATGATGCTAAGACTACTCTAAAAAAGTAACAAAGATTGGAGCTTGAAAAAATAAGGTCAGATGAAAAGGATAATTAGCAGTAAACCACAAAAAAGGAATTACTAAAGTAGTTAAAAATAGAAATCAAATAAGCTTTAGAATTGAGTCGAACTAAATAAATATGACAGATATTGATATTTTATTATAATTATTTATTTAAATCAAGTTTAATTTGTGTTAACATATTAGTGACGTTTGATTAATTTATAACTGATATTTATGCTGAATATATTTCATCGTTATTTTTAAACCAAAACTTAAAGGAATGATTTTTTTTAAAACTGAAAATTATAAAGCATGTCTTTAAAAATTTAAAAATTAAGGAGTTTTCTAAAAGTTCTTGAATTACAGGAGAATTTATTTCTTGTACCATTTAAAAAAATATAATTCACCATGTTTTAAAATTTCTACTAATACAGTAATTTTATTAATAATATATCGGTATACTAACAATCTCTAACTTTTAAATCTTTATCTTCTTTCTTCACATATCTTTTATATTTTTGTTCTCTTCCTATATCCTGTCTCCTTTTTAAAACTTTGTTTTGCAGATCAACTCGAAGCGAAGACGGCGTTGGTAAGCTGATGGTTGGGCCGTAAACAGAACAAATAAAGAACCGTTAAAAGGAAAACCAGTGAAGTGCAGCTAAAAGTGGAACTCGGTCATCGAAAATGACTCCAACTCCATTTTTGAATTGATAATTAAGGCATAAGGTTAACTTTTGTATTGAACAATATAATGAAATGAGCTAATAGATAAATATAAGTATGCTGAAGTGTCCGAGGAGGTCAGAAATTCCCATAGAAACAGACATGAAGCTTGACATTATTAAATATTGGGTTGTTATGAACAAGTTGTAGTGCATGAGATGAGGTGTTACAATATGAGTCAGGGAAATACAAGATTAAGTTCATGGGCAGGCCAATAAATGCCCTCTCTTGTGCAAGGGAGAGGTGCTGGTTGGGCTATGTAAGTAGGCTGGTGTTGTCCAGGCATCACTACTGAAAAATCTGATGCATAGGTTGTTGCCACCTGACAAGTGACGGCCCACGACAGAGATGAGAACATGAGTAATGTATGTACTAGACAGAACTAGTTGGTACTTACTGTTTGTGGGTTTCCAAGCTTGTTGAGTAGTCCTGATTCTGTAGCAGGGCCGTTGGAAACGTGCTGAGGAGAAGAAAATGAAGGGTTTGGTCTAAACAGGTGCTCAAAGATGGCCATGATCAGAAACATTGATATTAGTACAGCAGTTGCCACAAAACCGAACGATATTGCACTCATTGATGCCCCCAAGTTTCCCCATGGAGCTTCCCGCTCAACAACTCCTGATTGAGATGGGGTAGGGTCTGAACCTGAGTATACATTCCATGGTTTCGATCTCTCCGATCCCAAATCGCTCATAGTACTTAAATTTGCTTTCTTCAGCTTCTGGTGCCAGGTGAACTATAAGTTTTTGTTCTTCTCAGCACTCGTCGAATATGTGATTGCCAGTTAAGTAGATATTTCCTTCGCTTTCATCGTCTGTCATTGACCCTGAAAAGGTTTAATATCAGAAATTCCATCAACATCTCAATTTATGATCCAAATTCACACATTTTTCTAATCATAAAAGCCATAACGAAGCTGAGTTACACCGCCTAACTTTTAATCGTAGAATGAATTCAATTCTAAAATAGCAGAAACAACTCTATTTTAGTAATTGGCGACCTTTGATCAACATCATACTTAAGCAACTGCCATTTTCATCCTGTATGCCGGAAATTTCTGGCACACGATGAAAATTCAAGAAAAAGTTACTGAAGCAATTACAAACTCAGAGACAGAGTCCAAAAGAGATGAATAGTAATATTAGCTATGCATCTAACTTAGAATCTCCAAGGAAAATGGGCAATATGGTGTTTAATCTCTACTTGCGCAGTACTAATCACAAGTCTGCTGAATTCAAGCACCTGAACTCATATGTAATCTGTAATCCCATCCTGTAAAAGGTTGAACACAAACATTGTTGTGCGACCCATTCGCAGAAGCATAAGAGAGATTGGCAATTGTCATTAAGGAAATTCAAAATTCTATCATGTAGTTATCCAGTCACTTGTACTCACAGAGTGCTTAGAGGAAAAATTAGATTTTAAGGGTTGAGTAACTTTAGCGTTTAGTACAATGAAATCCAGAATCTTTGGTTTTCACGACACCAGTCTCTTGCGAGATAAGGAAAGGAAAATTGCAGATATACATTAGGTTCATAAAGACCTGTATAAACCATATAGACAAGGAAAGGCCAGTTTATGTGCGCAGCTGTTATAACAATGGTGAGAAAATGAGCCTGAGTAGTTTAGATAATGAATTAATGTTAGTCTTGGTTCTAGCTAGATTTTGAGGGAAAAGCTAAAACACTGAAAACAATATTCCAATTGCAGAAGGTCAATGGATAAACAACACTTACAGAGACACACAAGAGCGTGGAATGGAGATGCAAACTTCTGAGAACTTATACATTCAGCACAACTATATAAAGTTAGAAAAAACTAACCTTCTGAAGAGGAAGAGTTGGAAAAGATTTGGTTTTGGTCTTCAGAAGCTGAAACACATATTATCTGAGGTTTGAGATCCTATAGCTTAGGTGCCATGGAAAAACAAGACACCCACACTTCTCAATGAATATTTTAAACCGTTTGGCAGAGGCTAGGTGGCTTTATTCCTCTTACAAAATGTAGAGACAAAGTTATATGATAATCCCAGCAGTATAATTTCTCCTTTTTCATGTCTTGATGTTCATGATATTGATGCATAACTTATTGAATACTATACCCTGTCTCAAGAAGCACACTTGAGGAAATCAAAAGAATGGGGCCTTCCTGTCTAGACAGCTGAAAACAAGAGTGGCCAATTGGTTGCTTTAAAAAGTGGTGACCTTTCATGTGCTGAATTATATTGAGATTGCACAATTTCTTAATCTTAATAACCCTGATTAACAACATAAACAAATTTAACATATTTGGTTTTGAACGAGGCTAGCTTGCCAGAATTTATGGTTTGCTAATTGCCCCCTTACTTATGATGAACTAAGAAATAATTAGATGCACCGAGTCACAAAGCATTGATCAATTTTTCACATGGAAGATGATTATAACTATCATCAAGATTCAAGAATAAGAAAGGAAGGAAAGGAAAGAACACACGGGTTAGGCGCCAAAAAGTTTATTACTTAGTGTAGATTCAGATGTATTACCTTCCAGATTAAAGGTTAAAGCTCTTGTTTTGATGGCATTAATGCCTAACCCAACATAAGTATTTAGATGTAATTATGGAAAAGGTGGCAGTATCTTCACATAATCTCCATCTATCTCTCGGAAACCAAAAGAAAAAAAAAAGAAAAAAAAAGTGAAGCTAAAGAAAGCAAAAGCTGCTTCAAATGCACAATAAAAATGACCAAAAAGGCTGCTACAAGCTATATATAAGCATAGGCTAATTTACAAATGGCGTTGGTATCGCATAGGCATGTGAACAAAGAGCGTAAAAATAATAGAGGACAAAAGAGAAGATTGGTGTAAATAAATTGAAAACAAACGTCTGATACCTTACAGCTATGAAGAAGAAGAATGGAACTAGAGAAAAGTCGTGTGATGAAGGCCACTTTTAATTCTTAGGTTCGGATCATATGTGCTTATCTTATTTCATGAACATCTATCCATTTAATAAAAGCAGAGAAGGTCTATTCCTCTGCTTTTCACATTTCTTTGCAAAATATCCATAAATTTTGTCAAAATATTCATTTTTAATGCCAACTGCTGCATCTTTTGCCACAGTAGACAGCTGAAACTTAAAATCTGGAACAACATAGCCTCTTTCCCCCTCACCAACAGAGAAATTTTAAAGTATTTCTGGAGCAATGATTACAAAGTAAATTATTAAAAAGGGTAAGAGAGATAAAGAAGAGTCTTTTTACTTGCAGGGTATTGAGTGAGACTATTTTGTCAACAAGACAATCACCATGTCTGAGAATGATATGAAAGGTTATCTGGACCTATCTTAATACAATCCTACCATATTTGACAAGCCACTTCATCCCTCTCTTGTTTCAAACAAACATAAATTAATATCCATTTTTTTTATATATTTCTTCTTGTATGTGTTAACTGAATAAAAATCATTCCACTTGATAATTAAGAAGTAAACTTTTCCTTTTTGTTGAGAGAACGCAAAGAAACAAAAGACATAAGCTTGCATGCATAAAGGTGACCCAGCCGATCGTTTTTAAAGATGGGTACTTCCCCTTTTCATGTAAGACACTTGGAAAAAGAAGGGGGTCCCATGACAAAAAAAATTACAAAAAAAACCTATTGTCTTGGTTGAAAGAAAGCATTATAAAGTAGGAATTGAAAATAGATTGGAGCATACACATCTGTCTTCCTTTCTCTTTTTTCTCAAATCATGTTCTCCAACACAAGCAATACCTTTTGCTTCTCCCACAATTCACCCAAAAATGACATCCTTTCATAAGAAACGAGAAACAGGAAATGTCCAACTAAATTTTGGCTTAAGTACCTGGAAACTTCTCATATATATTTTATATGTAGTTTAGATGCTAAAAATATAGAACTCCAGTGATATAATTGAATAACTTTACCGTTATTAATGATAAGAAATTATAGAATTAGAACCTATCACTACAAGAAAAATAGGGCTTCACGACGGACATTATTGACGAAATGTGTAGATTTTTCATTGGTAAGCTAATTTTGCGACGGAATTTACCGACGGAATAAGTCGTCAGAAAAACGGTCGTAAATAATAATTGTCAATGAAACATAGACTTTTCATCGCTAATTTACCGACGGATATTTTATTTTCTACCGCTATATTTAGCGCCGATAATTTTGTGATGTCAGTAAATTTTTGATGGAACGTTTGTTTCGGATAGTAAGTTTAGTGACGATATATTTACCGGCATATTTTATAGCTCTATTGAATTCGCGACTAACTATCCCGATGGAACTTAGTCTCCGTCGGTAAATTGATAACATTTTACTGATGGATTTTAGTTTTTCATTGGTAAATTACTGATACTGTTTTTTGAAATTTTCCTTGCATTTAATTTTATTTGATAATTTATGATTGATGTATAATTTATAATGTTATCAATTAATAATATTTTGATTTGTTTCTACATTGAATTTGTTAAAACAGAAAGTTGATTGATTATATAAAGTAAAAATTATCTTAATTGATAATAAAAAATTATTTTGTACAACAATAAGAATTTAACAACTATTCATTTGGTGAATGTGGATGCTTTGAATATTGCGATGAGGTGCTACCTTCTCCCTTCAACTCATCCATCTCATTACGAAGTTAGGCTATGTACTCCATCGACTGTTGCAATTAAGTTGCTAGTTCCTATACTGTGCTTCGAAGTTCATAGACTTCATTGGTTGCAAACTGCCTACTAGATGCTGCTATACTGGATGTGGAGGATTGCGAATAATATGTGTTCGTAAATGAACCTAAGTCAAATATCCTTTCACGACGGTCCCTATCACCCACTATATGAAGATTGGTTTGATTCTCATCAACATTTTCAAACTGCTGAGACTGTCGCTGAATGCTTTCTTGTATTTAGTTATATCAGAAGGTAATGTTTATGTTAATAAGTGATAATTGTTAAACGTTAATATTAAAACATAAATTTCACATACATTTAGTTCTCTACATTGGTTGTTGACGAATGTCACACCATCATGTTTCTTAGTATGAGTGTGCTAAAAGAGCTAACGGGGTGTATGCTTCTTGCCCATAGACTTTTCATCATAAGAATAAAATGTTATAAATGAATTATAATTTACAAAAATTTCGGCAAAATTTTCATTATTTTTATAATATTTACCCCTATTGAACAAATAAACTAACTTAACAACACAGTCATATATGACACCAGACATGTATAACATTATCATTCTCCATAATACACATATTTTATTCCAAAATTCACACATCAAATTAAATTAAAATACATCAAAGTAAAAAAAGAGTCAAAATATAAGTGTAAAGTGTAGATACTTACAAGTTTCTTTGCATGCTCCTAATGGGTAATAAATTCTCCAGTATGTACGGTAAGACTCTCTCCTCTCGGTCCTCCACGTCTTTTGGTAAGTTTACGCTCTAAAATGGACATTGTCTCGAGTGATGTCCAATGTTGCTGCCAATGACTCCATATTTGTTTAGAAATATAAGGCGGTTGTACACTAGTCTTATGTATCACACCGACAAAGTCTCGATAACATGTATGTGCTCGTCGCTCCCATACTTATAAATGATTGCATCAAATTCAGAATCCCAATAAAATTCTTTATGAAAAAAGAAAAAAACATACGATAAGTACTTATAATATACAATATTTATCTAATTAATGTATTAAAATTAATTAAAATAAAATATATTTTTTATACCTCAAACTCCTAATAATAAAAATCCTTTGTCGTCTGAGAGATATTATTTCATATATAACCTTCAAGATTAATCTTCTTCTTGAATTTGGATGTCATGTTTCTTAAACACGGTCCAAACGGAATCAACTCAATATAAAAACAATTAATTTTATATCATTTTTAAATTTAAACCTATAACTTAATTATTATCATATGGTGTTTCACATATTTTTACTTATATATTGTTGACAATTGTGATGTAAGTTTTTCCATCAACTCCCTCAGCTTCAGCTAGAGGCCACCTCCTTCATTCGTATCGTTTACCCCTGATATCTCTGTCGGTATAAGGGGTAGTGGATGGTGTACCAGTAGGTACAGAAGGTAATGTCTCATCTATAAGTGTAGTAGTTAGAGGTACATCATCTGATTTGGTTACAGTTGCAGAATGTGATGCTTCATCTGGATAGTAACTGACTCCAAATCGTGATTTGAACCTTCGTTGCATTATATCTTATTTTCTCTTTGGTGACATATTTTAACTTAATATTCATATTTAGTTGAATATTCTAAAAATATAACAATTTCCATTCAATGTACAACAATATATTGTTGATTCAATAATTGATTTATTGAATATAATATTATATTATAGATTGCAAATGACCAACCAATCTGACTTATCTTGTTATAAGTCATAATACACCTGGATCGCTTGCATCGCCAACACGAAAGGTTCAATTTTTCTAAATCTTCTTCGTTGGTTAATTTCAACTGGATTGTATCGGCTATGCACTTTTGTACCAATATTAGGAGTTGGATCAAACCAGTCACACTTAAATATCACACTCTGCTTTATTAGCAATGCAGGGTATTCAATTTCAAATATCTCAATAATTTTATTATAATAATCCATCAATTCTCCCTATATGCAAACTCCACTATTTACTATTGTCATGCTATGACCATGATATTCTGCATGATATTTTTATCAATTAATGAAATCCATCGGATACGATTAAACCGTTTGAAAATGTTTTTTCACAAGATCACATATGAACTTGTTTTCTATTGGATTTTCTAAAGCCTACACAAAAGAAGTTATCATATTAAATAGTATAATGTCATTTGAACATTTTAATCTTCTAATTCAATCATTTCAATAATTGTAAGTGAAAACTTACATATTTCTCGAACTATCGAGAAAAGTGTCTTTCAACTTTTTTATTGACATGATCATGTGTTTTTTTTTGGGAATTAGCTCGCGTAACCATTCCTCATATATTTTAAAAACATTATTATATATTTCAGTTATGAATAACACTAAATTTCAAAACCTAAATAATCAATTTCAAAATCAACTTCAACTTACTGCACAAAAGGTTGAACCTCTTGACAGTTCAATAAAATGTAACCATGGGAAACCTTTATTTCTTCCTTTGTTAATATTCTTCTTTTTGAACGTCTATTTGTTCGTCTAGGATATATGAAAATAGATAAGTTACCATCAGCATTACCCGTTTCTCCCCCATTATCATTATGAGGAACTTTTCTTTCTCTTGTGTGAACATGCGATTCAAAATAGTGTGAACAAAATATACTTACTTGCTCCACTAAATAAGCATTACATATCAAACCTTCAACTCTAGCCTTGTTTTTGACATTTTTCTTCATGTGATGTAAATATCTACATTAGCAAATAGGATTATTACAATTATGTTATCAAAACATGTTATTACTTTAATTTAAATATTTAATATAATTACCTCTCAAATGGATACATCCATCGATATTGAATTGGACCAGTATGTTTAGCCTCGTGTGATAAATGCCTAAGTAGATGCTCGATACAATCAAAGAAGCTTAGAGGAAAAATCTCTTCTAATTTACACAAAATTAATGGAATTTACCTTTCTAATTTTTCCATTTCAGTCAACTTTATTTCAGATGATGTTAAGCTTTTAAAAAACAAACTTAATTATATTATAACTTCCCAAACCTTATTCAATAGCAACACTCAGAATGCAATTAGAATTAGCCTTTGCATAAACACATGACAATCATGACTTTTCATCCCAAATAATTTGTACGTCCTTATGTTCACACACCTTGCCAAGTTTGAAACAAAACCATTGGAAAACTTTAAACTTTTCAACCATTCACACAAAATTTTCTTTTGTTTTTTGTTCAAAGTGTAACATGCTTTTGAATATTTATCATTGAAAAGATCTTTATCTAATTCATTCATTCTAAAAAAAGTTTCAAATCAGCTTGTGATTTTGCATTATCCTTTGTCTGCCCTTCAATGTTCATTATGGTATTGAACAAATTGTCAAAAATATTTTTTTCAATATGCATCATATCTAGATTATGACGTATCAAATTAGCTTTTCAATATGAAAAATCCCAAAAGATGTTTCATTTTCTCCAACCAAAGTTTTTACCAATGCTTGTATTAATATCATCAGCTTTAAATGTTGTAACTTTCAACAACCTTAATTCATCAATCTCTGCAATATCTCTTCACTAGCTTTGTGAGAGGGAAGAGGTGTTTGTACCATCCTATTCTTAATGAACTTTTGTTTATTGCATCTAAATGGATGATGTAGAGGAAGAAATTTTTCGTGGTTGTCAAACTAAGATGTTTTGCCCATGTTTGGAAGATAAAATGCATCATAATGATTGCCACAATAAGGACAAGCCAATTTTCCTGATGTGCTCCATTTAGACAACATAGCATACGCCAGAAAATCACTAATATTCCACATTAAAGCTGCTCTTAACATAAAATTTTGTTTTAGAGACACATCATATGTCTCCATGCCATATTCTCAAAGATGCTATAATTTAGATATCAATGGTTGTAAGAATACATTAATTTTATGCTTTGGATTTGTAGGCCCTAGCATAATCATTGTCAAGAACATATATGCCTTATTCATATACATCCATGGAAGCAAATTATGAAGAGTAATTATGATTGGCCATGATGAATCTTATTGGTCGAATTGACCAAAAGGTTGGAATCCATTTGTCCATAATCCCAACCTAACATTTTGAATTTTAGCTGCAAACTCATAATGGGTGTTATTGAAATATTCTATGCCAGTGCATCTGATGGATGACTCATTATTCTATCTTCCTGTTTATATTCATTATACCATCTCATGTGAGATTTAGTAACATCAAAAGCATATATTCTTTGAAGTCTCGAAGTTAGCGGGAAATAATACATCTGCTTCCATGGTACTAATTTTTGTTTCATATAACGCTTTTTAGGCTTGAATCTAGATTGACCACAAAATTTGCATTCTTGTAATTCCACATCATCTACCCAATACAACACACATCCTAATTTGCTACAATCAATTTTTTCAACAAGCAAACCAAGACACATAATAAGTTTCTTCATTTTATAAAAACTATTAACCATTGTATGATCAGGAGGCAATGATTTATTATACCATCCAATAATTTTATCAAAACTACGATTAGAAATATGTCCTTCAGACTTTATATTCAATATTCAAGCAACTGAAGACAATTAAGTCATTCTCTCACAATTTGACGATAATTCTTAGTTAGTTGAATGTAGTAAGTCAAAAAATTGTTTTGCATGTGGGTTTGGTTCTTCTTCAAGATTTTCTATATTTTCCTGAAAGGTATAACCGGTTGCATCATAAACCATTTATGTGTAATGATTTTCAGTTGCACCTACATTATTTGTTCTAAATCCAATCCCCCTTTAAACTCATCCAAATTTATTGATGAGTTTACTTCATTACCCCTTGAGTCAATGGCTCCCCATGTCGTGTCCACTTAAAATAATTTGGAACAAATCCTTTTCTCAGCAAATGGCCATTCACTTCATCAATAGGAAGGAAACGAATATATTTACACTTTTTACATAGACATTTGATCTTTAGGCCATCCACATATGTAGGTTAAGAACATGTATAATGAATAAAAGTTTCAACTTCCTCAACAAAATCAGGATTAGTGAAACCATCACATATTAATCATCTATACATCCAAGATCTATCAACATTACTCGTTTCTGCAAAAAATGTTAATTTAAAAAAGTGATTTCATAGTTAGTATCCTTCATGTCCCTTAAGTTTACAGAATATCTAAACTTTACACAACATCCCTTAAGTATTAATCAATCGAATTAATCACCTACAATTAATTTCAATACTATGGTACGTGACATTGTTTACACTTATAAATTAAGAAAGCAAGTTCTTGCTGTGACTCCTAAGCTCATGAAATTTTACACTGATAAGCCTTACAGAAGCTGCATCACAAGTTTCGAGCATATATACTGTCCTGGGGGTTTATTATGCAAAGAACTGTCTAGTCTATTAAACCTATAAAATTTTTGTGTTAATATTAAGTTTGAATTAATCACATTAAATTTGAAGTATTTACGTTTGAATTAATCACCTACAATTAATTTCAATACTATGGCATGTGTCATTGTTTACACTTGTGAATCACGAAAGTCAGTTCTCGTTGTGACTCCTAAGTTCATGGAATTTTTCACTAATAAGCCTAACGGGAGATACATCATGAGTTTCCAGCCTATATACCGTCCTAGGAGTTTATTATGCAAAGATCTGTCTTGTCTATTAAACCTATGAATTTCTTATGTTAATACTAAGTTTGAATTAATCACATTGAAGTTGAAGTATTTATGTTTGAATTCATCTACAATTGATTTCAATACTATAGTATGTGGCATTGTTTACACTTATGAATCAAGAAAGCAAGTTCTTGCTATAATTCCTAGACTCGTGGAATTTTTTACCAATAAGCCTCATGGGAGTTGTATCACAAGTTTCCAGCCTATATATCATCCTAGGGGTTTATTATGCAAAGAACTGTCTTGTCTATTAAACTTATGAATTCCTTGTGTCAATACTAAGTTTGAATTAATCACATTGAAGTTGAAATATTTATGTTTGAATTAATTACCTACATTTGATTTCAATACTATGGTACATGGAATTGTTTACACCTGTGAATCAAGAAAACAAGTTCTCATTGTGACTCCTAATCTCATGGAATTTTTCACCGATAAGCCTAACGGGAGCTACATCACTGGTTTCTAGCCTATATACCGTCCTAGGGGTTTATTTTGCAAAGAATTGTCTTTTCTATTAAACCTATGAATTTCTTTTGTTAATAGTAAGTTTGAATTAATCACATTAAAGTTGAAGTATTATGTTTGAATTAATCACTTACAATTGATTTCAATACTATGGTGCGTGGCATTGTTTACACTTGTGAATCAAGAAAGCA
>JAOTIZ010000005.1:17037522-17050519 GCA_027123425.1 Erythroxylum panamense | reverse complement strand
CTTTAATTTTGATACATACAATTGGAAAAAGAAGCCAAGCGTAATATACAAATGCTTGGGATATTCATGAAATCAATGTTTGTCATATTAGATTGATTGCTGGTAATAAAAGAATTTACAAATTTTGTTGGCTTAAACGAAAAATAAGATATCATAATAACAAAACCCTAAACTTTGTTTTTGAGAGAAAGCTCACACTTTTTCAGTATCAGTAATGGAAAACTCTCAGTTTTGCCTTTTGATCTCTCATTAAACACTTGACTTTTCGTTATCGCTCTCTCGGAAATAACTTTCCTTCCCTCATCTCGCCTATTAAGATCTTTTAGTCTTCTTTGATCTCTCTCATGGAGCTAGACCTTCATTTCTTTAATTGGCAAGTCCAACGGTGGAGCGTGGCATGGTGTGATGGCAGTGGCTGCGGGCAGCGGCGCGATAACAGTGGTTGCGAGGAAACACAGAGAGATGAAAATGATGTAGAGTCTACAGTGGGTTGTTTTGCTTTTGTTAATGTTTTTTGCAATTTAGTCCCTGAAGATTAAGGAATTTACAGTATCGTCACTAAACAAAAAATTCGTTACTGGCCGGTCTCAATAACTGATATCAAAGACAATGATTTCTTACCCTTTTCGGGTAAGTAAGGTGAGAAACTCATATCTTTGATTTAAATCTAGGAAACTTATTACAAATATTAAAAAAGATATTTAAAGATTAATACATGAAGTTTCAAATTAGGGAATAATGGGATGATTAACCTTGAATTTAAAAAAGATATTTAAAAAATAATACATGAAGATTCAAAAGATATGTTGGTTCAGTCTGATTCTGACGAGGCTGCATGTCGCCGTTTGGATCCATGAGATTGAATAGTTCCGGTTTGAAGGTTCCTGCAAAACAAAGAAGGCACGTCGGTGTTGTTTCCCGATTAGCCCATCCGACGCTCAAGTAAGTCTTTTGGTGAAGGGTAGGTAGCCGAAAAACAAAGAGAACTAAAGTTATGAGTTACGTACCTTCATCGTGATGAAATCATACTTTATATATGGGATGAACGCTAAGTTTAAGTCTTTACGTAGACTTCTACTTCTGCATGGGAGGTTTTCTCTTGCTAGTGGGCCATAGATGTGTGGACCGAGCCCGGGTTAGCCAATGGGCGTGAGACTCATCTTTGAGAGATAGACCGATCGGCCCATGGATCGTTGTGATTGGGCTCGGGCCCAGTACGACTGACCCGACCACTTTTAAATTGTAAAAAGTGGATTGAAACAAAGTGTGATGGTCGGTCGATAAAGTCTGAATATACTTCACTTATTTTGAAATATCTTGAGCTATAGAGCTCCGATCGAGTCAATTCTTGTTTTAAATTAAACTAGAGACCTAAATATACAAGTTTTGTGAAGGCACCGAGCTTCAATTTAACCTATAATATTTTCAAATTCTGACATGAAGTCGGTAGAGTGTTCAGTTTGACTGTTTTCCTTAGATAGTATTTTGGCCATAACTTTTTCATTTCTAATCCAAATTGAGCGTTTTCAGTGGCATTAGAATCGTTAGAATATGAGGAACAAATGTCCTTAAGAAGCCTATCTGAAATTCCTATTACAAGTCCCCCAAATTGTGGTCAATATGTTGTCGGTTTTGGGTCCTCTATGCTTATGGATGCTTGTGTGTTTCCGAATGTTGGGCCTCGGAGCCGGGGTCCAACATTTTATCTCTCTCATACCTCATATAACGACCTACATTCCTATTAGGTAAAGGTGGTGATTTGATTCCTTATATATGTAGTCTTGCTTTGCTAAGAATACATAAGAGAGCTAATCCTAAATAATGATTAATCTTATTAAAAGGTCCTATAGACATACACTCACTTTATTCCTTAAAAAGAAAAGGAATAATTAGACCTTGATAACATAAGGAGACATGTCATTTAGCTTTGACCTATCACAATACTCCTAAAATATTGATAGATGTAGATTGGGTTCTTCATGTGGTGAATCTCTAAACTAATTTTTCTACACTATAAACAACAATTATGGCTCTAACTTAATGTTTGTATTTTCAACATTAGGCCTTTCAATTCCTTTAGTGACCTCATACCATCTTTGCTTCTTAGCTTATATTCTCTTCTAAAGTCTTCTTCTTATATGCAAAGTTCTCTCGATCTCAGGATCTTACTCAATAACATTTCCAAAACTATTGAAATTTTACATATAACAAGTGATTTGAAAAAAAAAGAATAAAGAAAACTTCGGTAAATAAATAGTAAAACTAAAATAAAATAAAATAAAGGAAAAAGATTTAGTCTAGTCAGTTTGTATATCTGCAAAAATTAACACCTAACCATTAATATGGCACTAAATCTTATTCTAATTGTTTTTTGCAAATGTATAGTGTAGTTGTAGCTAACACTAGCTAGTACCGGTTGATCTCACAAGGATTGCCAGTTAATTACTCATTACCCACAAACTTAACAAGCTAGATCAATTGTTATAGATGTTTGGATAAAGAAAATCAAACAAATAACATATCTAAATGCTAATGCAAAACAATGATCAAGAATAAATAAAGCTATAAATTAACTAGATTTAGGTTAGATTCTCTTAAGACTTTAATATATTCAATTTCAACTTTAAATAATAGTTATTCTAACTTCATAGGCTAGTAAAAATTTGTAACTTAGATCATATGCTCTCTCGATACATATAATCCCTATTCAAAGATTAATTAACCAAAATTCCTTTCAAATCTAGATAACTTAAAAAATATTTAATTCATTCTATGAAAACTCTTTATAAGTTTTATCCTAACCTAGGAAGATCTACAGTTTTCTCTCAAATAACTCATGGTTAACCCTCTTTATCCATAATATGACCTAAACACACATCCCATCTCTCAAATCTCATTGCTTGAATCAAATAATTAATCTTCCACTTTTGCTACTTCAATTTAATAAATTATAAAAAGATGGATAACATAACAAGAAAACTAAAATTTTATTAAATCAAAGAATGAATTAAAGCCTATCACATCCTAGGATCTACCCACCTAAATTTATATCCTTACTAGTTTATGATCAAAAAAAAATATCAACATAAAATAATAAATAAAATAAGATAAAGAATTCATGCTCTTGAATCTTGAAATCTCCAAAAGGGTAGTTTCTTAGAACCAGGGGACATAATCCAATGCTCACTTGTTTTGTCTAGGTGGAAGCTAAGGTGGGGCCTTAAGAAATCTTTCCTCTATCTCCAAAGAAAGATGAACTCTTGATCAAGACTAGTGAAGAACATCTTCTAAGTAATTTTTTTAATGTTTCCTAAAACTCTAACTTTTAATGAGCTATATAACCCCCCAATATGGGTATATGTAATGTAGCTAATTGTGTCCTCTACAAATTTTTTAAAAAATAATAATTCCAACGCTGTTACATATATGGGACCGTGTGATGTATTGTGTTCTACATGGATTACATGAGACATGTATGGCAGATTATAGAAGTAGAAACAACCACATTTTAACACAATCCTCAATATGGGTTTGTATATAGTATCATATTATATAGTAATTCTTAAAATCTTCAAAAGTTACTTTAATTCAATCTAATTCTCATATCTTCTTTTCTATGTATGGTAGCAATAAGACATGAAATAAAAAAATTAAATTAAATATCAAATCATTCAAAATAATCTAATAGAGTAGTAATATATTATAAAAATAATGTTAAAAATAATGTGTGATTAGCATACATCAATATTACATAAGCTAAGCATCCAAAAGTTATCTTAATTATCAAGATATCCTCTCTACTTCTTCCCTAACTATTACTCATCTAGGACATATAATTGGGAAAAATCCTTACTCTTATTGCAAGCCCTTTATCTTCCATCCAAGAAGTAAGATGAATAGCAAACTGGAAGAACATATGAGCGATTAATTTAGTTCCTAATCTACATTGGGAAAATAATTAGTATTTTTTTGAGATCTATTAAGCCTATCAAGAATTGAAAAGTTCTCTTTAATAGTAAGCCATAAAGGGAAAGAAACCTTTAAAAGAGACTTCTTTAAACCGCACTTTATTAAACTAAGGCACCCTAGGTGAGTTTAGCCTAAGAAGTAGTTTGCAAGACTTATTGAAGAATATGCAAAAAGAATGATTCATTAAGAGATTTTTGACATTTAAACATAAATTTGGAGAGAAACATTAAGTAAGTTCCAAAATAGTTGATAAAGATGAAGAGTTAAATTGTTGAATGTTGACATTAAGGACTTCTTTAATAGTGGCTTACTTATGTATAATCTTCTTAATTTTAGATAATCCATTATTTATATTTAAGGATCCCATATTAATTTAATTATCAAACCAAAAACTGATAATAGCTCCATCACTTAGCTTGCTTTTAAATTAAAGTCTCAAATGTTCTATCAGTTTTAAGATATGCAATATTGTACATGATGTATTAGACACTTCAAAAGTTTTTTCCCTTCATAAACTATATATAAACCCAATTAATCCATAGAGCCTCTTTATCTTTTAGTAATATCCATGTTCTCTTGATCATGAGAGCCTTGTTAGTGAGTTTTATTGGAAAAATTCCTAAGGTACCTTCTTCTTTTAGAGTATAAACATCACTATATTTAACCTTGGTAACTGAATTCATTGCTTCTTAACTAGAATAAATAAAGGATTTAAATATCCTTCATATCGATTTGATTAATCTTTTAAGAAGGTAATTATATGATGTCCAGTATTTATGTAAGGAATTGATTATATGGTTGATAATTAAAACTCTTCTTGCATAAGAGAGACTTTTATTACACCTGCAACTTATTCTTCTTTGGATATTTTCAATCAACAGGATGAATTCTCTATATTTTGGCTTTTTATGGGAGGTTGGAATTTCGAATAGGTGAAAGGGATTTCCTTGATTTTGAAATCTGTCAAATGAGATATTTGTATATCAAAAGGTGTTACACGAAATGATAATATAATATACCTATTTTCTTTGTTCATAGAGAGGTTTAGAAATTCCTTAAAAGTTCTTATAAAGGTCATTAATTTTACAATGGAGTTAAGATTAGCTTATAATAAGAGGAGTAGATCATCTACAAAAGATAAAAAATGAATCTTCAATAGCTTACATTTGTTATATTACCAAAAACCCTTCCTCTACCAATTGTTTTGCAAATTGGTTTATTAAGAACCTTAATGCAAAGAGTGAATTAGTATAGGGAAATTGGATCCCCTTATCTCAATCCTTTAACTCCTTTAATGATTGCTTTAGGTTCATCATTGACCAAGATGCAATAAGATATGAAACTTATTCATTGATCAATCCAATTTATTAATTGAATAAGGAAACCAAGTTCCATCAGAGTGTGTATGATAAATTGCCAATTGATGGATTTGAAAGCTTTCTTGAAGTCTACTTTTATGTCACAACTCTTGAAAGAATTCCTCCTGTTATAATTCCTGAAGAGTTTTTGAACAAGTAAAAATGTTATCACCACTTTTTATTTGACTTATAAAAGCTCCTTAAGAGTGGTGAATGGTAGAACTCAATAAAATTTTGAGTATGAAAGCTAAACATTTAGTCATAGTCTTCTAAATAGCGTTGAGACAGAAGATTTAGCCTGATTTCTTTAAAGATATAAGGTTAGGAGATTTATGGATGAGACTAATGAATGTCTTATTAAGCTCCTAAATCATTTCAACTTTATTGAAAAACTTAATAATTTCTTTAGGTAAAATTTCCTTAGTGAATCTCAAAGAATTTTGAAAGAAAAACATTTAAATCCTCTGCACCAAAAGCTTTGTCAACATTTAGTTCAAAGAGGGCTTTCCCTATGCTTGTCTCATCAAAAGTGAGAGCAATTTATGTGCATTAGAGTCAAAAATACCTTCATAGATGATAGATTTAATGATTAATGGAGATGAAGAACAATAATTCTAGTTCCCAAGCAATAGATAGGAGAAGTAGTTAAAGAGTACTCTTATTAAGTTTTCTTGAGAATGAACCATACAAACCCGTTGCTTACTCTTTCTCCTTAAACGATGCATCATCTTCTCAATTGTTGGATTATATTACAAGTCATCTATCTGATAAGAATGAGTCATACAAAACAAGATTTTAGCAGTAAGCTATAAAATAATGAAAGAAAGTAAAAACTAAACTAGTTTCCCAATAACTGCGCCAAAAATTTGATTAGGTTGTTAAAGCCCTGAAAAATAATTCCAATTCTCTAAAAGCTTATAGTATTTGTAGGATCAAGTTGAATCCTAAGAGAACTAATAGCTAGTTCCTTAATTTCAATTGTCTAAACAAAGTAGGGGTTTATGATTAATTAACTAACGATCTAAAATTAACAAATAATTAAAATAATCAACTAAAAATAAAAATAAAAAGTGTGAAATTCAATTTTAATTAACTACAATTCAAGGGAAAGATCTCACCTAATTGTAACATTGATCATTAATCTATAAAAAAATAATTTTTACAATTTAAGCAATAAGTTTAAAACCTATTAGGATAACCATAATAAGTTTCAAATTTTCTTAAATTAATTTATTCAAATTCAGTAGTTAAACCAAAACTTACAATTAATTGATTGGGTATGATAACATTCCATATCAATTAAATGATAGCAATAAACTTAGTGAGAAAGACTAAATCCTAATTAAATAATTGAGATAAGCTACAACTATTTAAGTTAGTTTCCATGTTTCTCATAAGTTAAATAAATTCATAAATAACTTATATGCTACTTATACCAATCATTTATGATAATTATGGATCACTAAATTCATGATAGTTAAAAAAATAATTAACATCAAATTAATTTGTCAGATTAACCAATATTGATTACTCATGAATAAAAGAACACAAAACAAGAAATACTTGAATTAAAATAAAATTCTAGGTTTAGAGCAAAACCTCACAAAGTTATAATTAGAGTTTTGAATGACCTTAAATCATAATATTTGGAATTAGCCACTCATGAATTTAGTTCCAATACCAAAAATACATGAAAAAATGAAAGATGAAGAAAACATAAAGAAAACAAAAGAGAATGATAGAGAAGGTGTGTGTCACATTTTCCTCTCCTTTTCCTACTCAAAAACTAGCTTCCCTCTATCTTATTGAGATTCCTTTATAATTAAATCCAAATCTCCACATAATAGGGATGCAAATAAGTTTCCTAATAGAATTGAAACTCTTAGGGTGAATCGGACATTAAGCATAATCTCACGTTATGCACAACAATAATTTTCCATTTTCTCTAATTTTTTATTTTGATTAGTTTTGATCTAGTTTGATTCAATCTCTATTTGTCATCTCCTAAAAAAGTAAATATTTATTTCACTATTCACGCACCAAAATTAATCAAAAAAATAGATAGGTCTAATTAACATAACCAAATAACATGTTATAAATGTTCTTAAATGTTAATAATAGATTTAGCGACATATAGTTGAGTCAGTTCCCATGAGATATCTTCTAAGCACTTATTAAGTAGAGTCTTATCAACATTAATAATAGGATCTCTATATTGTTTAATGTTCATCAACTTATAATAGTCATCAGTAGTTTATAGTGTACCAGTTAGAACTCATATTTTACTTTGTTGAGATAAATATGGTCTTCTCCAGTATAAGACATTTACAACATCTTAAAAGTTGCCATCATCTACAAATCTCATATTGATCTAGTAAGACAAATTATGTTGGCTGTCAACAAATTTTACAAATTCTAGCATAATTGACCCTTTTTATATTTGTTGTAGCTTCATCTATAGATATTGGTTTGCAATGTAACTTATCAAGTAGCTCAACCCTTAGTGGTCTGATAGTCTAAAGGGATGTTGTGGAGATTTATCCATATTGGAATAGCTTTTTCTACAACCTTTCAAGAATAATATTAGATCTCCAATTTTGCAAAAAGAGATGTTTTCCATTAATATGTCATGGCCCATTAGAGTTGATAAGTTGAGCATTTGCTTCATAGTTAAACTTTAAGAAGAAAAGGTTCTCATCATTAACCAATTCCTCTTTCAATCCCAATTTTTTATAGTAATGAAAAGATCAGTAATTCATTAAGGGGTAAGTTAGATGCTTGTCTAAGGAAAAAAATTCAGCAAGTGTATTTTCCCATCTTAAGCACCTTCATTAAGTACCTCAAGAGGAGAAGCTACTATAGAGCTACCTTTTGACTGAGAAGAGGGAAAAAGCGCAAGTTTAGAGAGGAGAGAAATCTCTTAATATTTGCCCTTAGGAAAGCTTAGTAGAGGCCAATTGAGAGGATGAGAAGTTCTAAGTGCTTTAAGAAAAAAGTTAGCGAGGTTGTTATTATCAAGAGCATGAGGAAAAGATGAGTTAGCAAGGCTTATGTTTGTAGAGAGAAGAGGTGGAGGTTTAGAGAGGAAAGAGGAGAGTGGAGGGAAGCAAATGGGATCTAGGATAGTTTGGTTATAAGGTCACAGGGAGTTAAGACATAATACTAGAAAAGGATAGGAACCAATAAAGAAGAATCTAAATTAAAAAAGGAAAGGAGGGAAACTAAAGCTACACACTAAAGGGTCTAGTAATAAAGAAAGGACTTAATAAAGGGAAAAGGAGAGGCTCACCAAGAAAATACAACAGATAACAAATTAACATTAAACAATGGGGAACGGAAGAAAATCACAAGACAAATAGCCTAAGGTACTCCAAAACTTAAAGAGGCAAATAAAAAATACAACTAGGGATAATTTAGGGGAAAAAAACAAAAGAGAGTCATATGTAGGAACAAGATAAGAAGCATCTTGAAAGAAGAGCTAGTAGATATTAGGACTAGGAAGAAAATTAGTGGGAAGGATGAACCTATCTCATATATCAATAATGCAATTTCTTTAATGTCTACTTTCTATCTATAGAGTTGTTAAATTTTTTATTGTAAATAAAACTTATTTTTTTCTGAATAGAAATAGGAAGAATAACAAAGAAGATTAAGCAAACCAAAGTTGCTTACAGTGTAATAATAGTCCTAACTCACATTGATTTTGTATTAATATCAATATTTCCTTAAAGATTTTAATGATTAACTAGAATATAATAAAATTGAAGTACCAAAATAAATACTTAATTATGCAATAATTTGACATAATGTTTTAATAAAATTAAAAATATAAGTAAAACATCGATTGTTAGAAATGCTCTAAAAGCATGAGATTTCTTGCACATAAAGACAAGAAAAGAAAAAAATCAGTTTCATTTTAAGGTAGTCTAACTTTTATATAGTTTTTTTAAAATCTAGGATTGAAAAGAGCGTCCAGCCGATCTCAAAGAGAGATGACCTCGGCCTTATTTATAATGCAGCAAAAGTTTACATTGAATGATAAATATTAGCGACCGAGCAAAAGGACAAATGCTTCGCGGATTATGAGGTGTTTTATTTTCTTGTCTTCAGCAACATATGCTCTTTTAACAAAATTCGAAAAGATTTTCCCACTTAGATTTGCTTTTGATTTGGAATTGAAGTGAGTGGGGTTGCACTTTTGAGGCGTTGAGTGTCCATTTCTTTACACAGCAAAAGTTGTAAAAACCAATGCCGCATGGAACTTGACCCGAGGTTGATAACCATGGACATAAAAGTAAAACATCATCGTATCAAAATTCTTTAAGTGCATATAAAGGCAGATTTTTGTTTATGTACCATAAAACGAAAATTCCTCATCTATCATTCTCAGATATTTAAGAAATTAAATTAAGCTCATGTTCAACCCAAACTTAAATTTTAGATAGGCAAAAGCAAAATTTAGGAATCTTGTCTTCACCTCATCCATGATTATAATAATGGGATAACTTATTTTCTTTTGATAAATGTTTTGCAAGAAGTCCTTGAAGATTAAAAAAAGATATACATTGAATCTTGTTTACTATGCTTAAATTACAATTGACTGCTTAAAGATTGGAGTTATCCATTACTATCTTAGAGAGTTTAGTAAATACTATATGTGAAGCAATTAAGTTAAACTCTCATAATACATGATTCGCTATTTTTTAAAAAAGTAAGAATAAAACAGCAATGAAAGCATCACATTTTAAATTGTTGATGGTAGGGTCATAACCATCATAATAAACTACTTGTAGTTGGATAATTACAAAAGATAATCAAACTCATATTGTTCATTAGATTCTCGTAGCTTTATTTTGTTTTATAAATAAGGAAGTAAGTATGGAGGAATGATAAAGTGTATGAAATCAACCAAAATGAGTTAAAGAGACATGGGATAGAGAGACGAAACTTTCCTCTCCCTTCCCCTTCCTTTTCTTTTGTTGTACTACCTTTCCTAACTTCCTTGACCTTCATATTGTTCCTTCTCTATTTCATCTTAGTTGTACTAGTTGTGGAACCCTAGCTATTTAAGTGTATCTTCCGAATTTCAACTCTTCCTGCATCTCGACTTAACCTTTTGGGTTAACTATTATTCAAAATTGATCTCTCTTGAGTCGTATTCTTTCCCTGCATGGCTTTGTGTGAGCAGTTTGTAGATATTAGGCAGAGGATGAAGCTTAAGTTTTCACCTTTCCCTCGAAAGCATGCTCCTACTCACTCCTAGCTCCAACCTCTAAACCCTTGTGTAACCCTCAATATGAGCCTCTAGAACCACCTAAGCTCAACCTCAAAAACAATCCCAGCTACCTATTGAAGTTCCTAAACCTCCCCTGACTTGGAAATCTATTTTAGGTGAAACATCCCACTAAGAACTTCACTACAGTCCCCATTACTCAAAAGATATAGTACTTATTGTCTCTCCCCTCTAGATTTTCTCAAACAGAGAGTAAGCTCTTGGTCATCAATAATGGTGTAGTTCTTTATCAAGAAAATTTTGGCATTCTCAATTGTGAGACAATAGGCTTACAACCAATGGAAAAGTCGAGGATTTTATGAATTAATTCTAAATGAGAACTCCATTTTCCTCTACAAGTTATTGAATAAAAGCTTGGCATAAAAGAATATAGAAGGAGTACCTTAGCATTTAAATAGTATAACTATATAGGAAGACCTTAGCATTTAAATAGTATAACTATCTTCCGATAAATACATAAGCCAAGAATCAAATTGGAAGATGTATAACAGAAATAGGTGCCATTGTGGGTGAACTATCATAAAGTCCACATTAAATATTGGTTAATTAATATATTGAGTTCCCCTACGAGTTTAATGAGAAAACCTTTATACATGGATAAGGCAACATCAACCAGGTGTAAAGTGGCTATACTCGCATATATGTGGGGCATACTTAAAAACTAAGCTCCTCGATGAGTTCTCGCTCCTCGATGACATCCCTTTCCCTATGCTGGGAGAAAATGATCAACTAATCAAACATACAATCAAGGTCTCCTATCAATGGAAGCTCTCCTTCACCCAGTAGGGAAAGGTTTGGCATCCAATATGAAGGTTTCTAGGGATGATCATGAGGAATTAATGGAGCTCCTAAAAGAACAAAAGACTCGAACAAAATTGAATGAGTTGGATAAGGACGCTTAAAATAATAGAACCTCATTATCCTAAGAGGAAAGTTTACAAGTCCAATCACAGTAGATCGATGGAAGTTTGCTGGTAGACAAAGATGGTGACTCCATAGTTAAAGGGCTTCTATAAAGAAGATTTAGATACCAAAGACAAAAAAAAATCAAATTTTGAGAGTATTCAAACATCGACTCCAGTGGTTTTATAAGAAGATTTCACCATTGTGGACAAATATAACTCAAGCTTAAAAGCCAATAAATAATTAAAATAATTTCTTAACATGGTCATTTTTCCATAGAATGTAAGGGGTTAAATGATTTAAGGAAGAAACTACTAGTGGCTAATTATATTAAAAGCTTAAAACTATTGATGATTGGGCTTTAGAAACCTTTATGAGGTCACATACTTTTTCTAAAATTGGATTCCTAGCAAACAATTGGATCATTTTTACAAACCATTCTAATCATCATCTGAGGAATATAATAGTGGCTTACAACGCTAATTTGGTAAGCGTATTTCACATATATCTTCATTCAAAGAATCAATATGAAGGTGGACATAACAGACTTGGAAACAAATTAGATCGGCTTCATACATACTTCCAACTTTACTTTCATAACAAATTGGATCGGCTTCATACATGTTATGGAAGGAGCTACTGGATATAAAAAGCAAGGTATCAAGACCATGGTTACTTCTAGAAGATTTCAATTGCGCTCTTTATGGTTATGAATTTAAGGGTACTCGATGTAACACAACCCTATGTAAGTATATACTCTCCTATACTCCAAGCTAGAGGTCGCTAACATCAAATACATCAAATACCATTTTACATGGAGTAATAGGTAATTGAATTCTTGGACCATTTGAAGAAAGTTAGGTAGAGTTTTAGGGAATGGGGACTGGGGACTGGCTAATAAAACACCACAATTGTTCATAAAATTTAGTGAGTCATTATTCTTTGAACATAATCCTATTGAACATCATAGGTTGCAATTTATTAGGGTTAGAAAAATTACTTTCAAATTCTTCAACTACTTTGCAAGTAAAGAGAGGTTTAAGGAAGCTATACTTCAAAGTTTGGAGAACGGACTGCAAAGGTACACATCCTTCAAATTGTTGGAGCGCGTACGGTCCAAGTATTCACAATACACTGCAGAAAAAGACCATACAACAACATGACGTATCATCGAAAATACTAAGGATATACGAAAATACCTTATTGTGGTGGATTGGTTGCTTCTTTTTCAGATTCCAAGACACTACAAACGCAAATGCCCTCTACCGGTATCCACACGAGTATGCACGATTCGGGCTACGGCTGTAGTGTGCTAGCACGTCCTGAAAACCTTTTCGAACGCCGCACGATTTTCCTCTCGGATGGTGGCTAGGGTTTCGTCACAATTATGTCTTACCCCTAATGGGACCTAAGCTTCTCTATTTATAGAGAAACCCTAATCCCATTGAGGCCCCAATAAGTTTCGGCCCATTAT
>JAOTIZ010000005.1:16931040-16948096 GCA_027123425.1 Erythroxylum panamense | reverse complement strand
TGATATAAACTCGAATAAGATTTTTACCAGTGGAGATGTTCAATTCTTTGAGACTACTTTTCCTTTTGAGTCTATCCTTTTGTGCTGTTGTTTTTTACCATGATAGATGTGTTTTGCAAGATCTGTCAACGAGGATGGTGATTAGTTTAGGTAAGGAACAAGATGGTCTATACATTTTTGAACTTGATTTTAACAACACTTTTTCAGGACTTTCACTTTCCTCAAAGAACTTCGACTTGTGGCATTGGCATCTAGGTCACATATCCTCTAAGAGACTCCTCTATCTATCTAAAAGTAGTCCTTGCATTTCTTTTTCAAAAAATTGCATGTGTCATGTTTGTCCTCTTGCAAAACAAACTTGGTGTAGTTTTCCTCTTAGCTCGATTTCTAGCACAACTATTTTCCAGTTAATTCATATTGATATATAGGATCTTTATAGTGTTTCCTCTCATACTGATGCTCATGATTTCCTGACCATAGTTGATGATTTTTCACGAGCTACATATGTTTATTTGATGCAACACAAATTTGAGACTAAACAAAATATTAAAGCTTTTATATCGCTTGTTAAAACTCAACACAAATGTCAAATTCAAAAAATTAGAATAGACAATAGGGTTGAATTTTTTGCTTCTAATCTTCAACAACTTTTTCAATCAGTGGGCATCTTGCATCAATCTAGTTATGTCGGTACCCCTCAACAAAATGGAGTGGTCAAACACAAACATTGACACTTACTCGAGGTAGCTCGTGCTTTACGATTTCAACCACCTCTCCCACTTAAATTTTGGGGAGAGTGTGTCCTTACTGCCCCGTACCTTATAAACTGAATTCCATCCCCACTCTTATTTGGATGCTCTCCTTTTGAAATTCTTTTTGGCACCAAACCTAAATATGATAATCTTCGTGTTTTTAGGTGCTTGTGTTTTGCTTATAGCATTGATAAAAGGGATAAATTTGATGCTTGCTCTAACCCCAGAATTTTTCTAGGCTACCCTTTTGGTAGAAAGGGATATAAAGGGATATCGCATCTATGATATAAACTCGAATAAGATTTTTACCAGTGGAGATGTTCAATTCTTTGAGACTACTTTTCCTTTTGAGTCTATCCAAAACCCCACCCCCCTAATCCCAATCAAGTTCTTCCTTTACCAGCCAATGACATTTCTTTAGAATCATACACTCTTTCGCAAAACTAAGATCCACATCATAATAGCCTAGCTGACAATTCCACCTTTCAAGAGTCTTCCCTAACACCAACCTCACCATCCCTCCTCGTCGATCTACTCACCCCCATAAACCACCAAATTACTTAAAAGATTTTCATTGCTTAAGTGTCACGACCTCAAAGTTCCCCCAAATCCAAGATTCTCCCTCAATGACACCTTCATTAGGTATGCATTTTCCTTTTTCAAAGTACTTAACTTATGATAGATTCTCTTCATCTTGTCGTTCCTTTTTAGTTGCTATAACTAACGCTATAGAACCTAAAACTTTCTCACAAGCTGTCAAATCACTACAATGGAGGGATGCTATGGCCAAGGAAGTTCAAGTTTTTAAAACCAACAATACATGGACCATAACAAACTTACCAACTGGAAAAAATCTCATTAGTTATAAGTGAATATACAAAGTCAAATACAAATCAGATGGCACAATTGAGCGATACAAAACTCGTCTAGTTGCAAAAGGATACACTCAATAAGAATGAATTGACTTTCATGAGACCTTCGCGCCAGTTGCTAAACTAGTAATAGTACATTGTCTGCTAGCCATTGCTGCAATAAAAGGATGGAATCTTCACCAATTGGATGTCCATAATGCCTTTTTACATAGGGACCTTTCTGAAGAGGTATACATGACCATTCCACCCAGATTCTCTCGTCAGGGGGAGAACCAAGTCTGTAAGTTGAATAAGTCCCTTTATGGACTTAAACAAGCTAGCCGAAATTGGTTCCAAAAATTTGCCAAGCACTTGTGAACATTGGTTTCACTCAATCTAAGGCAGACCATTCCCTATTCTTTCACGCACAAGGTAATGCTTAACTTTTCATTTTAGTATATATAGAGGATATTGTTATAATAGGCACTAATAATGCAGGTGTTGATAATCTAAAGGCTTATCTTCATACCAAGTTCAATATCAAAGAGTTAGGCCCCTTAAAATATTTCTTGGGCATTGAAGTCGCACGCTCATCTCAAGTTATATATCTTTCTCAAAGAAAATATACGTTAGAAATTCTTGATGATTCAAGGCTATTAGGAGCTCATACGGTTGGCTTTCCAATGGAGCAACACTTAAAGCTCACAAACTCAGATGGCACTCCTCTTGATGATCCTTCTCGTCATCGTCGTCTAGTTGGACGCTTGATGTACTTGACAATAACACGCCCTAACATTGTCTATTGTGAGCAAATTCTAAGTCAGTTTATGAATGAGCCATGACAACCACACATGGATTCTGCCACTCGATTGCTTCGGTATCTTAAAGGGACTCCAAGCCAAGGCCTTTTATTGTTTGCTTCTAGCTCTCTCCAACTAATACAGCGACTCGGATTGGGCAAGTTGTCCAACAACTAGACGTTCTACCACAGGTTATTGTGTCTTCCTTGGCTTCTCTCTTATCTCATGGAAAAGCAAGAAACATGTCACCATCTCTTGATCATCTGCTGAAGCTGAATATCGCGCCATGGCCCAAACTTCATGCGAGATTCAATGGCTAAAATATCTCCTTCATGACCTTGGCAGCGATCACCCACAAGCTGCCACATTATTCTGCGACAGCTAAGCTGCTTTACACATTGCAGCTAACCCAGTTTTTAACGAGCGTACTAAACATATTGAGTCGGATTGTCATCTCATACGTGAAAAGATACAAGTTGGTTTAATTGCTCATTCATTTGTCCCTTCATCTTCTCAACTTTCTGACATTTTCACTAAACCTCTTGGCAAAGAAGCATTCCTTCAAATCGTTAGCAAGTTTGGCGTGTCAAACCTACACTCTCCAACTTGAGGGGGAGTGATGAGATTCCTAAAGCATCACAGCCATTATCATTGGCTTCCCTTATATGAAAGTCAAATGCTTATCTCCAACATATTCCTTGATTGTAGGAATTTATTAACTTAGACATAGAATTTTCTCATGTATAGCATATTCAATATTGCTAAACAAAACAACAATGGATATGTCAATAACAAAATGCAGATATGGCTAAAATTGCTTTGTTACGCTTACATATTACATAACAAAATGCGGGGGGGAGTGAGGAAAGTGGAAGTTTCAACTGAGAGACTAAACAGTAACCCTTTCTAAGACAATTAACCTTATGATAGATGATTCTGTTTCATCAGAATTAAAATTTCACTTATTTCTTTGGCAAACATAATTAATTGCTTGTCAGTGTAGTTAATTGAAGAACCTATTTTGCTGAGAGCAACAATGTTAAAAAGTCCTTGTATCCATCCCTTCTCTGGACAAAACAAGGGAGCAAAACCTACAGCTAGTGGAATCTCTTTGTCTCCGTCTCCTCCTTCCTTTCTGGTCAAATCTCTATCTCTGTAGTTTGTATCATTATTGTTTTAATTAAAATATTAAATTTCCAACTTGTCTTAGGGCTTCTCTCTCTCTCTCTAACTTTCTTCGTTTGTTATCGCAAAATCAACACACAAGAATTATATCTCTCTCTTTCTTTGCTTTCTATCATTTTCTCGAGAATCCGATTCTACAATTTATAGCAGCCCAAGTGTAGTCCTGCGATTGAAAGCTTTCTCCTTTGGATGAAAAGAGCTGGTTTTTGAGCTTCTCTAAAGATTTAATTTTAATGCAGTTTGAGGCTGACTCGGGAGAGGTTATTGGGAAAGTTGCTGTTTCCATTCCCTAGGAAATGTATGAAGTTTGCTTCATTTTGACCCGAATATAAATGTATTTGATCGTGCGGGCAACTTAGATCTGGGTTTTTATTTTTTGATTGCCTTGTTTCAACTTTTCACAGTTCAAAGTGATTTAAAAGAACTTATTTGAATCGTTTAGCCCTTGGTGACACTTGCCTTGCTTCAGCTTTTAATAAGCATCTATAGTTATGTCTGATTCTCTTTTTGAGTCAGACATGTATCTGCTTTTCTCGGTTTTAGCTTGATTATTGACACCTGGATGGTGAATTAAGTTACGATTCGAAAATTGATATCTGTTAACTGCTTGAGGATACGTATTGCTTCTTTGAACCAGAATGAGTTATTCGGCCTCATTTGAGCTAAGAATGTGTGCTCTTTAGATATTGCATATCCGGGTTGATTAGATGAGCTGAAACTTTGTGTTTTCTGGTATATCATGTGTAGGCCTTGTTCCTGGTTATCATAAACTGCCGTTATGTGACGAGCAATGGCACTCAAACTTGCAGCTCCTAAGGCAGCTGAAATTGCAATTGGGTCCATAGGACGTGGTTATGATATAGCATCTGATCTGCGGTTGAAATGCTGCAAGGGGGATCCAAAGGAGTCCCGGTTAATTGAGATTGATGAGGAAACAGGCCGAGAGGTTGTATTACCAGGTGGGATATGCATCCCAAATGTTTCCAAATCTATAAAATGTGACAAAGGGGAGCGAATACGGTTTAGGTCAGATGTTCTTTCCTTCCACCAGGTACTTGCAGTTACTTCATAATGATTGCTTTCTTGTTGTTTAGTGGTTGTCAATTGATTGTTGTCAAACATTCTTTGTGTGCACTTATTTTCTGAGGAGATATGGTAATGGCATTAAATTTTTTTCCCCTCACTATGCTTTTTTCTAACAACTTCCCATTACAACTATGATCATAGCGATTATCACTGTCTGTTAATAATAGTATCATTTGCAGAGGTTGGATATTAACATCTAATTTCATGGGAGTAAGGGTTCTTTCAGCATGTCATTTTGTTGACTATTTTCCAAGAAGTCTCATTCTTCCATACTGTCTAAGATACTGGCTTTGATGTTTGAAGGAGCACTTTTTCCTTTTAAGGCTCTCATTATCTTTCTCCTTTCCTTCATCTTATTTTCTTTACCTTTCTTTCAGATGTCAGAGCAGTTCAACCAGGAAATGTCATTGACTGGAAAGATTCCATCAGGCCTGTTCAATGCGATGTTTGAGTACTCTGGTTGCTGGCAAAAAGATGCAGCAAACACCAAAACCCTTGCTTTTGATGGCATATTTATCACACTTTATACAGTTGCCTTAGAGAAGTCTCAGATGGTTCTTTGTGATCATGTTAAGAAGGCTGTTCCATCTTCATGGGATCCTGCTGCATTAGCAAAGTAAGTGATGCTTGTGGCTCCATTCGTACAATAGGGCTTCAGTAATTTAACAATTATTTTCAATGGAGCAATTGATCTTTAGCTTACCCAATGTTTAGTTTCCTTTGGGCCTTTATACTTTAGCTGAAGGAGAACAGACATTAAGGTCAAATTCTTTATTAATGACTATGTATGCGTATGGTTACTCTAGTAAAACAGTGCAACATATATTATTTACATCTTTGTGTATCTACTTCAACATCTTTATATGTGATCCGTATTGAATAGGACAAAGGATTCTTGAACTCTGGCTGTATTTTGGATGTTGAGGCTGGCAAAATTAAATGAGCCTTGAATTAGCAGTCAAGCTTGCATTTGTCTATCAGAATGGAGCACGCATAGTTGAACCTTTCTTCAAACGTGGTTGCGTAAATTGGTGTGTGTGTGTGTGTATGCAAATGAGTCGAACTTCTATGTGAAATCCTCATTTCTAATGCAAGAAATTGAAATTATCGATTTTTTGCTTATAACATAATTAAAAAAGGAAAAATAAAATAGAGTAAAAAATGTAACTCTTGAAGAATGCCAATACCATTTAATCCAAATGTTTATGTTATTTGGTTAAGACCTAGATTAGATCATCTGCTAACTTTAAAATGCTCAATTAGAATGATGCCTGTTGGCCTAAAAGTGTGAATTAGAAAATATCGAGCATGCCTTGTGTGTAAACTATGGTAGATGATGATCTTGTAACTTGAGCTTTGAGAATCATTGGTTATAAAATCTCTGATACAATTCAATAAACTATTCAACCTAGAGGCAGAAGTTATTAGGCTAGAATTGGGTCATGTATAAGGGGCAATTACACATTTTTCTTGATACTGGAAATTAACTGTCGTAGAAGATGAAAATCGCATGAGTTCACTTGAGACTCTGAAGCATAAAGGCTTTAAATATCATATTAGGAAATCATTCAAGCAAATGGCTATTGGATGGGTATAGTACTTGGATCAGATGTTGACTCCAATAAAATTCGACTAATCAATGTCGAGAATATTCTAACAATTATCTGTTGCTTATGCTTCTAATAAAACAACATAACTTCACATTTTAGCATATGGAGAAAGCTTAAGCAAACTAATCCTTAGCTTAAATAGGTCAAAGTAAACTTACTCAAACATGGTTGGATTATCAAAGCAGCTTTAAATCTGTGATGCTAGCAAATTTACTTAAATGAGCTGAAGTAAGCATATTAGTGGTTCTTCATCCTCCTTGCAATAATTTTCTTGCTTAGACAAAATATATTCTTAGGATTTCAAATTTGATTGAAATTGTGCTGCATGATTATTCTTTCAGGTTTATTGAGTCATTTGGGACACATATTATTGTTGGTCTGAAGATGGGTGGGAAGGATGTAATACATATGAAGCAGCAACATTCATCAAATCTCCAACCTGCTGAAGTGCAGAAACGGCTGAAAGAAATTGCAGATAAGAGGTTTGCAGATACTAATGAGCAGTATGGCATGCCTTCTGATCAGTACCAAAGTAACAGGGTATTGTGACAAACTTTTGGATGCTAGATTTTGATGTAGAAATGAATAAATTAGGATAACAAGCTCTTGTATCATTTTGATAGTTTTTGACTTGTGAAATTAGTTACTAATTGTAAAAGAAAGAACTAAGAACTTTGTGACTTTTATGTTATATATTGTGCTGTTAAAAGCAGTAATTATTTTAATCAAATTACACATTTCAACTGAATTTGAAATTATACTTGTTTTAAACTGAATTTGAAATTATACTTGTTTTAAAGTACTTATTTATTACTTAGGTATTGGAAACAGCCTGTCTACCAGGTAGAACTGAATTTCCCTAGACCCCGCGTTTCAGGGGGATTTTTACTGGATGTTGTTGTTTATTTATCACCTAAATAAATTTAGTCACCATCATAATCAAAATCTATAATTTAGGTTAAGTTGTGATGAACTGTAAATTATTTGTATAGGCCTAAAATAAAAGTAGGAGAGAGAATCCTTAGCTTAAATCTTTCTTATGTTTCCTATCTGATCACTTTTGCTTTAGGTTGAAAACAGGGAACATCTCTGGTTTGCCAATACCGGTCCAAGTTCCTATTCTCACAAAGAGGTATCCTTGTCATGTTAGTAGTTTTCAAAGATGCTTTTACTTTGACATTGTTGATATTTACTAATACCATTGTCAAAGACCTCTGAAGGGTTTTGAAGTTCTCATTTGAATTTTCATATCAAGATCATAACCAACGTTTTAACTACTACACTGGCAGGATCTTGTGAGAATTTATAGGAGGAGAGGTGGAAGTGATAATGGACACCTTTCCCATAGTGAGTGGTTACACACTGTTCAGTATGAGCCTGATGTGATCTCAATGTCCTTTATCCCAATTACCTCTTTGTTAAATGGAGTTCCAGGCTGTGGATTCTTGAGTCATGCGATAAATCTCTACCTAAGATGTGAGTGAATTCTGTATGAGATTTGGATCTTGTTCGATTATATAAAAACTTGTGCTCTGGGACAATCAATCCCTTATTTCTTCGACACTAAACAAAGATTTATGTTGTTTGAACAATCTATATGCTCCTTAATGAAAAAGCTTGTGTCAACAAATCAACTCAGCCAAATATAATAAAACAGTTATAGTCAACTACATGACTATTTATGAACCTAGTAAGTTGTTTTCTAACTATATATTCTGCTTGGTTATGAACTTATTTACAACTCTCCTTAATTTGGGTTGCGAACCTTCTATGACCAGTTATCTGGTCATAAGTTGGACCAGTATACTGAAGTTCTCTTTTAGACCGTTGAGTTCTCAATTTACTAATCCAGAAAATCCCCTTTGTTGGTGTTTCATTCAATTTGGCTTTTATATTGTTGAGAATGTACATGTATACAACAAGGCTTGTGTTTGTTTCTCTTTTAAATTTCATGTTTATAGTAGATTCTTGATATTTGAGATTAACCCATTCACAATTCTCTCAATTTCACATCTATATTGACTGTGACCTATGTTGTACTAAACTTTAATCATGTATTGCAAGATAATTTTAACTTTCCTGGTATCTTCCATCCCTTTATTTCAAGCAGACAAGCCCCCCATTGAAGAACTACATCAGTTTTTTGAATTTCAGCTCCCACGGCAGTGGGCACCAGTATTTAGTGAACTTCCCCTTGGTCCACAAAGAAAACAAAAACATACAGCATGTTTACAGTTCAGTCTCATGGGACCCAAACTCTTTGTCAACACTATACCGGTAAAGTTTTTTGTCTTTCTAACTTAATTCTCTGTTCTCATTGGCTTTATTAATCCTTTTTAGCTGTAATTCCCTAATGCTTTTTCCTGCTTATTCTCATCATTTGTTTGAAATAGTGCTTAGCTAGTAATTGTTCCTTATATTGTTAAATGGGATGATATAAACCAAAGTTAGTTTCTATTCTTTTTACTAAAAACACATTTGAATGGTCAGACAGATATGATAATCTTTTTTGTCTCCCATCCATCTGTATTAGCCTAGTTTTGTTTACTAATATCATCTTTACTTTAGTAAATGAGATAGGACATGACTTTATCAAAGTTTCCATCATTATTTTCTTCATTATAGACATTCAGAAGACAGGAAAATGTTGGGTGTTAGGCTCTAATTTTCTGTTCTCCAAAAGTTGATACTGATGCTTGAAATGCCAAACTGGTGTGCCTCCAACGGGGCTTCTGTTTGTAGTTTTCTTCCAACACTGGAGATCTGCTTCTTTATTATCCATAAATTCTGCAACAGGTTGATGTGGGTAAGAGGCCAGTCACTGGCCTTCGGCTTTATCTAGAAGGTAAAAGGAGCAATCGGTTAGCTATTCACTTGCAGCATCTTTCTTCTCTTCCAAAAATCTTCCAACTTGAAGATGATCCACTTGGAAATTTCCGTCCGGATTCTTATGATCGAAAATACTATGAGAAAGTACAATGGAAGCATTTTTCTCATGTCTGCACTGCACCTGTTGAGTCTGATGAGGATCTTTCTATAGTAACTGGAGCGCAGTTACATGTTGAGAATTCAGGGTTTAGAAATGTTCTCTTTTTGCGTCTTCGTTTCTCAACCGTTTTAGGAGCTACAGTTGTAAAGCATCCAGAGTGGGAAGGTTCCCCAGGCTTGGCTCCCAAGTCTGGTCTGATATCAACTTTAATCAGTCATCACTTCACATCGGTTCAGAAGCCACCTCCAAGGCCAGGTGACGTGAACATAAATTCAGCAGTCTATCCCGGAGGCCCTCCAGTGCCTGTTCAAGCTCCTAAACTTTTGAAATTCGTTGACACGGCAGAAATGACAAGAGGGCCTCAAGATACTCCTGGGTATTGGGTAGTTTCTGGGGCAAGACTAGTTGTTGAGAAGGGGAGGATTTCTCTACGAGTTAAGTATTCATTATTGACTGTGGTATTATCTGATGAAGAATTAGAAGCAGATCAGTAGAAACATTTCCTCGCCTCTTACTTTACCATTGAAAGGAAAGGTAGGTGAAGATACTAAACGGGAAGAGGGTAGGAAGGATCAGAATGCATTAAAGAGCTGGTACATGTTGTGAATGGATGCAAATGATTTGGATGATTTAAAGGATTGGTGGTTAGAAGGTTATTTCGGTGTCCATTTTTCATCTTTACGGGTTAAAATTAGTGCCACCAGTAAAGGGCAAGTTCTTTTGCATGTCCACTTGGATTAGGAGGTGTTCCTATGAGAGCAGAGCAGAGCAGAGACGAGCCGAGTAAAGTTACCTAGTTGAAGTTCTTGTATAGTCCCAGCTTTCTTCTGAACATGATTGGGATGAAATGTTAAAAAGTATGGAGGTTGCAATTTACTTCTCGATCACGTACTTGTGTGACTGAGCATATGTTTTATTTGGTCATTTAACAATTGAATCCACTGGCTCGACCGCTCCTAATTCGGTGGGGGCTATTGAAAGAAACAATTGATTTCCTTTCTTCTACTACACGTCACTATTTTACAGCTTAATACACTTATGTTTTTTTAGAGTGTTTAACTAAAATCCTGAAATCAAGTAGGTCAACTGTTATTTATAATGCTAGGGTTTGTATGTTAATTTATTCCTTTAGTTCTCATATTGTTTCTTCTCGCTAACTTTGGATGCATAAATGATGGAGCCTGTTTTATGAGAGTGTAACTACTTGCTCCAGTCCAGTGAGCTGTTTATTTGAGCGTCGATCCATTTGGTGGCCAGGTTGATCGGTCAGTGAGAGCAAATGATATCTCCCTGGTTATACAGGAGATGCCACAATATTGTATAAGCTGATAGTTGCAGCTCAGTTAAATGTGGAAAGATTGAGAGGTCTGCAAAAGCGTATGAAATGTTTGGTCCAAAACACTGGCTCTGTTATATTGTAGCTGTTCTTTTTCTTTTTTGATAAACAACATTTCTATTCCTTCCGAGCAAAGAGGACAATCGAGGCTTACAAGTCAATACACAGATTGGTATCTTACGCCTAAAATGTAGTATGGGACCTCTATTCCGGCTAGAAACAAGGTAAAGAGTTCAAATCACTGGAGAGTGAAGGCAATACTCACCCAAAAAGATCATCAAAGAAACTAGAAAATTCAAAGCTAACATATGAAACTATAAGCAAATTTGTTGAAGAAACATATATGAGAATGAAAAGAAATAAAGAAAAGCACGAAAAAGCACTAAGAAGGGGAAGAGGGGGGGACAAGTAAGCTGCATCAAAAAGACAGTTTATTTGACAGGGTGGACTTTTATTTTTTTTAAAAAAAAACGAAAGATAGAGCTTTATTATACTTAATGACTATACCTTCAATTCATTAAACCGATGTTACAAATATTGTACTGACCCTAATGTTGGATTGGGCTTTGATACAGTACTATATTGATATCCGTCAATGCCGAGTATCATTTCGAGTAATTTTTTTGAATTTATGAAATAATATCTAAATTTTTTAAAAATTTGTAAAATAGTACAATGTTATATTATACGGTTGTACTGTATACTTTATTAGTTTACATCAACCTTGTCTCCAAAAATTATAATAATAAATAATAACCACCATTAATATGAAATATTAATAATTTTCAGATATTTCACATATAAATAATAACCATAATTAATATGAAAAAAGACAATCGTCATCATACGAACATAAAATTAAGAATAATACAAAGTATTAAAAAGATTACAATGTCATCATATAATAAATAATAATTACATCAAAATATCCAATAAAAAGAACAAATAATATTCCTAACTCTCAAATTATTACAATATATGACAAGAGTTCGTGATGAGAAAACAACCAAGAAGATGTAAAACCTTAAACAAAAATATTTACAATTACATTACATATATATAATTTAACATATACATCAAACATAAGTAAAATTAAAAGAAGAGAAAAAACAAAAACCTAGAATTTTATTCAATCGTCTACTGGAGGATACCTGCTATAATTGCACTGACCCCAATTATCATTTGATACAAAATTCTCATCATTGAGAGGAAGCTCATCATCATCATCATCATTCAAATTCAATATACCAAATGAGATGTCAATATTTTCCCATCCAAGATTATTTTCCAAGTCATCAATATCTACCAAACTTGGTTCCTTAGAAACTGCTATTAAGAATCCTAGTAAACAATAAAATTTAATTATTGTAACATTATAAGAAATTATATCGAAATTAATAATAATAACAATATACATTTCCCGAAGCTTTAAATTGTAATGAACAAATATCAATTCATTCAATCTCTCATGCTCCAATCTATTCTTTTTCTTGGAATGGATAAATTCAAATGTGATCTAATTTCGTTCATAGCCTATTGCACTCATACGTACATTGACTTAAAATCTGAATTGCAAACCTTTGCAATTCTGGAACACCACTTCCGAATTAATCCCACCAAGAAGCTGTAAGTCGTAAGATAACAAAAGTAGCGTTACAAACAAAATAAAGTGATAATTAATTTTCAACAAATAAGAAAAATGGAAACAGCTAACGCCTGGAGAAAGTTTTGCTCTTTGTCAAATAGTAATCGACAATCCAAAATTCCCAGAAGACGACTTATAAAGCTTCATTTGTGAGCTTAAGAGATCTTGCATTATTTAATGGCCATCAATTGTTGTAATAATGAATAGCATGCCTCAACTAACTTCAATTTTCTTTGTAAAATCTGGTATGAAATATATAGTATAATTTAAAAATGCGCCAACTGTAAACAACGAAGAAGAAAGTTATCTTTCTTATCTCTCATTGATGATTGCAAGATACGAGGCCTATGTTTCAAATTGGCCTTGATTGCTTCCTTAACCCTTTTGATGACATCAAAAACATAACCCACTATCGGCTTTCTTCACTATCAGTCAAGTGAAGCATCCTCACTAAAGGCTCACAAACTCGAATATCAAATTGACATTGCGACTAAAATTCTCTACCTTATGGTATAATGTTGGAAATCTCCATTCTAGCATTAGACCTAGCATGCTGATATGCAATCAACTTATCACTTGTAAACATTTGTCTTAACTCTTTCTTCATCGAAATAAAAGATTGAAATGATAAGAAATTCATTGTAAATCTAGCCACACTAGGACGATACAAATTCCTACCATTTGTAAATTCTTTTCTCATTAAATTCAACACCCATGCACGATTATAGATGAACATGATCACCTTTTTAGCTTTTTGCATAGTCTCATCAATAATAAGAAAATACCTAAGATTCGCTATATTCTCCAACATTAGGTCAATGCATTGCATAGCACAAGAAGTCCAAACAAAAGAATTATACCTATTTTATAACCTTCTTCCTATCGCTTTATAAGCGGAATCATTGGCAGAACGAACTAAACAATATTTTCTGGTCCCATTTCATCCATAACTTCATTAAATATCTCAAATAAAGTAGCAGTATTTCTAATAAGGCCAGATGCATCAATAAACTTCAAAAATATTGAGTCATTTACAAAATAAACCAAAAAATTAATAATAGGCTCTTGTCTCCTATTTATCTGGCCATTACACATGATTGAACAACCAAAAGTAGGCCAATTCACTCTTCTTTAAGCCAAATAACTTTTAATTTCGAAAAATGAGCAACTCAAAAGTTTACCTCTTAAGTCATCAATTGAAGTAGCTTTGTATCCCAGACCGTAAGAGGCTATTGCGTTCACCATAGGCTAATAATGGTAAGATTGAGAAGTATTAAATGATAAACTTGTATCATACCACCATCTAGCTACTGCCATATCGACATTGTAAGTTGCATCTCTTGATTGCATTGCACTACAAATTGAAGGCTGAGCTCCAAGAATTGTTCATGGTGTAAAACAATTAGTCACGTGCCTTCTTCTTTTCCTCACATCAGGTTTAGGTGTAACATTCACTTCTTCCTAAGCCTGGGATAGAATACTACCACTACCACTAGTGGATAGATGGGGATGGACATAGGGTGGCAAACAGAAACAGGAACAGCCACCCTGTGCCCTTTTTTTTTCTTTGAACATACGTAAGACATCAAGTTTTTAATTATGTTTCTGGAGAGGTTTGGATAAATTATCCTAAATATTTGGATAGGTTAACCAAATAAAGAATAAAAAAATTATAAAATGGGTGGTTGTAACCAACTAGATCCCTTACCAGTTGATATGCTAACTGGTAAACCATCATTTTAACATATGGTGAGTTTTAGAAGTTTCCAAGAAGGATATTTCTATTTGACTAGGGGTTTGATTAGTTAGTACTGTAATTAGCGGAAGTGCTAGTCAAAGTTAGGTGATCAAGTTTATCCTACCTAGGAACTAGTTATTGTAACAACTGGTTTAGGTCTCTAACAATTATTTGAGTTATTTTTAAGTATAAATAGATCTTAAGCGGGATAAACCTTTGATATGCTAAAGAGTTGCTAAGTGTTTTGAAAAGTTATAGAGTTTATGTGTACATTGAAAACATACATTAAGTTTTAGTTTATCAGTATGACTAAGAAAGGGAGAGTTTGTGTTATATATGGTTATGTTAGTATAACAATTGAGAAGAATTTCTTAAAAAACCACATTAATTTTTGACCTTCATCAAGATTTGTAAAGGGTTTCTCTTCATTCATAGGAAAGTAAGATGAGTGTAAGGATTTCTATTCACTAGTGGAAAAGAAGATATTATATGGAGAGTCTCTTTTTACCAATTGAAGGAAGAATATAGTGAAACTTGATGAGTAGATGTAGGTAATTTATTTAGTTGAACCATTATAAATTATTTTTATGTTTCTTTCTCTTACATTATTATTATTATTTTCATAAACAATTTCTAATTGTTAATATGACCATTTATTAGAATTAAAATTCATTAATTAGCTTTTAATAGAACAAAATGTTTACACACACAGTTCACATCCTCTTGTGTGCCATTGAAAGACTAACAATTGGTATTATAGTAAGTCTTAATCATTACATATAAATTCTTATCAAAACTTGAAAAAGATTATTGTAATATAATTTGATTCGCTTTTTTAGTCAAGAAATTCAAAGCATATTAGAGCCTCATTTTTTCATGGAGATAAATACGTATATTAGAAGACTATTTTATAAATGAAAAGGGTTGATCTTTAGGGTATTGTATAGAGTGAAGCTTATATCCAAATGAAATTCTCAGTGAGAAACAAAGTGGAGACTAAAGTACCAAATGATAGAAGTGAATGAGATGATAAGGATAGACACTCATTATATTGAATATCAAGGTCATACATATTATAATTTATATATTCGACTAAGATTGAGTTTAATTAAGAGTGCATGTGTGAGAAGGATCAAGATATATAACATACACTTAAAATCATAAGTTGAAGCATCATTCAAGTGAAAGTGACAAAGTGGCCGTGTTTGTACATCAATACGAATTGGTTCATATAGAACATAATGAAACAATTTCTAACATCTCTTTATTTATATTCTTAAAGATTTTTAATAATATAAATGTTAATTTATGTTACTACATAGGATTTTACCAAAGTTTTGGGACCATACAAGAAGCAAAAGATTTAAGCACCTCAACATTAGAAAAGTTAATCTGATCACTCCTCATTTTTGAGACACATATGAACAAATTGCAAGAAGAGAAAATCGCTTCAACAAGAAGAGTGTGCTCTTTGAAGTCCCTAAAGATAAGAAAATTGATAATAAGGAGATCTCAACAAGTGAGGGCCATAAGTGTTACATGAAGCTCATCATTAAAAAAATTGAAGAAGTTCTTAAAGAAGAGGAAGAAAGCACTTAAAGTGATGAATATTAGTTTGAAGAATGAGGAAAAAAAATGAAGTAGCAATAATGTGTTCTATAGATTACAATAATGTGGTGTCCTCTAGTTTTTATTTTTATGATGATATTGTTGATGGTTACTATGATGATAATTTATCATATGGTAAGCTTGTTTAGTGTTTAGAGGCTATAGGCATAAAAGGAAGAAAATATCTTTCAAGTATAAAAGGGTTAAAAAAAACTCCTAGACTTATGCATGGTTGAAAACAAGAAATTGAAATGTCAAATGTATTGAATGTTATATTTTAAGAATGTGAATTTTTGTAATGAAAAATTCAATACCTTTCTCAAAATAAGAATGAGAGATAGAAAAAGAGATCATTATCCTTAAAGAATTATTATCTAAGGGCCTATTTGTTTCCATTTTTATTTTTGGCTTTTTATTTTTATTTTCAAATTTAGTAAAAAAAAACTTGTTTGTTTGAATTTTTGGTTTTGATTTTAGTTTCTTCCAGTTTTTAAAAATTATGAAAACTATAAAAAGTAGTTTTTCTTTTTTATTAATTCATTATTTGATTATTTAATATATTTATTTTTAGTAAGAATTATAAATAATTTAATTTAATATTATTTATTTAATTAACTATAATTAATTATTAATAAGAATTATGGATAATTTAATTTTACTTAATAATTTAATTTATTTTTGAATAAATTAAATTTAGTAATTATTAATAAATACAATTAAATTTAAAATATCTTCCATTTGCTTAACGGGGTATTCTTCTGGTCTTGAAAAATATTTGCAAATTTTGAGTGAGTTTTGCGAACTCAATGAGTGACCATCATCGATGGCTCACCCAGTCACATAATGCATAGTTCACATTCACATCATTTCACATTTCACATTTCACACTCAATAAACTTTAGTCATTCGCATTATGCATGTGCAGTGCACATGAGACCCACTTTTCATTTATTACTTTGTTGTGACCGAGTGCCTAAACTGTCCCGTATCCAATGGATACCGAGCTCATTACTAACTATGCCTTATCCGCTTGGGAGATATAGGGCTCATTTTACATAGTGAGCCTTAGGCTCTTAGTCACTTTTAAGCTCGAGGCCCTTTTTCACATATTGAGCTTTAAGCTCTGATCGGTGTCTACTCTGGTCACAACTGTCATTATGTTCCATGCATTCATAAAATGAAATACCTCAATCACATTTGCATATTCTCATTCACTCACATTTACATATCATCGGACCGTTGTCGGACCCCGTTCTCGGAGCCCAACTTTCGTAGTCCTGAAGCCTTATGCTTATAACCTTGCTGGGTTCTTAACTGTAACTCCATCTTCGTGGCAAGCGCACACTATGTAAACACTAAAATCATAAGTTGACTTATTTGTATAAGTTGTAGCTTTATGTCTCAAGTTCGTTCTGAAACAAGAATCAACTCAAACGGAGTTGTATAACTCAAGATA
>JAOTIZ010000005.1:16899904-16920488 GCA_027123425.1 Erythroxylum panamense | reverse complement strand
GATGGAAGCAAGATGTAACTTGATGGAGGTTTGGGTGAGTCAAGAATCATGAAGGAGAAGAAGAGAAGAAGAAGCCAAGAAAATATCAGGAAAGCAAGAGTTAAAATGAAAGACAAAACATTTATTTGGTCTTTAAAGTGGAGAGTGTCGTGAGAGAGAGGAGTAGTGACTGGCAAGTGTGGTGACATGCGTCATTTGCCACTTGTCATCTTTTTATAGTTCCAATTGGTCCCGTTTGATATCTAGTCTATTTAACTCCAATTTCTACTCCAATTGTCTCCCAATCTTTAGTGACACTTTTCATTAAATCTTAATGTCACTTATAAAAATTTCCACAGCCATTGGACTTTTATTTGTACTACTATTCCTCCATTATTCTATGACTTGACATTTTTCCTAGTCCAAAAATACCCTGAATTCTCGAAAAATTCATAAAGTTCATCGAAAATTTTAAATCAATAAAATACACTCTCCAAATCAATTTCTAGCATACAAAAACCACAATTCTCAATATAACACATTTATAATTCAATTATACCCAGAAAATGTCAAATGAGTGCATATACAATCATTTGATTGTACAGAAATTCAAATTCATATGCGTGTATGCTACATTATGCATGAGTATGAAATGCATTTTTCTTAATCTCTATTTGATCTCATATGTACCAAATTTTTAGGTTTCTAACCCTTAGTATGAAAACGGGATGTTACAATAAGGCCAACTTCATGCCAAACTTTGTGAAAGAAACAATCATTTAACCCATCTAAACTTGGAGTTTTGTTTAGATTCATTTGAGAAGAAGTTGGGATTCTAAGAAAACACCCATGAAAGTCTTTGAAGTATCTCTTAGTTTTAGTTAAAAGATCCTTTTTTAAGTAATTATGCTGCCATTAGGCAAGGTTAGGGAGTATAATCTATTGACACTCTTTTTGGATAAAATAGAGTTAAAGAAAAACTTAATACGCCTTTATCCTTTTAATAAATTAGATTTTGCTCTCTACTCTATGAAATTGGCATGGTTGCTAGTAGCAGCTGGATAATCTCTCATAAGTAACTTCTTGGCATTCAACAAATAGGTATTACCAGGGTCAACAACAAGCTTCCCTTGAATAACAGTCAACTCCTCTTTAGCTCTAGTAACAACTTATTGTGCAGAGGATCCTCTTTTAGACATAATTCCTTTCATCTAATTCTTAATAATCTTAAGCTTTTTGACACAAGAAAATTGGTATATATCAGCAATTGTTACTTGCACACCCTTCTGTAGTGCTTCAAGAAACCCATCATCCTTAACCAAAGACTTATTAAACTTAAAGGGACCTCTCCTTACCTATTTCTGAAATCCATTCTCCAACTAAATTGGAAAGTGATTAGAGAATAAGGGATCCAAAAAGGAAGCTAGAATATTTGGAATTCGGTTTATCCAGTCCAAATTTACCAAAGCATGATCTAATATCTTTCTTAGAGCCCATTTGTCAGACTATTTATTACTCCACATGTTAAATCGTCTCCAAAACTTTAAATCAAATACACCCAATTTTTTCACATAATCTTGAAAATAAACTAAATAATTTCTTAAACTAAAATGGCCATCAGATTCAGTTCTATAGAGAGTATAGTTGAAATCCCCATAAAGTAACTAAGTTCTATTAGCTTTCCTTCGGAACTCTATCAAGTTATCTGATAAATACATCTTTGAAAAGCATGATTAGCACCATAAACCACCGAGGAGTAAATTGCAACATTTCATGGATAAAATTCAATCTTCAATGCATTAATTGCAATTTCACTTCAAAAGAATCAACATCCACAATAGGTAGCCTATTATAATTCTCCCAAAACTATGAGCTTGGTGGTTAGAAATAAACTTCAACTTATACCCCAATTTATTAAGAATACTAAGATTCTCTAGTTTAACTTTAGTTCCAAAAGAGAAAAAAATCTATGGATTTACATTATTGACAAAATCCTTTAAAGTCGATATCTTTTTAAGGCAGTTAATCCCCCTAACATTCCATATAATCAATTTCATTTAGCAACAAGTTCAATTTTAAAGCCCTTACTTTTACTCCTGTTAGAATTCATTTCTATAACCGACTAAAATTCCTCCCTTCGAGGCTCGTCCTCCCTATTCAATCAATAGGGGGAAGGGTTAATGCCAATATGTTTTAGTTTATTAGTAGTTATTTGCTCTTCCACATTTTTCAGTCTTTATACAATAGTTGTATCTTTTTCTGTGAGATCCTCCTCTGAAGAAGAACAATGAGTTGAAACATCCAAAGTAGCTCCAATTTCTAATCAATTTCAACACTAAAATCCTCTATTACATCCTCAAAATCACCCTTTTGAAACACCCTCCCTGTTTGTATCCATCTTTTGCCCTAAGATATGATGAGTGAGGGCTTCCACTGATAGTGAACCACCGTATTATCTTCATATAAAACTCCATTGATTCCCAATCTCATTATTGAAATAGATTCAGGTATATCCTTGGAAAGCTCTACATTAATACACATCCTAGCATAACCGATCCTTTTCCTTTTGGTTGTATTATCATCCACACAAAGTGGTTTGCTTATGAAGCTAGCAATTATACTCAATCCCTTTGTTGTCCAATATTTAATTATAAAGATTCACCCATAATGGAATAACTCTATATTTATTAGCTTCAATATGAAAACCAGGTTGCCAAGACTATAAGAAAAGTGGAAGATTAGAGACATGCCATGGCCCTTCCTCTATGATCATTAATGCTTGAGCTTTAGTGGGAAAGTAAAGAAAACATGTTTTTCTTCTATTATCAATACATTGATATTCCTTTATTTTTCCATTTTGACGTTGCCCATTTTTGTATTATAGGGAAAGTTATCCTTTTATCCTAAAAAGCCTAATCAGAGAATTCTCCCATATTTTAACTCCTTTATGAATAATTTTCACTTCTCCCGTCTTCAACCTTGGGAAGGTCGAAGTAATGTGATAGATCAATACCTTCTCTAACAACCTATTTTCAAGTTTTCCTTTCTTCATGTTTGAAGGAGTTTCATTCTATAAATGCTGAGAAGAGGAGGAATGACTTTATAATGTTCCACAAAAGGGCAGGGGAGGAAAATCCTCCTTCAAAAGACCTATATATTAGCTGGTAAGGAGGCTTATATAATGTCTACAAATGGTACTTAGGATTGGCAGGTAACTACTTTTAAGAAATAGTTGTCATAATCAAAAAGTGGCATAGGTAGGAAAGCAAATATATTATTAAAAAGACTTCAATGCTCTCAATAATTGTTCCCCTAAGGAAGAAGGAAAGAATTTGCTAAACAGTTGACAGTTTTGGATGATAGTAAGGTTGACTTGCAGATGCTTTAACTGGTGCTGTAGTGGGTAGAGGAGTATGAATGGATGATGGTAAAAATAGATGGTAAGGAGGTTAAACAAAATCAGATGGGGAAGGGGTGCAAGATGAGGTTCGGAAGAGAGACAAGTAGTTATTTGGTTTGAGAGAAGGCAAAGAATATCTCTAACAAATTTAAACTTGTATCTCTTCTTATTATATGTACCTAAGTGGAGGAAAATAGAATAATCATTGGAATTGTAAATGAGTATTATCAAAATCACTCTTTGATTTTATGACTGCTTTGATGAGAACTTTTTTCATATGCTAAAAATTTTAAAAGGTGAATAGGGGTTTTATGCATTCAATTTTCTTTTTTTTCCCTATATCATATAGTCATTTTAATGTTAACAAAAATGGTCAAAAAATGATGACATTGAAATTTGATTATTTATATATAATGATGCATTACTTAAGGAGGATTATGATTTATATATTGCTTTATTATAAAGGGAGATTACTGAATGTCATTTATTTTTCCAATATCACTAAATTTGTTTATCATAAAAGGTAGATTATTAAACTAAATGAGGTCCTAATCTATATTTTTCATGACCCACTAGTCAAGGGTGAGTTATGTTGTCAAGGGGAAAGCTTTTTTCTAGCTAAAGATCTGATTATCTAATACCCTTTTAGTCAAAGGAATTTTAACTAAGTAAAGGTAAGTGACCATTTAAGTCAATCCTACCTATAGACTAGTTATTGTTACGACTAGTTTATATATCTAATGACTATCTAACTTGATTTTAAATATAAATAAATCATTAAAAGGGTAGAGAGTGCAAATTTGTATTGCATACCATATATTAAACTCTAATTCATTTTTGTGAACCAGAAGGAGAGAGTTTGTGTTATATATGGTTATACTGGTGTAGCAACTAGAAAAGATTTCTCCTGAACTTGAACAAAATTTGTAAATGGTTCCTTTTTAATCGTACAAAGAATATATTTTATGAAGGGTTAGTTTTAATCTATTGAAGGAAGAAGATACTAAATTTCTAAGTAGAACTTGTGTAATGAACCTAAGCAAAGTTCTGTTTTAGTTGAACCACTATAAATAAGTTGTGTATATTTAATGAATACAATTCTCTAGGTATCTAAATTCTCTAAGCTTAGCTCTAGGCACAAAGGTTTATTATTGAGCTTGATGTGTTGTCTTTATAGACCTAAAAACCAAATGTTATAATATTCTCGAGCATTTGTTCTTTTAATATTAAGTTAGTTTAGGGAGAAAAAAATAATATTTTGATGAGATAATATGGTAACAAAAGAAGTGGACTCATTGTTGGAAATAGTGATTGCTTTTATAATGACTTGTGACATTGTGAAACTTGTTACAATGTCATATTGCTTAGCGACAATTAGCTTAATGGGCTTGTTTTTAGGCTTTAGCCTTTGGATATATTTTCGTGGGCATCATTTACCTCTTAAGTTTTGATCTTTTGTCAACAATGATTTTTGAGTATCACCTATGAATTTTCCAAGAAATAAGAGATATGGGCTTATAAATCTAGTCTATCTTGAAATATATGAAGTATTTGATTTTAAAGTTTTGACGTTAGAGTGATTGTCCCAAACCATTAAAGAAACTTACTGATGAGTACCTACATCTCTTATAAATAATCACATGTCTTATGACTAGGCATCACTTCTTTTTATTACTTTACTATAAATATGAGGGTTTGAATAAATTGAATAAAAAAATATTTATTTAGTGCATGCCTATCATCACCTTATTTAAGGATTTGGCTTCTTTTGTTTTATAGATGTATTCATATATTGATGCATTGAGTGATAGGGTTTTTAGTGTAGGTCTAAAAGTGTGGTCTAGAAATAAATGAAGTTTAGTTACATGTAACCCTTTGGTTATGAGTGATTAAAACCTAGTATCATTGACGAATGGCCACCTACCCTTAATTATGTCCCTAATCTTATAGAGGGATTTAATGATAATTATTAGTTTAGGTTTATAATGTACCTATATTAAATGAAGCTGGAGTTTAACATTCTTATTTCTATGAAGATAACAAGGCCCAAAACCTATTAAAGGGATTATTTTTGTATATTTGGTGAGGTTTTAGATGTGCACTAGGGTTAATACTTAATGACTTTTTCACTATGATGTTAAGGGAGATATGACTGAGCTTAAGCTAACTGTATCCTTACATTTGGTATACGATATTTGATTTTTTTTCTTAATATTCGATTTAGCAAATATAAGAGCATATCGTATCTCAAATAAACTTAATGAATAGTTTTGTAACAAAGATGCTCTGAGAATTGTTCATCCTGCTTTATGTATCATCTACTCCATCATTCCTCATAGCTACCTCTATAAACTTCCTTTCTTTTCTTGTCAACTTTAGTTTATCCTTTTAGATTACTTGGATCTATTTCTACCTTGGAGAAGTAATTATTCTTCTATTTTAACAAATCCCTTTCTACTCTTTTTCTTTCTTACCACCTTAGTTCTCTTTTAACCCTTTTGTTTCATTATTCTTTCTGCATTTCCTTCTTCCATTACCTTTCCTCACTGCTTTAATCACTTCGATCTTCCCCTTTCAGTCTAAGTTTAGGTTTATCCATTAATCATTACTCACCCTCATGGCCTTAAAAATTCTCTCACATTTGAATTCAAACTCTCAGCTGGCTCAATCTTCTCCCTTCTCTCCCAAAACTCACCCCTCTTCTGAGTCCAACCCCCTTTGTCAACTTGAGGACCTCACTAGTCCTCCAATCAGGAGATCATGGGTTCAAGTTACTAGGTATCTCCACCACTTCTTATGGTATTATGGTTAATGGTGAGCCTATTTGTATATTTAAAAGGTCCAGAGGATTTAGACAAGGGGATTTTCTATCCCTTCCCTTTTTACCTTAAGCGTCGAAGATTTAACCATATTAATTTCCCACAACATCAATCAAAGTGGAAATTCAATTATCACAACAGATATAAGGAGAATAAACTCTTCAATCTAATCTTTATTGATAACCTACTACTCTTAAATGGTGATAAAAAATACTCAATGCAAATACAAATGAGATCTTTATATGCTTTCAAAAGGATGTTAGTGATGAGCATTAACTATTTTAAAGGTAAACTTTTTTACTCTATATGCAACTCCAAAAATGTTCCATCCAAATGTTTAGGGATACTAGTCATTATAAGAAGACCAACGAACAATTATTGCTTGTCACTTTTGATGCTATAAACAAAAAGATTAAAACATGGCAAAATAAGCACTTATCTTATGCTAAGAGATTGTCACTTGTCATTATATGCATAATAATATACATAATTATTTGATTTCCTATATCATGCTCCCTAAAAACCTAGTTAAAGCAATAGAAAGGATAATGAAAAACTCTCTATGAGAAGGGGAAGAGAAGAAGGGAAGAAATTCCAAAGTAAAATAGGCTAACATTCGTGTTCCTAAACAAGGAGGAGAACTAGGGCCCACAAGGATATATGATATGAACAAAATGATCTTCATCAAGAGAATTTAGAAGTTATTAAATGATAAGAAATCCATATGGGTAAGATAGATGCACTCAACATCACCTAAAAGCATCTAATTTTTGGAATTTTAAAGAAAAACATGACAACTCATGGCCTCTACTCCAGCTGTTAAAGCTAAGGGAGTCATGATCACAGGTAATGGAATCAACATCTGACTTTGGTTTGACAATTGAAATGATTTAGCGGCACTGTATATAATTCCAAAGGCATAAACTCTCAAAGGCATATTGCTCGTAAATGCCAGAGTTAATGAGATTGTTCAAGGGAACTAATGGAATTATAACATTATAGGCTTCTCTCACATTAAGGATAACTTATTTAGTGACTTGCCTAATACCACCAAGACTGATTGCAATAAGATGGCTCAAAGATAAGTTAAGAATTTACCAATAAATGTTGCTTGGAATCAATGAGAGCATATTAGTAGAACGCATATTGGGTTAAGCTGGTTTAGTCGAAATCAATCCCTCAAAAAACCTCTTTCATAGTGTGATTAGTTACTAAAAAGATAATAAGAACAAAGGGTAAATTTCAAGGTGTTTCTGATATGACATGTGACTTCAGTAGGTTGAAAAATGAAAGTATTTCTCATCTTTTTTTTTAATGTCAATATTCAAGAATACTTTGCTAATAGGTGCAAATAAAGAGTAAATCTTACTCTTAGCTTTGATAGATGAAGAGATTGGTTTGATCCTTATGGTAACTTTTTCCTGCTTGCATCCCTTCTAAGGGCTGTTCCTCCATGTTTCTCTATCCTCTCCAACCAGCAGCAGGTACATTTGATACTAATATTTGGCAAGCTGCTGCAATTTAATAAAGACAAGCAGAGCCAGGCCAAATCTGCCGCCAATTACTGACAGATTCAAGATTCCAATATGACCAAGCAACATCACCCTTAAAACTGGGCATGAGAACGCAAGTGCAGCACGAAGTAACACCAACGGGTTCGCCACTTGGGAGAAAAATGTTGTCCGTAGATTCCAAGATACGCCGAATGATAAGAAAGACGAGCAGCCCCAGGCATGGTAAGATATCAAGGGCGCACTGCTGGTTTCTCTAGTTGCCATTTCAGAGAACATCTCTGCTTGCTTGTAAATATGGATAAATTACGCACTTGGTAATCAAAGTAACAAAACAACATTAAAGAGCTCATCCAGAGACATCTATCCTTTGTTTGTGCTCTCAAACATTATCATTTTGTATAATCTTCCACGGAATAACAAAAACTAGTAATTGCATTAATAACACAAAAATGATTCTATGAAAAAGAAAACACCATCATCAAATTGCTGTAGAATGTGTCCAACAATGTCATTCTATACAATAATTATATTAATTACAAAAATCTTCCTTCTCTCTAGCCCCTTTTTTCTTCTGATCAAACTACTTTTAATTGCCAACAGTCACAAGTGGACTTATTCCCGCCTAGACCTAATTTCTGTTTTTTTTAAAATTACTCTTGGTAATGAAATCAGACTCTGTCTTCGGCTTTTATGGTCAAACCCTGCCTCCTCTACCAGCTAAAAAGCTCTTTCTTCGTTCTAATACTCACTCAAACATTCTCCCTTCTTCACCAACTTTCCTTCAACCTCCTTCCTTGCTACAGAACTCTCACCAGATAACTCAACCTGCCTCTATACCTCTCTTTGTACTATACCTCTCTTTGTACCTTTGTATCAGTCACCCTATTTCCTCCTGCTTCTGATGTAGCCTTTCCTCTTCCTAAATCTCTAGTAGCTCCAGCCAAAGCTAAAGCTACTTCCCCAGCAGATGCAGCCCTTCTTTCTCCAAACACTATAAATGCCAGTTGTTCAACCCCTCTCCCTCCAAATCGACCCATGCTCCTCCCTCAATCTTTCTAAAACCTGTAAAAGAACTCATCTATCCAAGCTCTCAACTTTGCTCCCAAAATCACAAAGGCTTGGAGCCAATTTGTTTGAGATACCTCCCCAACTGAGAAGCTGAGATGCCTGCCTCCGGGGAGAGAGCACAATTGTCTCACCACCCCTTGAAATGCTTAAGATAGGCGCCGGAAATGATCAAATACTTCTTTGTAGAAAAAAAAATATATGTTTTTCCGGTAGTTCTGGATGGGCTATGGTCAACTAGAGATAACACAGATTAGAAGACGTACTCATAAATGAAGATTCCTTTCTTCTTCTTCTTCTTCTTTTTTTAAAGATTCCCTAGTGAAATCTGGAGGCTGAAAATAGTCGAATCAGGGCCACTGTTCCTTCTAAAATGGAGACTTGTCATGGGACTAGGAAATATGAGACTCAAGCATGTCCCAATATAGGTGAAATTCCACAATATTCCACTTGAATTTTGGTTCACTGCTGGATTTAGTTACCTGGCAAGTTCAATATGCAAGCTTTTGTCTAGCAGACCGCAACCATGAAGAGGATGGGACATGCAAGAATATGTCTAGAAGTTGATAGGGACTGTCAACTACCTCAAATACTGAAAATCATGAGACCAGATGATAATAAAATCCTGAAGGAAGTTGATATCTTCATTAGCTACCAATGAAAGCCATCAAAACATGAGAAAACCCAAACGTGGAAGGCAAAGTTAAAAAATTCCTTCCTTGGAAATATGATTAGTTTCTTGGTGTTGAAGCAGTAGCTCAACAAAGCATTACTCTAACCCAAGAACTCCATCAATAAGCAACCATCAGGCTCACTTTAACGGAAGAACTATTGTGTCTTTCGACCACAAGGTAGCTCAAGTCTTGTATTCTCATATTACAAGACAACTTATCCCTCATACATACGCCTCTTCACATTGTGTGGAAGCTCTAACCAAGTAAAAAGAAAATTGAGAAGGATAAAGACTTCATCTTCCACAGCGAGTGCAAGAAACTCAAGATATTCCAACTCTCATTCGCAGGTGGTACAAACACTAACTTTGTTGCAACTCTAATGAACTCTTTGAGACTATTTACAGATATGTCGATCCTTGCAATCAAAAAAAGCAAAAGTTGCTTACATGTGTCTGCAAGTGGAGCTGATCTAGCAAAAAAAAAAAAAAACTCTCTTTTTCAACAAGCTTTAAGGTGCATCAGCCCCTTCTGAAATACTTGGGAGCTCTAATAATAACCAAAAGGCTCCCCCAAGACTGCTGCCTCTCCTATACTAGATTCACAGAAGAATTAGCGTCTGGATAAATAAATCATTATCATATGATGGTAAAGTGCAACTGATTATCTCCATTCTGAACTTCCATGTACTAGAGCTCCCACCTTTCTCTTCCACTTAGCTTGATCAAGATTATTTACAAAATCTTGGAGAATTTTCTTTAGTAAAGAAAAGCTATCTACCAACACAGGCAGAGGTTAAGTGGGCTGAGGTCTGTCAACCTAAGGAAAAGGGGGGTTTAGGTATTGTTTCCATTCAAGCCATGAACAAAATTCCCTTAGATAAAAGAATATGGAAGCTCTTCAATGATCAGGAATTGCTTTCTATTCAATGGTCCACACACAATTTAAAAAAGGAGAAAATTTTTGGAAGATTTAACCTAGATCAGATACTTCATGGGCCTTATATCACATCCTCACCATGAGCACTAAAATGAAGAATATAATAGGTAATGGAAATGCCACTTGGTTTTGGTTTGACAATTGGCACAATGAAACCCCCTGTACAAGCGTCCAAACTTTCAATCTATCAAACACATTGTACTAGAAGAGGCAAGAGTCAAGATGATAATCCAAGGAAGCAATTGGAGCTGTCACCTGAAAGGCTTCTCAACTTTTATGGATAACCTGCCGAGATATAATCCTACTTATTACCTGAAAGGCTTCTCAACTGGGATTTGTGACAGATTCTGTGTGGAACAAGATTGGCAGAACCTTGTCGAATGGGCAAGGAAAGTGAACTACCAAAGCAAAGATGATCTTGTCATATTCAAGTTGCCCTTCAGCGTACCGCTATGCTGTCTACATAGAAAAAACATGATAATATTCAGAAATGAAACAAAAGATTGCAGGAATTCTGTCAACTCTATCATGGATAAGGCAAATAATCACCACAAGAGGAATCTCTAACCTGACTAGCCCAAGCATGACTGTCAGGTGGAACTTAATCTAGAGTCACAGTTTCTATTCCTAATCAGTAATAGCTTGTAACCAGATGTAGACTGTTGTAGCATAGCTGGAATTATTTTGGTTGCAAGGCTGTCTGTAGTCTAGTTTTTTTCAATTTCCAAAGAAAACTATAAAAATGATTTAACAATGTCATGAAAACTAACGTCATTAGCTTCCATGAGGTGCTATAAAAAAGGCTCCATGATTAAAATTTTTTTTAGGATTATGAACTTCAATTAAAAACACATGGTTGGCTAAGTTTGGAGTTGACTGACTGCTTCTATTGCCTTTGATCCTAACGTACAGTAATTCATAAATATGTGCAAATGTACAAAAAAATGGTTAAATAAGTTTTGGAGTTGATTGACTGCTCTTCTTCCCTTTAATCCTAATGGCCAAACTATACTCTTTGTTAATTTAATCATTAATTTATATTCAAGAAAAACAAAGAATTGTCTATTTGTATATGTTGTCCCCTTTTCTCTCTCTCTCTCTCTCTCTCTCTATATATATATATATATAAGCTTCATTTCACAAGTAAATATTCATTTCACAAATAAGTAGAACTTGCTTAGATATTGACCATTTTCCGTTTTCTTTTCAGTTTTGTTTTCTGTTGTCATTTGTTCTCTTTTTTTTTTAATGAAAGGGAAAGGTTTACTTCTTATAATTCTACCGTATTTACTTATTCTTATATAGAAACAATTAGGATTTTCTTTTCAAACATACTAATTTTCTAAAGAGTAACACTTCATTTTGCTACTCGTTAACCAGTTTATTTATCCATAATGTAACAATGTCACCTCATTACATCTATCCTATCAATAATATAGTTACAGTTTTTAAACATAAGATATATCACAAATATCAAATTTGTTAAATTGTCCATGAAAAGTAGCATCATTCATCTATTTCAGATAATTAGTCAGACCCAGATATGAAGAATACATCGATAATTGGTTATGTTAGACTTGTTCTCACTGTTCCATTTAATTAAATCAATTTAGAAACAATGATAATAAAATGTCTCTTGTGCTAATCAACAAACTATTTTGTAAAGCAATTAAAGCCTTGCACAAGACTACAAATTTTCACATGGTTCTACCACGTAAATGTATGTATGCCCTTCTAATGTGTTAAACGTTGCAAAAGAAATATTCAAACAGAGCACTGGAAAATGAGAAATGAATGGTACCTGGTGGCAAACAGTCATCAGGTCAGTGGCATGGTTAAAGTCAGAATGTGACAACTCAAATATCAGCTACAGTTTGAGCATCTCCACTACTCTCCTTACCAGAAATCTCTACAATTACAAATCCCGTCCTTGAAATGATGGAATCGACTTGCATCTCTTACTGTAATCTCTCTCTTTGAAATAAGAGAGAAAAATTTTATCGCACTGTGGCAATCACCACAAACTCGTAAATTTTTGGTAACTAAGATGGGTTTATTATGACTCAGACTAAGAATCCCAAATGCAATAGCCAATTTCTCACTGTGATATAGGAGGATTCCTTCCTTCTCTTCTTCCTCAACATCTTGGAGAACAAAGCTTGACTCAGAACAGTAACCCAACTTTTTAATCTCCACTAGCAATTCCTCAAGTTTTTGGTTTATCTGTGCTGATTGCGGGTGGGACCTATCTCCACCAACAAATGCGTGAACAACCCCACCAATCTCAATCCAGCTACATCCAGGAATTTTCTTAAATCCTAAGCCCCTTTGTGCAATTCTAACCTCTGCTGCATCATCCCATCTCCCAACAGCACTATACATATTGGATAAAAGGACAAAGTTTCCGGTAGATTCAGGGCCTAGTCTCTGGATTTCCTTTGATACTTTCTCCCCAAGTTCAATATTCTTGTAGACATTACAAGCAGCAAAGACGGCGCTCCACACACGAACATCAGGCTCAAATGGCATATTTTCTATGAGATGCCAAACCTCTTCAAAAAGTCCTGCTCGGCTCAAGAGATCGGTCATGCATATATAGTGCTCTATTCTGGGTGTGATTTCAAAGTATTGAGTCATGATAGTGAACCAGTGCTTACCTTCAGCAACAAGTCCTGAATGGCTGCAAGCATATAAGAGACTAATGAAAGTCAGATCGTCTGGCTCTAATCCTTGTGTCAGCATGTTATTGAACAAATTAAGTGCATCCATGCCTAGCCCATGAATTCCATAGGCAATAATCATTGTATTCCAGGAGACAATATCTTGCTCATCCATCCTATCAAAAACATCCCTCGCGCTAGTAATCCTTCCACACTTGGCATACATGTCAATGAGAGCATTACAAACTGAAGTTTCAGCAGTAAAGCCTCTAACAATTGCATAACAATGGCAACAACAACCACGTTGAAAAGCAGCCAGATGAGAACAGGCAGGTAGGACACTTACCATGGTTGCCAAATCAGGACCTATTCCTGACAATAACATCTTGCGGAATATTTGTAATGCCTCTTCTGCATTACCATTCTGCATGAATCCTGAAATCATGGCACCAAATGAAACTGTGTCCTTCATATCCATTTCATTAAAAAATCGTACCGCGTCATTAATAATGCCACACTTTGCGTACATGGAAAGCAAAGTATTGCCCAGCATTAAATCTGAATTTAAACCTGATTTGATTGCATAACAATGCAAGCATCTTCCCGTTCTCAAATCAGTCAATTTTGCACAAGCCCGTACAACAGCTGCAAGAGTTACTTCAGTGATGGCAATCACCGCACCATCCTTGAGCATCATCATCTCATGAAATACTTTCAATGCCTCCGTCAAAAACTCATTTGTAACATAAGCGCCAATCATAGCACTCCAAGTCACCTCATTCTTGGCGACACCCATCATGTCAAAAATTCTCTTAGCGCTAGTTATGCACCTACATTTGCCGTACATATCCAAAACACCTGTTTCTACCGCAACATCATTATTATAGCCTCTCCTCAAGCAGAAAGCATGAACCGCCTTCCCCACTCTCAAATCATTCGCTTGAGCAACAATTGGGATAAGAGACACCATGGTTGAAGAAGTGGGGCTCACGCTCCTTTGCATTTCTACAAGAAACTTCATCGTCTGATCATAATAGGCTGCCCCATGAAGAGAAAACCCCGCAATCAAGCAATTCCATGCAACAACATCCCTGTTAGCCATGTTTTGAAACAACTCCTCGGCTTTCACCAAGCACCCACATTTAGCATACATGTCAACCAATGCAGTGGAAACATAGACATCAGAGTCAAGGCCAAGAATTTTGGCATGAGCATGAATCTCTTGGCCCTTTTCTCTCGCTTGAAGAGCCGAACAAGCTTTGAGGACAAACGGGAAAGTGAATTTGGTAGGCGTGACGCCGAATTCCAACATTTCGTAGTACAAATCAAGAGCTTTAGTATAGGGTCCTCTCCAAGAATATGCTCTTATCAGCATGTTCCACAACTTAGCACTTTTCGGCTTTTTTGGAATTTCATCGAACACTTTACAAGCGTTTACAACCTCATCACACACAATATAAAAATGTGCCAGTTTCGCTAACAACATACTAAAATCTATAGAGTGATTACTTTTGAAGTTGGAATGTTTAAGTAGATGTTGATGGACAAGTTTGCCATGGGACACAAATTTTGAACGAAAGCAAGCTTCCAGGAGGGTGCAGTAATCATGGAGGCTCAAATTCTTCTGAAACCTCAGCGGGTTACCCGCGCCATACCGCATGTCCTTCGCTCCACACCAGTGATATTGGACAAAACTATTCAAGCGAAGACATGATGTACCGTAGTCTCGAGGGGAGGGTGCTGGAAAATTAGGACAGGCTGTGCGCAGCAAAATAATTTAAAAACTTTTTTTCTTATTTTAATTTCTAGAAAATTAAGATTATTTTAATTTTATAAAACTATTAACGTATAAATCATATCATACTTTATTCCAAAGTTTAATCATATTCATCTAGTATCCTTCAAATCATTTATAAGATCAATTAATCTCAATCATTATAATTGCACTAAGTATCTGGCTTTTAATGGTATAACAAATTGAGTGAATTCTATTTAACTCTTCAGTTAAGCAAGAAACATTAACTCCATTAAAGCGTAAATTAATTTATAATAAATTTCTCAAATATCAATTGTTAATTTATTTATAAAGCGTAAATTTTTAATTAATTATAATAAAATATCAATTGTTAATTATCTCATATTTAATTATAAAAGTTTCTCAAACTTTACAGTTAAGTTCAACTTGATTAAAATGTCTTTGCTTTCTTCAACAAATTATTTATATGAGACTCGTTAGCTTTCCAAATATATTGCAATGGTTATAAATTACAATTATAATTTATAATTAGAATTAGATAAATTAAAACTCTTAATTAAATAATTTATAATTATAGATCAAGATTGGTGTCTAGCAATACATCATGACCATCTAAATATTTAGAAACGTCAAAGTAGTTTTGACTAACCTTTTTATGCATGATTTTTTTGTATAATTCAATTCTTTTAGCATATAATGTTTCGATTAGACATAAAATATAGAATTAATGTCTACTCTATTTTGAGTCCAATTATATTAGTTTCTTACTATTAGCCATTGATTCAATAAATGATATTTGTAAACTATATACAAAACATCATTTTATCTTGACGAAGGATTTCCCAAATCAATACTAATCGAGAACAACAGAACATTCTCTCTAATTACTTTAAGGTGATAAATCCTAACTTGATCACTCAACTATCTCTATATAATTCATGCTACATCCAGTGACTACTGACTGAACGACCTATGATTAGATTAGGTCATAAATAGTATCAAAACATAACAATTTCTATAAAAGATAACTTTGAAGACCTCAAGTTAAAGGATCACTTATACAATTATCGCAATGAGAATTTCTATAAATATAAAAGTAATGTTTCAAATGGATTTTTCATATCAGGTCAATTCAATGAACTTAATCTATAACAAATTGTTTAAGTATCTTCATGCTTTATAATGACTTATATACGCCCATAAAGGGTATAATAGTCAATGCCAAAGGTAGTTATATGATGGTTGTTATATAGAGTCCATAAAAAAACAGAAGATATACATCGGGATGTATGCTTTAAGTTGCTAGACTTCTTATGTTAAAAAAATAGATATATATAGAAGAGTAGAAACGAAGATCTCTGCAATAAATTGGTAATGAAACGTTCTTTAACCGGTAAAATTACAACAAGAATCCAAGTACGTGAATCTTTGTTTTATATGCATATGAAATGATCCTATTGAACATAATCTTTGTGATTATGTTTTTTTATGATTATTATCAAACATTGGTATCATAGTAGGTTAATGTTTTTTTTTGGTTTTATGCTTGCGTAAATCTGTGTTTTTTTGTGATATGTTATTTCTTGCTATGCTATACATCTGTTTTACGCTTATGGTTTTACTCATTCTATTTCTTATAATCTAACCTAAAAATGCTGGTTTTCATTATGATTGTTGACAATGAAAAATGAATGGTGTTTTATTTTTCATTTCTTCTCATTCTATTTCGGAAAAGACAATATTGTTTTGTTTTTCGTTTCTTCTCTTCAATATGCTTTTATTATTTTTCTAAAGCCAGAAAAGAAGGGTTAAAAAAATGCAGAAAATGAAACGCGAATGAAGAAGAAGAGACTTCTTCCTAAATACAATCTAACGTTGGATAAGACAACGTGTGCACATGTGCACATATGCATATATAAATATAAAATTGGTAGCTGTCACCAACATATACATTGTTATATATATAAGTATAATAAGACAAAAAGTCTTATCAAATAGTTCTTGTTTTTTGTGTGGATATATCTATAATAACAACCTAGAATGGGTTAAGGCTTTGGGCTTTGAAATTCAACATATCAAATATGTGATACTTTTGGGCTGTAAGATATCTAAAGAAGTGTTTAAAGTTCCATAAATGAGTCATGTCTATGTGATGTCTTATAGGCCCATAATATAACCACATTGAAGTTGGGCAAGACCTTATTATCTATATTAATAAATTAAATTAAATGTAGCATAAAGAATTAGAAATAAAATTTCTAATTTACAAAAACTACTTTTTTAGTTAAAATAAGAAAGGATTTTCATTAGAAATTAGTTTTTAATTAAACCAAGATAAATTGATTAGTTCAATTATAATTTAAATTAAAAATAAGTTTCTAATTCTAGTTGAATTATTCATATTTGAATATTAGAAATAAGTTTCTAATTGATTAGAAATTAATAGCATAATTGGAATAGTTCAATAAATTGCTAATAGAATTAAATTGTTTCCATAATACGAGCATGAGTTCCCTATGTGTTAAACAAAATAATTTGTTATTTTGGGCACTTTTCTAATTCGTGAAATTTTTTTCAGGAAAATGCCTATTATTAAGTGAATGCCTAAGCTTATTCGACGTGAGGCTTAGAAGAGACGAATTGGCAGTATGTATGTAAAATTAGTTAGCATGCATTTAATGCCTGGAGACGGTCTAACACAACATGTTCTTTCAGTTAATAATATGATGCAAGAATTATGTCTTGGAGATTGCTTAGCTTATGTAGATGTTGAAGTAAAGTACATGACATTGCTTATAACATTACTTCAACCTCAAGGCGAACTGTTACGAATGCTCTAATACTATGTCTAACTATAAGACTTATAATTTGTTAGTGATGACATTTATTAAAGAGATGCGTAAAAAGGAGTTGATTAGGACTTTATATGCTCTAGGTCTTCTAATGAAAATAGTAAGACCTATTGTACATCGAGCTTTGCAAACTGTGCTACCGAACTTGTGAACTCATTTCCGTGTAGAGTTCGTTACGTATAAAATGTTAATAGGTTATAGCATAATTAATACAGTATGTTGTTTTATAAGAACAAAGTCTTAATATTTATGTAATATGTTTACATGAATTTTATATAAGAATTCATCTAACGTACAGTAACTAGGATTCGATTGTTGTATGAATGATGTTTGAACACATTTGTGGATTTTTGATTTCATAAGCAATTGTGATGAAATTATTTACTCTATGAATGATTAATGTGAAATTAACGTTCATATATATTTCTTTTTTATTGTAGAAACTTAGTGATTCAAAATGGCTACTGCTTTGAAGAATATTGTTGCTGAACTTGATAGGGGTAAGAAACTCAATGGTGACAATTATGAAATCTGGATTATGAAAATCCAATATGTATTAGAAGAGCAAGAGGCTCCTGAACTATTAAACTTAACCATAGACGTTCCTGAGGAGGGCACTATAGCCCAACATAGAAGGGACCGCTATGCATATGAATTCTGAAAAAAGAAGAACTCTTTAGCTCGCATCATGTTTCTGAGTAGCATAGGTAATGATATCATATGTGAGTTTCGTAAATTCGAAACTACAAAGGACATGTGGTCCACATTGGCTGCTTATTTTGGAGGTGCTTCAGTGACCAAAGTGAGGTCACTTACTATTAGGTTTGATACTTATAAGAAGCACCCAGACAATACAATGCAAAAGCATCCGAGGAAAATGTCCAACATGGTAAGTGAGTTACGTGATGTTAGTCATGAGCTTTCTGATGAACAATAAGTGCAAGTTGTGATTCGTTCCCCGCCTCAAAGTTGGGAGCATATGAAGATGCACCTAACTCATAATGAAAACATCAAGACAATGGACAATGGACAATGCTGTGAGGCATCTCATTTTAGAGGAAGAGCAGCATGAAGCCTTAAAGATGTCTTCTGAGGCATATGCTGTTAGTTGTAGCTCACATGGAGCTATGAAAGAAACACAAGCATCATGGTGGATATAAGTGGAAGAAGAATAAGAAATTCAACCACTCTCTTTAGGAATCCAAGAAGACAAAATGGAACTAACGTGGAAAGGGAAAATGTCCTTTCAAGAAGAAGAATATGAAACATGTGAAATGCTATAATTGTGGTAATAAAAAATACTTTGCTTGAGATTGTATCGAGCCCAAAAAGGTACAACTTTATAGTACAAATATTTGTTATGTGAATGTTTCTTGTTTTATTTTTCTAACTGAATCACATCCTTTGTGGATTGCAGACTTAGGAGCAACCAACCATATAGTGAAGGATCGTGATGCCTTCGTTGAGTTTTGTAAACTCCCATATGGTATTTAATGGCTTTATGTAGGTGATAATTCCAAAGTTGTTGTATAAGGAATTGGCACATGTAAATTGGATATGCGTGGAGGGCAACCCCTCATCCTACATGAAGTATTATTTACTCCATAGATTCGTAGGAATCTTTTATCTATGTTGATGTTAGTTAAACTTGGTTTCAATATAAATTTCCACAGTGGTAGAATGGATTTGTATCTTGGATTTATTAATTATAGTCATGGTTTTTATGTGATGTTTTTATTGTATTAGATGTGTTAAAGGAAAAAATAATATTAGTTATTCATTATTTACATCTAGTAATTCCAACAATGATGCAACTTTATGGCATGCTAGACTATGCCATATTGGTCAAAATCAAATAAGTCGATTGGCTAAAGAAGGACTTTTAGGTAATCTAAGTCAAGTAGATCTACCTACATGTGAGCATTGTTTAGCTGGTAAAATGGCACGAAAGCCATTTGACAAGAGAACACGAGCATTATATCCATTGCAATTAATTCATTCTGACATTTGTGGTCCAATAAATGTAAGGGCTAGACGTGGGTTAATTTATTTCATCACTTTCATAGATGACTATACTCGATATGGTCATGTCTATTTGATTTCTCATAAATCAGAGGCATTCGATTGCTCCATAAAATACATGAACTTAGTTGAGAATCAATTAGATAAGAAAATAAAAGCTTTATAAACTGATCGAGGACAAGAATACTTGTCAGAAAGGTTCAAAGCTTTATGTGATGAGAAAGGAATAGAAAGATAATTAACCATTCTTAGGACCCCACAACAAAATGGTGTCGCTGAAAGACGAAATAGGACACTATTAGAAATTATTAGGTCTATGATGGCCCAAACAAATTTACCAATCACCTTTTGGGGTGATGCATTGCTAACAGCCACCTATGTACTTAATCGTGCGCCCACAAAATCGGTTACTAGCACTCCATAAAAGTTGTGGACTGATAGGAGACCTAATATGTCAAGTCTCAGACCTTGGGGGTGTGCAGCATATGTTAATAATCTCTCTCATAAACGTGGGAAATTAGGCCCAAGAGGGAGAAAAAGTATTTTTATTAAATACTTAGAACACTCAAAAGGATACGTGTTCATTAGTGAACAAAGCAATGGACGTGTAACTGAATTTGAATCACGAGATGTAACATTTTTAGAGAATGATTTTCCAAAGCAAGGCGAAATAGGTAAAGACCTATTAATATATGAGTCACTTGATCAGAATGATTCTGTTATGACGAATCAAGATGGGGAACTTCAACCAAGTGGGAGCAATTCCACAAAAAGGTTCTCTATAATGACTGATCCAAGTGGGAGCAATCAGATCAATCATGAATTTGTTTATGATGAACCTCGGTTAAGACGGAGTAATCGAGGGATAATTCCCCGACGTCGTTTTGAGATTGAAGGAGAAATTAAT
>JAOTIZ010000005.1:16870528-16885931 GCA_027123425.1 Erythroxylum panamense | reverse complement strand
CTTTGCACATGTAATGTCTGAAATGATCTTGTTTTGTTTTAAAACTGTTGAGTCCTAGTTGTGGGTAAATAGGCATGTCTAGAAGGGTCTGCAGCTACTTCTGTGACACTTTAGTGTCTGAAACTTCGGTGTCTTCTGTTATTGACACTTCGGTGTCTTCTGTTATTGAGACATAAGTCACTTCTGTGATATGATACCAATTATGGTATTGTTGGACCCCGAACGTTTCTTAGAAGATAGGACTTTTGAATAAGAAATTTTGGTGATTAGACATGAGTAAAGAACAAATCATGAAAATTCTTGAATTAGAAATGATAGATAAGAGTGAAGTAGTGAATGAGAAATGTGGATAAATCCATGTTTTGCTTTGGTGTTTCTGGTGGATAAGAGATTTTGAAATGGGAATAATTAAAATGAAAGTTAGGAGTACAATGAAAGCAAAAATGAAGTTGAGTATGTGTAGTAAGTTGATGAAGAATATATGCACATGATTATGTTCTGTTATTGTTGTTCATGATTAATCATATATTACAATTTTTATGGATTGTATCAGGTTGAAAAACGGAGTTGAGAATGGGGAGTAAATGAAGTGGAAAAGGTGATCTTGGTATTAGTTGTGTTAAGGAAAGATTGTGAAACAAAATGGGTGGTTGATATGGAAAATGTTCACGGAATATGCTTCAGTCTTTTAGCCACAACGTTTTTCCTAGTTATCCAAACAAGATGATTCTTAATTTGGATTAAACTAGAAACATATGACTACATTTCTTATGAAAACATAGAATTTAAATTCTGCCTTTAAGAATCCCAAAATTTGTCATGAAGTTGAGAACTGGGTGGAGTACAATGGGGGATGAATGTAAAATTTATATTATGAATTCGAGGGAAATTCTGGATTGATCTAGGCTAAATTATAGAAAGACGTCTTCTAGAAAGTTGTAGATTATCTTTCCATCTTTCCAACAGTATATAGCATGAGAATTTTGTACATTGGAGTTGAAAGTTATGGTCTTTATAATTAGAGATGTTTAGGAGTATAGATCGTATCGTTTGTGATGACGTCATATCGTCTATGATGACGTCATATCGTCTGTAAAAATGTATCGTCTATGATGATGTCATATCATTTGTAAAATATATCGTTTATGATGATGTCATATCATTTATGATAACGTCATATCGTCTATGTTTGACTTTCTGCTTCTTCTATATTTGACCTTCTGTACACTATCATCTATACCTATTGTCTGCTCCATTTTTAACCCTTCAGTCGATAAAATTAGTCTTCAAGGTCTTCATAAAATTTGTAGATCTTGAAGTCTTATTTTGAACCATCAAAAGAACGCTTCAATCAGATATCTATAGGGAAAGTTATAGCAATTTTCCCAATTTGTCTGCTTTTTCCCATTCGTTTGCTTTTTCATTTGGTTTCGTCTATACCTATCATCTGCTCCATTTTTTACCCTTTAAATGATAGAATCTGTCTTTTAGGTCTTCATGAAAGTTGTAGATCTTGAATTTCTCTTTAGTGAAAGTTATGGTAATTTTTCCCATTCATCTACTTTTTTCCATTCGTCTGCTTTTTCATTTGGTTTCATCTGTACCTATTGTCTACTCCATTTTTGACCCTTTATACAATAGAATATGTCTTTAATATCTTCAGGAAAGTTGTAGATCTTGAAGTCCTCTTTCAATTCATCTAAAGAACACTCTAATCTGATATCTATAGGAAAGTTATAGCAATTTTTTCGATTCATCTGCTTTTTCCGATTCGTCTACTTTTTCATTTGGTTTCGCCTGTACCTATCGTCTGCTCCATTTTTTACTCTCTAGATGATAGAATTTGTCTTTAAGGTATTCTTAAAAGTGGTATATCTCAAAGTACTATTTGAAACCGTCTTAAGATGATCTTAATCTGACATCTGTAGAGAGAGTTATTCTATTCATCCCTGGACAGGTTCAATATGATTGAGGACCAAATCTTGTTTGATTCTTTCGACCATAATTTTGTTATCCGACATCCAAATGAAGTGATTCTTAAACCAATAGTTTCTTAACACATTTTTCTATTCCTTTATAGATTTTGATAGCATTTGGTATTAATTTGTAAAAAATGGATTGGATCAAAGTAAAGGTATCGATTGGAAGAATATGAATTGGATATTTTACTAAATATGCTTCAATATTTTGATGATTTCTGGAACAGTAAAGCTCTGAATAAGATGTTTCTTATTTCAAAATAAACTAGAGACATGGAGTTACAAATGGTATGATGAAGTTGAAATCTAATTCAGTCTCTAAGACTTTCAAATTCTAGATGGAAGTTAAGTATAATGTACAGTTTCAATATAAGAATAGTCCAACAATGTTTGGGGCAATACTTTTAAAGTTCTTAACCAAATGGATTTATTTTGGTGTCATTAGAAACTTAAGATAATGGGAAACATTTTTCTAGAAGAAAGTGTTATGTCAGAATGTTCAATGGTACTTTTGACAAGACACTTAAGCATAAAAGACATAAGGCACAAATGAAAGGGCAAATGGGACATTTCTCACTCATTAAGGGTATAATTGGAAGAAGAAGTGTTGTCTTGCATTTTAAGAAGAGAGGAGAACGAAAATTGAAGAGAAAAAGAAGAGAGAATGTCATGAAGAAGAGAGAGAAATATGAAGAGAAGAAGAGAAGGAGAGAAAGAAGAGAAACAAACTAGGGTTTAATTTTTCTTAGTCTTTAAGAGAGATTTTGGAGCTGTTCAAGAAGCAAAAAAGGTAGAGGAAGAGAAGAGCTTCCCTTTGAATTAAAAATCCCTTCATTTAGTGAAGAATGAAGGGAACCAAGAGAATCCTACCCAAGAGCAAGGGGAAAGACAACCTTAACTTGGATCTTAGCAAGGAAATGAGGTGGGTATATGTTTATAATAGAGTAAATAAGCCACTAAATGTTTTCTTTGAAATCAAAGAAGTTTTAAAGATATTAAATTGCATCATAAGTGTTGCATTTATTGCTTTTGAATTATTTGAGAAATTGCAATATGTTGTTATATGAATTGTGTGATGATTTATGAAAAGACTTTGAAAGTGATTTTTTGAAAAGATAACATGTTTATGAAATCATGTTTTAGAAATATCTTATGTTTATGAAAAAAATCAAGTTTAAAAAAAGTGTCAATTTGGGCAATATGCTTACAAGATATGATATACATGTTATGTGGGTTTGGTTTGGTTCATTCTGTTGTCAAGTGCACTTCGACTAAAGGCTTCTCCCGCCTACTCGCTAGTGGCATGGAACTCCTTTATAGACTCCTATAAGTTCACGGCTACGCAAAACCATTATATAGGATTGCGATAATACGTTATGCTCACGGCTACACAGGACTTTTATGAAAAATGTGTAGTACGTTCTATTTATGAACCTCCCAAACCATTCTGATGTGCTTATGTGTTTATGTTATGTGAACAAGTTTGAAGCATTCATGCTTTGTAGTTTGAGATTTTGACTACATGATGAGAATTTTTAGAAACAAGTGTTTTATAAACTCAATAAGAATTTTCTATGACAACTGAACGTTTTCATTGGTTTTTCCTTATTTTTTCATTATAAACTGTTAACCACGAGCTGTCAAGCTCACCCCCTTTCTGTCTCATCTTCAGGTGATAGCTAAGAGAGTAAGTGATCAAAAGCTAAAGGGAACTTCCGCAAATTTGCTATTTTTGTATTTTTGTAATAAGCCAATGGTATGACTTTTGATATGTAAATAAAGTTTTTCAAACTCTGTTGCTCTAGTAATGAAATGATAGATTGAAGTAGTCTCGGTTGTGTATGAGCATAATTAACTTCTTTGTTAAGATGGTTGAGTTTATTTTGATGTTAGACTGTTGTGGGCACGCCACCCTTAGCGCAGTATCATGATTTCACAAGAGTTGGGTTCTAGATTCGAGACCCAACAATTCAATGATAGTTAAGGAGACTTCATTGCAATAATTGATTATGGTTCCGAATGTTGGGCTCTGGAAACGGGGTTCAACAAGTATCTTCTGTATAAGTCTTGTTACCCACTTCTGTTGACGGATTAGCAGTCATTTGATTTTGTATTTTGATATATGTTAGATTTTGAAATAAACAAAAATGATGTTTTGAACTGAAGGGATTGTGCCTTCTTTGATACTCAGTTCTGTTAACTATACAACTATTCAAAAATGTAAATATCTGCTTATGCTATAACTTGATTCAGTATTATTAATTGTCAAATTATGCGTAGTTTAGTTATTACTCACTAAGCTATATGCTTAGCACGGTGGATTTGCCCCATGTAGGTTTTGAGCGACCTTTATAAAGACTAGGATGAGACAACCACAATAGCCAATAAAGTCTGAGTGTTGTTTTGAAAATAATGTAAAATATTTGGTTTGACTTTTGGGCTTGTATCTGATATGTATATGTTAATTTGTTTGTAAATTTGTAACAACGATACTTCAGTTTGGTTTGGATTTTTCAGTGAGTTTGTGTTAAGTACTATGTATTTTAATGTATGTTTGCCTGAATTGTTTACTGGATGTTTTTGTATGCTTTGGTTTATTTGTACTATTTTGTGTAGTATTCATATATCATTCCAGGGGGTATGTGGGTGTGACATCTAGGTATTCTAATTTTGAGTCAAATTCATAGATGCTTCTCTAGGTATTCTAATTTTGTTTTGAATGCCTATATACATCTCTAGGTTTCTCTATTTGAATTTTGGATTAAATTCCTATACACTTCTTTTGGTAACTCAATGTAGTTTTAAATTGCTAGATATCTCTTCATAACTGTCTTTTAGAATTTCAAGTTAAAACCTTATACTTTTCTCTAAGAATCCTAATTTGGCTTTAATTTCCTAGATGCCTTCCTTTTTCTTTCAAAATTTCAAGTCAAAATCCTAGATACTTCTTTAGGTTATGTAATGTAGTTTTAAATGCTTAGATCCCTCTTTAACTCTCTCTTTTTAAAATTCAAGTCAAAATTATAGAAACTTCTTTAGGTATCTCAATTTAGTTTAAAATAACTAGAAACCAATCTAAGTCTTTACGTCTAAATTTTGGGTTAAAACCATATATTACTTATCTAGGCATTCCATTTTAGTTTTAAATAACTAAATATATCTTAAATCTTTAGGTCTCTCTTTTAAATTTTAGGGTCACAATCTGAGACACTTCTTTAAGAATGTTAATTTAGTTTTGAATGTCTATATGCCTCTCTAGGTCTTTCTTTTCAAAATTTGGGTCAAAATCTTAGACACTTCTCTAGGTATCACAATTTAGTTTTAAACGCATAGACATCTCTTTAGGACTTTCTTTTCAAACTTTAGATCAAAATTCTCTAAGTATTCCAATTTCATTTTATACGTGGAGATGTCTCTCAAAGTTTCTAGGTATCTAAATTTAGTTTAAAATACCTAAATACCTCCTAAAGTTTCTGTTTTCAAATATTGGGTCAAAACCTCAAACACTTTAGGTATCCCAATTGAGTTTTGAATACCTAGGTACTTATTTAGGTCTATTTTTTAGGTCAAGGTCCTAAAGGTATAACAGTTTAGTTATAAGTTCCTATATGGCTCTCTAGGTTTCATATCCAATTTTCAATCTAAAACTTATATACCTCTTTAGGTTTCTTGTTAAGTTGGTCTCTCATTTTAGTTTTCAATCCAAATCCTAAATACGTCTTTAAATTCATACTTAAACACATAAATACCTCTCTAAGTCCTCTATCTTATTTCTTTGGTTCTAAACCTAGATACCTCCCGAGGTTCATATTTAAATACCTAGACTTTTTTCTAGGTCTCTTATTTTAGTTTGTAATCCAAAGCTTGAACACTTCTCTAAGTATGTCTTCTAAGTTCAATCGAACCCCAAAGTGCCTATCTAGTTCTCTTTTCTCACTTTTTTGAAAATCCTAAATATTCTATAAGCTTTTTTAAGACAATTAGTATATATTTCTAAATTTGTCTCATTTTTATTATATTTGTAATTGTATTTACAAAAATTAATAAAAAGTGTTGCCTTAATATACAAGACTCTCCACTTTGTGAGAGTCGAGAGAAAGAAATTATATGTAGCCTTCTCTTTGTATCGTGATCTTCCAGTTATAAAGGAATGAGTTTTATTTCTATTTTTATTTTTAAAAGTAAAATAAAATATTATTAACACGAAAAGGAGATTTTTATTATTTTTAATTTTATTTTAAAATTACTTTATTTTATCTTAAAATCTTTCTTCAAAAATTTTCAGTTAATTTATATAAATAGTTTGATTTTTAAGCATTATTTATATTTTAGACAAGTTAAGGTTAATTTACAATAATGAAAATTTAAGTTAAAAAATATCTTCACAGGCTCAAAATTAAACCAATAATAATGTCATGAGTGACCGCAAAATTAGTGGTACTGACATAATAAAAAAAATTAGAGTTTAACTGGGCAACTATAAAAAGTAACTTGGCGAACTTTCTTCTTTAAATTAATTGAAATAGATTTTAAAGGTTGAGTTGGATTGGACAATTTAAAAAAAAGCTGGTGAATTTATTAAAAGTATCAGAAAGAGACGTGATGGGGGTACAGAAAGCCCTGCTTGCATATTGCAATTCCACTTCCTATCTCTCTCCCTAACTTTCCTTTGCTGTATCTTCCTCTCTCGCAACAATTTTGTATTTCGCGTCGTCAATCATGGGCAACGAATAGTAAGCTCATTACTCAACTCTACTCTTTCTTTCTCCTTTTTCTTCCAAGTTCATTTCCCTTTTTCTTATTTTTTTTTGGGGTTTCTGTAGCGATTATCTGTTTAAGCTTTTGCTAATCGGAGACTCCTCCGTCGGTAAATCGTGTCTGCTTCTAAGATTTGCTGTGAGTTCACTCTCTCTCTCTCTATATATATATTTCTGTTGTTGTTGCAGTTGTCGAATGCTGTTCTCATTAATGTTTCATTTACTTATAGCCTGTGTATTTTAAATTCCTTTTAGGGGTTGAAGATCGATTACTGTATTCTTTTTTGTAATGTCAGTAAAACTTCTCTTCTGGTTTACAAATTTTAGGATGATTCTTATGTGGACAGCTACATTAGTACCATTGGGGTAGACTTCGTGAGTATCTCTGTCTCTTTGCTTCTCTTCTGTGTGTTTGTTTGCAACTGTCGGAGATTATAAATGTTTCCTGATTTTTGCAGAAAATCAGGACTGTGGAGCTGGATGGCAAGACAATTAAGCTGCAAATTGTAAGTATCAGGGATCTTCATTTGGAGATGTTTCTGGGTCTATTCTTTTTCTCAAGACAACTTCGTCTTTCACTGGTTGTTCGTTAGTGCTGGAGCAGACGAGTCGAAAGAATGGTTGATTTTGGCAATGTCAAAGTTTATTTCGCTTGCATTGCTCATAGGGAAGGAATATAAATATATTTAGATAGATGACCAAGTGGATCTGATCATGTTTTAGGCTGAGATGGATTATAAACCCAAGCCCAAAATATGAATGCTTTGCTTGAATGACATGTTAAGATTCATGTGATAATACAGCTTCCGTTTAAGGACAAACCCTAGATGTGCTTTTACTATTTGTCAATTGCTGCCCAAATTCATTTTCAGTTATGTCTAAGTGTTTGAACCTAAGAAATGTCAGTTCTAGCAACAGGTGTAATCAAACTGTTGTATTGTTTGTCTACAAAGTGAACCAATTTGATTTCAGGTGCTAAACAGTGCCTGTGTTGCAACTGTGAATCTATATGTTGGTGCCAAAGCTCACTATTTTCTGATTTTTCAACGTTTACAATATGGATAACAAGCTCAATGTATTGAAGGGGCTTTCTGAAGGCATTTTTTTAAAAATTTTCAATATGAAAGATATCATGACCAATCTCGACATGAATGTTAGCAGTATTTTGATGGAAACGTTTTGCTTAGAGTCTGTCTTATATCTTCTCTCGGTTTTCCCATCGAGGTAAGAATGATAGAAAAGAACGTGATCCTTTCTTTTTCATAATTCTTTTGCTTAACCATAAGCTGATAGTGGCCTATAATTTTTTGATTGTTTTTTACAATTGACCAGTTTATGTTTCCTTTCTGTTTAGTGGGACACTGCTGGACAGGAACGATTTCGCACTATAACAAGCAGTTATTACAGAGGAGCTCATGGGATAATAGTAAGGAGTTGTAACTATCATCTTTAAGGATTAAAAATTTGTAGTTGGCAATAGACTTTCTATCATCAAATCAAAAGGAGGTATAGGCTATAGACTAGATGAAAAGTTACTTATGCCTGATATGCGTGCCAAGTTGGGTTTTAATGTGTTTGATCATGCTCCCTTTTAAGCAGTATGTCTCCCCTATTCCTTCTACCTCATGATCTACTTCTGTTGGTGATAATTGCCATGTGCAACCAATTTTTTCCCATTCTCCTCCATTCACCATTGGAGGCTGCGATGTGGTTGCTCATTGAATAAGTCTTCCCTTTCACCTAATTTCAAATATTAGCCTTTTAAGAAATTTCTCCTGTTTTAATACTCCAGGAAACTATATGCTTGCTCAAGGTGTTTATACACTTTTGAAGTCATTGTTGAATACAGTTATGTAACATTTATTTTGAAATTTTACCAGATAGTCTATGACGTTACTGAGATGGAGAGCTTCAACAATGTCAAGCAGTGGCTTAATGAGATTGATAGATATGCAAATGATAGTGTATGCAAGCTGTTAGTTGGGAATAAATGTGATCTTGTTGAGAACAAGGTTGTTGACACACAAACGGCAAAGGTATAGTTACTTATGGTTGATTGCTTTATTGCTTTTATGTGTCTGAACTTATGCTCATCTATTTGTTTATGCTGAGTTTGTTCATAGTGCACAACCATCATTAAATTCTGTATCAAGGTGTGAACTTAGCTGGCTTGTGCAATAAATTTGTACACTAAGTTAGCCATATACCATTTATGCTGATATTCTGTACGTTATGGTTTTCCCTTAGCTGTTAGTTCAATTACAAGTTTCTTGTTTCAGCGTTTTCTTTGTCTGCTATATTTGTCCTGTGCCTGTACACACTTTAAGAGAAAGCTTTCCCATTCGTTATGGCGGGTAAAGGTTCATTGAAGTGGAAAAATATTAAATGATAATAGTCTGTATCTCAGTGTTCTATCTTCCAGGGAACATTGTTCATGTGTACTAGGACACCCATGTGTCCGACTTGAGCTGTTTAGTTGCCTTTGAATGAACTGCTGGTCAATCTGATGAATCTCACCGATTGATGGCAACAAGATGAGAAAATTATCAGTAAATGTCGAGAAGTGTGGTTAAGTGAAATTTGACTTTATATCATTCATGCTGATTGTGATCTACTATACCAAAATGAATTGCAGGTGTTTGCAGATGAACTTGGGATCCCATTTCTGGAGACGAGTGCTAAAGATGCCATAAATGTGGAGCAGGCTTTCTTGACCATGGCTAGCGAAATTAAGAAAAAGTATAACTTGAATCACTTCTACTATACATAAATAAAAGAACTTATCTTGTTAGTTTGCTCGTACCTGCTGGTGTTTGCAATTATTGATGGAGTTGTAGCACATGTATGACAATTATTTGGTTCCGGCTGTTTGGTTTTCCAGTAATTATAGAAAAAGGGGAAACTAATTGTGACCAATTTGCATTTATAGAATTCCAACAATCAAGATCATCATTCACATCATTGCTAGTGAGTTCAATCTGGAAAAGTTGGCTACACTTGGAAATATGTTATGTTTCCTTGCATTAAGTGCAAGATTACATCCTATTGCTTTTCTTTATAGTTCTTTATTCTCTCTGTTTGGATTGATCACTGCTTATATGCATTTTGTGTTAGAATCTGGAAGAAAACTTTTGTTTATTGATTGAGCTGGACTTCAATTTGTCTTTTGGTGAATTGTCATGTCAGAAATTGAACATGGTGAAAGTTGTTTCACACTAGGAGCCCGCGAGATTTAGTTTTTACTTATTCCTAAATGTAGTACATATGTATATTGAGCGATTTGGTTATAACTCGTAGGTTATGACCAAATTAGCATTGAGATATCCATTGAACTGTACCACTTGTGTCATTAAAGCATAAAGACATTTGAAGCATATTTTGTATAACAGAGACAGATTCATACAATATTTACGGCCATATCATTTGGCAGCCAATTATTTTATCATGTATGGGGAACATGTCTATGTTCTCTTTTATAATTGCTATGTTCTGAACTCGTGACGAGTTTGGCCATCTTTACATGGCAATCCAGTGTTCTAATTCTGATCGAGCTTGTTATTTTCTTTTGGATCTACATAGAAAAATATTCTTTTTATGGTTATGTACGCATGCTCATCATTTTGTTATCAAAACAAATGCAGAATGGGTAACCAGCCAACAGCTGACAAGTCAACCGGGACGGTTCAAATGAGGGGAGAGCCAATTCAGCAGAAAAACAATTGCTGTGGCTAGCCATCGATGTATTTATTTTGTATTTGTCTTTTGCAAGGTTGATGGACGTACATTTACTGTGACTTAACTAACATGCGGATGGGTAGGAAATGTCTAATATGTTGTTCTTGATTGTCTGTGAAAAAAGAAGTTGTTAGCTTTCGTAAATGGTCTCTCTGAACACCAACCCATGCTAGTGCAGTGAAAAAGTAGAGAAAAGGTGATGACACTAATGCTAGGGAAGATGGCTCAACTATTTCAATAAATTTAAAGCAACTAAAACATTGACTGCTTTCCATGCATCTTGTTCCCAAGGGCGTAATGATGTTGAGAATGATGGGCACCGGTTATGGTTCCTGCCCAGCTGTGACTAAATCACTTGTGTTTACAGACATAACATTACTTTCTTCTCCCATCACCATCCTATAAGTTTATATACCTTATTGCAACATATGTAATCACAACAGAAGCAACAAACATTTGGATAAACAGCAAAGTAGCATAAAACCCATTCTGGGATCCCATGAGACCTTTTCGGTGTTAGGTAAACACCAATATTGCACAACTTTGGCAACATAACAGGCGTATGTTTTGGCAAAGTTGTAATGTTCCTTTGGTCATGGGTGATGACAAAAACCATATATTATCAAGGCTAGAATTAATTAATATAAGTTGGCTGGGAAGTGAAGCTACGGTAGTGAATAACATTGGTAACGTTGCATGGTTGCATGGTTTCTAGCGTTGGTAATGTGGCATGGTCTGCTGGATTGCATGGCTGTACAAACATGGGTGTTATTTACATAATTGTCATTTAATTATTTTGACAGCATGCATCTGGTCGTAATTGACATGGCTTTGAACAACGTGGCTTCTTGATATGCTGCGTATTGGTGTGCTGATGGACAGTTTTAATTGGCTAAACAAGTTGGACGTTGCATGGTTTAACGTCAAATGATTTACAACATATGACTGCATGATTTGCATGTAAGGAGGACGTTATTCTTCAGTTAATTGTCTAGAAAATTTTCATAAACTGTCCAAAACCACTTGTAACGGCCACAGTATTTATCTTTTAATTAGTTAACGTGTCTGAAGGCTATAAAAGGTTGTAAAACCTTCAGACCGGGTAGGAAGTTGTTACTTCATTATTCTGTAATAAAATCGCTTTGTTCATGTAACATGCTACTGGTTTCCTACTTTTGTTTTATTCAACTTTATCCCACTAATAGCCACTGCAACGTTGTCTTTCGTTTCTCTTGGAGAGAGAGAATTTCGTTTCGTATTTGATAGTAGTCTACAGTGTTATTTTCGTTAATCATTGGGGAAGAAGTATGTTAGACCCCTAAGTCTAGACTGCGGGATCGTGCAAGTATTAATAAGCCTTGGCCAATGTTTGGCACGCAAGTCTACACAAAGAAGACGTGTTGATAAAGAAACAAGGCAAAATTTTGCGAGTTGGCTAGCAAAACTCGAGGAACTTGCGATGTAGGCAAGGGATGCAGGAAGTATCGACCAAAATCTCGATAGTAGGCGAGATTCGATACACGTGGGCATGCGTAGGCACGCATTGGCAGAAATTTTCGACGAGACGTGAGATTCGGATGCGAGGCCACGCGGATTTAGAAAACTAAGTCATGCGAGACTCGATGGTGCGTGAGAAGGCACAAAGGTATACGAGGGACCCCGCGAGGATGCGCGAAGGCATAAGTGCTACGAGACGCATAAACACTTAACTTTGGCAAAGCAGGTCGGAGGTATATAATATGCGCGAGGTTTTTATACTAACTTCGATTGTGACTTGTGACTTAATCATGGAGCGACAAGACTGCACCATGAATGAGCTTGATAATGGAAGATAGACTTGTTCATAGACGTGCATTGATGGACTTATATGCGGATAGGCTGTGGTGAAGACACATCAGCAGTCACGTGACAACTGTGAATGATGTGGCACATGATAATATGGCAGATAAGATCACTATGAATGAACATCATCTTTAAGAGATAAATATCACAGGGAATGATCATTTGAAGATAGAGGAGATATTCGTGGATAAGGATAATCTTTCATAGATAGGGTAAATCTTTTAAATATGATGTAATCTTATTAGATAGGATAAGATTGTGATCTTAGCTAGTAGAGTTCTACTAGAACTCTTAGTCATCTGGAGGAGCCTATAAATAGCTCATTAAAGTTAAGACTTATTCATCAAATTAGATCAGAGTTGAGAGATTTAGAAGTTGAGAGCTTTTGGGGGAGAGGGTTCTCATTATAAGGGCTTCAAGTAGGGAGTTCTTATAAGGGCTTCGAGTAGGGAGTTCCTTGAGTGCTTTGAGTAGGAGTTACTCGTGTCTTTTGTTAACATCTTGTTGAAAGTTATGAAAGAGTAGCTTTGACTACATTAAAAAATCTCTTCTTGTTTTCTTTACTCCGTTACACTTGTGTTCTTTATGTGGGTGAGGAAAACACTTTAAACACATGTGTGCACGTGAGATGTTTAAGGGCTAACGAATTTTTTCGGAGACATTCACGTGAGAAGACTAAATCTTGCTTAAGCGGACTTAAGTGAGATTGTCGTACGAAGGTGGGCGCGACTTGCCGTGAAAGTTCAAGTCCAAGAAAAACCTTCGTAACAAAGTGGGTGCATTTAGTTGCATTACGGGGTAGAAAGTGTCAAGTTTTGCTAGCCTAAAAAATCAACCCATAATAGATCCCCATTCTTCTATGATAGTTTTGAAGAAAGCTACGCCACACATTGTAGATAGGATATATTACTTTTTTTAAAAAATAGAAATTGAATTAATAAGGAGAAATAAGGATAAAATAAGTTTGATCAACAGCAATATTGACATATCAGACTATCAACACGATAACAAGGTATGAAACACTTGATTAAGCTGTAAGACATTTATGGATCGATGTTTGTAGACATACCTGTATCCATGATTTCTTGTTCTTTCTGTAAAGCTTTTTATTCCCTCTCTTCTTTCTTTCTTTAATATTTTCTTCAACGGTTAAGATAATAATTCAGTATTTCATTCATAAGTTTTTATCTGAAACTTATATACGAATTGTTCCAATCATCATGTTGCTTCACGAACCATTATGTTAGTTCACAAACCATCATGTGATTCACCAACCATTATGATGATTTAGTTTTGAAAGAGAGAGAGAAATGGTCTTTGACCCATTTGAGTTTCATCATTTAATACCCAATAACCATTATCTTGAGTGCTTTTTATGGGACTCAAATCTATAGGTCACATGGGACATTAAATAGTCTAACAATCTCCCACTTGACCCATGTTACAACTTGGTGATCCAACAATAAAAATTTTAAGTGCACACAATACATGGAATTGATCAAGTCATCCTTAATTGAATTAAGCTGATGAGATCATGGCGGTCACAAGTTATATAACATGATTCCTTCTATGTATCACAGAATCAACTCAACTCAACAAACTTTAAGTAGGTAATATGGTAATTGTTATCTCACAAATAATAATTATTGTACACAATACACTATGAATAACTAGTTAGTAAGAAAAAACATATAACTGTAATTGAATTCACAAGTGTCATAACAATTCGAGCAAGATAATTATATGTATTTATACATGTCAGCACGTTACTTATCTATAAGGTCCCATCCGTTCAATATGACAATAAATATTTTGGGTGGTAAGCCTTACGTTAACGGATCCGCTATCATGAGATCGATACCAATATGCTCAATTGACACTTTATATTTTGCACTTCTTCTTTCACAGATAATTACTTCAAATCCATGTGTTTCACACCCTTTGAATATTTGTCATTCTTAGAGAAGAATACGGCTGTGAAATTATCACAATAAATTCTTAACGATTTGGTAATATTGTCGACAAGACTAAGACTTAAGATAAAGTTACGCAACTACAATCCATGGATCGTGACCTCAAAGCATGCCACAAATTTAGCCTCCATAGTGGAAGTAGCAATGACGGACTGCTTTCTATTTTTTCACGAAACTGCTCCTCTAGCTAATAGGAACATATAATCAAATGTAGATTTCTGTGAGTCTACACAACTAACATAGTCTGAATCCGAGTAACCTATCACTTTGAGATAGATTGATTTTTTATATGTGAGCATATAGTCCTTGGTGCCTTGTAAGTATCTAAGGACTTTCTTTGCAGCTTTCCAGTAGTCCATTCCAGGATTGCTTTGATATCGTCCTAGCATTCTAACAGTAAAATTGATATCTGGCCTAGTACATGTTTGAGCATACATTAAGCTCCCAACTACTGACGCATAAGGAATAAACTCCATGTCCTTACGTTCTAAATCATTTCGTGGACATTGCGTTAGACTAAATTTGTCCCCTTTCTGAATTGGAACTATCCCTACGGAGCATTTTTCCATTTGAAACCTTTCTAATACTTTCTCGATATAACCTTTCTAAGACAATCCTAACAATCCTTGTGATCTATCCTGGAATATTTCTATTCTTATCACATAGGATGCCTCACTCATATCTTTCATTTTGAAATTATTAGAATAAAAATTCTTTACATTATGTAACAAAACAATATTATTCGCAGCAAGAAGATTATCGTCAACATATAGGACTAATATAATGAACTTGCTCTCACTAACCTTCATTAGATACACCGATCAACGATGTTTTCTACAAAACCATAAGACATAATGATATCATTAAACTTAAGATACCATTGTCAAGAAGCTTGTTTCAGTCCATATATTGACTTCTTTAATTTACACACTAATCGTTCCTTTCCTGTGATCACGAAACCTTCCGGTTGATCCATAAAAAACTTCTTCTTCCAAGTCACCATTAAGAAAGGCGGTCTTTACATCCATTTGGTGAAGCTTTAAATCATAATGAGCTACCAGTGCCATAACAATTCTTAAAGAGTCCTTCTTTGAAACTGGAGAGAAGGTTTCTTTAT
>JAOTIZ010000005.1:16834433-16854204 GCA_027123425.1 Erythroxylum panamense | reverse complement strand
CTTAACCAATTCTATACATTTTATTATTATCAAAACATAAGTGGGATTTAATTTGTCAACCACCATTGGTCCAACATTTGTCATTATCAAGAGTAGAATATATTGCAGCCAGTGTTTTGAAACTCGGACCGGTCATCGAACCAGAGGCCTTACTGGTCACCGATGGTCGAACCGGTATGACGTCATAATTATGCAATAATTATATTTAATTATATATAATATTAATAATATTAAAAAAAATAAAAATATACCAAAAAAAACAATTTTTATTAAACCAGTAGTCGGACCGGTCCGACCGGTCAATTGACCAGTTTTCATTGGTTCAATTGAGAACCGGTTTTAATGGGTTAACCGGACCGGATAGCCGACCAGTCACCGGTCAAACCGGCTGGTCCGGTCCGAGTTTTAAAACTATGATTGCAGCAACATTAATAGATCTTAAACAAGAACAACTTGATGCTATCAAAATTTTATGTTACAGAATGATAAGAATCACGCATTCCATAGCCCGAAAAAATACATTGACTTTTGCTATCACTTCATTCGTGAATTTTAAAAAATAAATAAATATGATTGAATAATTGCTCTAGAAGGGGTTATAAGTAAACTATAATTATTTTCTCTCATATAAATAAATATACTATGGGAAATTTTTAATAAAAAGATAATTATAAAGAGGTCATTTTAATAACTCATTTATGCTCAATGAAATAATCAACTCATGAATCTAATTCCTAGCTTATAGTTTTCAAGTATCAATTATCGGGATAAATCTTTATAGTCATTCACCTTATGAGAATTACCACGGTCTTGAGTAAAGTAGGTAGCAAGTTAGTGTTAGAGCATTCTTCAATATCATGTAGAGTAGATAGCATATCATCACCTCTACTGATTTCAAATCATTCCTTCTTTTCAAGGTTAAGATATAGCCCAATTTTTTAGCCTGATTATGCATATGAACAAGTGACGAATATCCTTACCAAATCACTTTTTTTTTTTTTGGAGAAACTTACCAAATCACTTTCATGTACTAAATATGATTTTCTAAAATTGTAAATGGGAGTACCTAACTTTAAACTAAAGGGGAACATTGAAAACTAAGCCAAAAAATGCTTCATTAAAGTCGAAGTTGAAATTCTCATTATCTTAATAAAATTAATGAAAGAATTACCACACCTCAATAGTATTTATGACTAAGTTGAAGAGAAAAAAGAACATTGAAAAACTGTCTTGCTTTGGTTAGCAATAAGACAAAGGTTATCCATCAGAGACGGAATAAAACTTGCAATTGAAAGTAAAGACTGTGGGCTTTGTGGTGTAGTTCTAGAACGTCACTTATATCTATCCTTTGAATGTCCCTACTCTCAAGGGCTTTAGAATTATCTCGTTGATCTTTGAGCAACCATCGTAACATTACAAGCTGACATCAAGTATTGGACTAGGCTAGTGCAATTAGACTAAACAACAGGTAGGATAAGAAAACTCTTCAATATTGATTTTGGAACTCTTATTCTCCTTATATAGATTGCTAGGAATAGCATAATATGCAAAAAGATACCACTCCTCCAAAAGAAGCACTGTGCAGACTTTCCCCCAAACTTCACTAAGTTGCCTAGCAAGTAAGCTGCATGACAAGCTGTCTCATCCTATGCAACTTAGGTTGGCGATGCATTGATGAGATAATTGACTTTTACTTACTACTTATAAACTCTTAATATTTTTATGTTTAGTCAATATGAGATATTCTAATACTCCCCTCAAATGTAACTGAGACTGGACATTCAGTTATCACTTGAAATAAACGCAATAATAACCGGACAAAGCCGTTGGGACTAGACATCCAGACAAATAACTATCGGCTCTGATACCATATTAGAATTAGGCTTGAGTCAACTATTGCCCAAATGACTAAAACTCGTTATTTAGATAGTTGGTCCTTACCACTTATAAATCCTTTAATATTTTAATATTTAGTCAATATGAGATACTTTAACAGTTTTAACGAATTATTTTATTTACCTTAAAAAACAATGAAAATGTGGAGACTAGTTCAAACACATTAATAACTCAAATTGTAATGTAACCATGTATATGATTTAATCAATCAAGTAATTTATTACTAGAATTTTCAAATAAATTAAGTTCACGTTTATATTTAGTTTTTTAACATTAAGATTTCATTTAAAGAAAATTTAAGAATAAAAGGAACGAGATATTAAATTAGAGTTTAAAAGTTAAAATTAGTTCTTTTTTATAACAACAATAGAAATTTTGTTAACATGTAATACTTAAGTTTATCTTTAATTAGTTTAGAAAAATTGAACTTTTATTTCACGTAACAATTGTAATATTTGTTAAAGAAGATAAGATTACGGGTTTTTTTGATTAGTTGAAAACTCTCGATGCAATGCTAATTTTAGGAAGGTTACGTCACCTTCTCTCTCTCTCTCCTGCTCTGCTCTCCCCTTTCTCATAATTTTTAAACATGGCGATTAGCTGCATTCCAAAATTAGGGCACACTAATCCCTCTCTCTTTGATCTATCCCCATACGCTACGAAGAAGATGTAATTTCCAAGGGGTGATGGAGCGTTTTCTGTGATTTGAGTGGAATTAGTAGTTGAATTAGATAGAAAAAGAGTCTTTGTGTTTGTTTTCGTTTTGGGGATTTCGTGGTCTGGTTTTAGTTTGGATTTTCTTTCTTTCTTCGCTTTAGGTCTTTGAGGATAATGAAAGGTCACTCTGATAAGACCAAGGTGGTGGTTCGGCACTTGCCGCCGACGATTTCTCAGGCGACGCTTATGGAGCAAATTAACGTCGCCTTCGCCGGCCGCTATAACTGGTTCTCCTTCCGTTCGGGCAAGAGCAGGTAAGGACCGGCCATTTTTTTCATGAATGTAAAAGCTTCTGTTTATTTGGTCCTTCGATTTTGGACATAATGGTTTATTTCATATGTTATTTCTATTTGTCGTTGTTATTTTTGGAAGTAGTTTTTTGTTGATTTCTTTTGGGTTTTTGGTCAAATTGTATGGACCTGGGTTATTATCTATAAAATGTATGTTCTATGATTTTTTCTTTCTTGAACTTGTTCAACGAATGGTGGCGTTTCTCTCTGTTAAGTGCTGATGCTATGTGAAGTATTGTGGGTCCTTATTGGATTTGGGTGTGGAATAGACTGGAGATCTACAATCTGTGTGATGCTTGAATACTAGCATTTTAGGCATCGAATTTGGTGCTCTCTTGAGCTGCATAGTACTTAAGATTCTGTGTGTTTGAATGAGAGTTGATGGAGGATTCTTTGCTGAAATTTTTGACAGAAACAGAAGAACAAGTATCATGCTTTTTGTTTAGTTGTTGGGATGAGGAACTGGTTTGGATTATTAAATAAAAATTGATTTGGATAAAATATATTGGTAACTTAGACGTCAAAGTTGAGTGATGTGAGATCCTTTATTTTAGGATGATTCTTTTTTTTTTTTGGTATGTCCCTCTGCATATGCTATTCAACAGAAAGGGAGGAAACCAGGGGTTCTTTTAGGGCACAGCATATAGGAGTAATGTGGTTGATCATGTACCTCTTTCTTTGGTCTTTATTGGATAAAAAGTATGCAATAATCAAGTGCTGCCCTTGCTCAAGCGTTGTCTAAATATCATGTAGTCAGAAGACTTTTGATACTTGTAGCTGAAACTTTATTTTTGTTACTTTTATATTGGTCCCTTCTTTGACTTCCACATTTGTCAGTTGTCCTGTTTCCTCTTTTTAATTGTCAGTCACATTTGAGTCGTCGGAGCATTATGCGTGTTCTATCTTTATGTATCACTACTAATATTTCTTTTTTCTCAAAGAAGCCAATGGCATTATAGGAATTGTCTGCGATTATACTTTTTGGAATTTACTTTTCTTTGAATATGGAATGCATTTGGCTACAATTTTGCTCCTTAAATTGCTTACTCAAATTTAAGTTAAAACATGCATGTAGGTCCTTAAGCTCTTGTACCTGCACTTAAAAATGAACTGTGTGGTTCAAAGCTCTCTTATGATTGTTTCTGAAAATGAATTGCAGCCAGAAGCATCAATCTTATGCTAGAGCCTACATTGAATTCAGACGTCCTGAGGATGTTATCGAGTTTGCTGAGTTTTTTAATGGGCATCTTTTTGTTAATGAGAAGGGTAATTCTTGGGCATAACATCCAAACGCATCTATTTATGTTTATTCATGGTGGGTTACTATATATCTTGTTGCCTTTGAGCAATAAAAGTCCTTTCATAAGATATGTCAGCTGTTGGGTGACATTTCAGAATACTTCATTGGCTTTTATACTTTTTTCATATTGGATGAAGAACTCTGTAGGTGCTAACATGAATTTCTGAAACGTTTAAGTACTTTTTCATTTAGGAACTCAGTTCAAAGCTGTTGTTGAGTATGCACCTTCACAACGAGTTCCAAAGCAGTCATCTAAGAAAGATGTTCGTGAAGGCACTGTATACAAAGGTACCAGTTGCTTTGGTTCATATAGGAAGATGATAAATGTTTGATCCATATGAACATATGCTGATGGTTGTTTTTGATAAATATATATTTCCTTGTTGAAATTCAGATCCTGAGTATATGGAGTTCCTTGAAGTTATTGGAAAGCCTGCTGAGAATCTTCCGAGTGCAGAAATACAATTGGAGAGAAGAGAAGCGGAAAGAGCTGGTCAGTGCAGACATATATAGTATCTCAAAGCAATATAATTAGAAGGAAAAAAGATGTAGATTTCACTGAATTTAGCATGGCTTTTGTTTTATTAGATTTACAAAATTGCTGTGTTCTCCTGATGCGTACAGGTGCTGCAAAAGATGCTCCTGTTGTTACGCCTTTGATGGAATTTGTCCGTCAGAAAAGAGCTGCTAAGAGTGGATCACGGGTATTGCTTCTATTACTATAATTTATGGCAGAAGTTTATTGTAGGATTGCAACTTTATATCTCGTCCTTTTTTGTCGTAGGGTTTCTAGTTGTTTTGCCATGGTTTTGAAAGTTACGTATTTAGGTTTCTTGTTGTTAACATGTTTACTAGTTTGTTTTTTCCCCCAATCAAGCACTCTCAAGTTTGATGAATCTGAGCAATGAGATTGAGTACATTTGCATTAGAGGAAATTGTTTGGGCTTCAGGGAAGAATTTAATCTTCCCACTCTAACATTGGCCATACCAATTTGAGACACTGGAAATCTAATGCAAAATTTTGCTCTTTCATAAGGGAAAGTTGGATTGGTTTCTGATAATATTTTTAAAGGTTTGTGTTCGTGATTATGCTGATACTGCTGCTTGTGATGAAGAGACTTATCATTTTGCGTTGATAAAAATCTACTTTTATTCTTGGTGTTTCTTTTTACTATTGATACAACAATTTAGTATGGGCTCCGAAATATAGTTTTGGTGTTGATTGTTTCCTGAATAGTGAGATGGTATATGGATGATTGAAGTATATCCCTGAATTCCGTAAAGGTGTCTTCCTCCAATCTGATGTCATGGTTGCACCTAAGTTAAATTGTGTTTTCATGTTCAGTTTGGGTTAGGTTTCTCAATTTTAGTTTGTTTCTTTCATTAGATTTTTAAAAATTATATTGGCCTTTTAATGACAATCTGTGACAATGCTAAACTAATTTGGTAGCAGAGGATATTGTCCAATGGCAAAATCAGCCGAAGATCCGGTGGAAGTGGGAGCCCTGGCTCATCTTCCTCCAAACGAGGTTCTGAAAAGAAGAGGGCATCAACTAGAATGGTATTAATGGTTTCGTACATTCGTGGGTGCAAATGTTTGGGTCAGACATATTTAAATGCTACTTACTCTATTTGTTTGTTTCTATTGGTGATTTGGTGTTCATTAAAAGTTCTGGTTGTGGCTTTTTTGTGGCTACAACATATTTTGATCTATGTTATTTACATAGCAATCATGATTACGAGGTTAATTTATCATAAATATTTGGCTTTGAATTTTCATTCTCAACCTTTGTTTGATCTTCTAGTTAGCCAAATTTTAGTCTGGAATATGTGTTTGGAAAATTTGTCACATGTTCTCTTGTCTGGTGACAGTATGTGTTAAGGGAATCTGCCAAAAATACTGGTGGAAAAGAGAAATCGGCTTATATCCGGCTTGCCAGGCGAGATGATCAACAACTTGTTGATAGAACTGTTACTTTAACTTCTGTGCCTGGATCTGAAGCTTTGGAAGAAGAAACAGGTACTTTTTTAATCATTATGCTTAATAGCTAAGCCACTTCTTTGTTCCCCTCCCACTTTTCCTTGTATATGCATGTAGTTTGACTTTTTTTAACTATTACCAGACAGACAGATGCTACGCTTTTCCTTCAAATGGGTCTTATGTTGTGTGCTAATGTTTGGAACCTTGAAAAGATTCTTCTTTTGATCCAATCACTTTTTCTTTTGTGCATGTTGTTTCTTTAAAATAAATTTCTTTGGAGGGGAAGAACTCATTACTTAGTGAAATTGTTAGCACTATAAGTGTATACCAGAGATTCACTCATGGCAAGTTCAAGACACGACAACAAGATGAAGACATATGATCATGTTTCCTAAGTTTATGGACATTTTCTGTCATGTCTCCTACTTATCAGTTCTGTTGCTATTTTGTATTTGAATTTTCTTTCCATGTTGTTAGGAGGTTAGCCTCCACTTTCCCATGATTTCCTGTTCTTATGGTGGGTTATTCCTCTGCTGTGTATTTAAAGGGGCCAAGTTAATAAGAAGGTATGCATAATTCCATCGCAGTCTAAGGACTGCAAACTTCAAAAAATTCTGGTTCTCTTAGAGGAACCTAAGCCTATAACTATAGGCCGCCAAAGGAAATATCCTATCCATTCATCAAACACTACCCAAACCCTATCTAACCACAACTCTCGCAGACCAATAACCAGATCTATCTCCAGGGAACATAATAGAAATTATCTTAGAAAGAGGGGTCATGGTTTTCTAAGGATCTAATCTTCGTTGCTGGTGATAATCTAATGAGGTACTTTATCACAGTTCTTATAGAGAATTTTAGTGCTAAAAACCTATGTGCATGACATTAAAAAGCTCAAGAAGCATCAAAATCAAAGAAATTAGGATATTGGATCTTAGTCTACCTTTGTTATACTTCCATAAAATACTGCAATGCATCATATTGTCTCAGTATAGTGGCATGCCATGCTGATTTGCTTTGAGTAGGTTTTGGGTCTCCGTGTTCATTGATATTGGTAACATTTATTGTCCAGATATTTGATATAGACAATTATTATACTCTGTGTTTTAAGGTTTAGTAGTCTTGTTTATCTATGTTACTTGGTCTTTTTCAGTTTCATTTTAGAATAGGTTCCTATTCAGTTAATTTGGTGATTACAAATGTGTACTAGTGTCTTAATACTGTAAATTTATCAAGGATGAATGGATGACACCGGTATAGCACTTTTTAGGCATTAAAATTGTGAGAGTTTTGTGCTTTCTTTCCTAGAAGTGGTTTGTTAATTCTACTAGTCCAAGGCAAGTGGGCATTATTGTAGATGTAGTATTCCCTACGTAATTTATAGAAAGTTAACCCAACTTATGGCACTCCTTTCTCTCACGTTCTCAATTATTCTTTGTATCTTGTTTATACAGCTTTACTACATTGTTGTGTCAAATATCTTGTCACCCCAAATATGAGCTAAATGAAATAGAAGTAGATTTCAAAGATTGGAATCTTCTTGTTTTTTTCCAAAAATTGATTACATTTCATATTTGTTTCATAAATTTGTTATTGAAATTGTCTTACTGAACCATTGTCTGTTTTTTCTTTCTTTCTTTCTTTTTCTTGTATGTTTTAAGGATCTCCTGGAATTAGTGATAGTGGCAGAAAGAAGATTCTGCTTCTGAAAGGGAAAGAAAAAGAGATTTTTCCTGTAAGGCTTCTGTCCCTTGCCCTTAATATACTTTTTGTCAGGCTGTTATTCGTGTCAATGGTGGCTTCTTTAATGTTTGGTTGGCGCTCTATATAAAGTGGATGAAAGGCATAGTTTTAGTGGTGTGAATCTTCTGGCAATTAACTGGTATCTCTTTACTTACATATTAATCCTTTTACTTTTTATATCCATCTTTACACACTGAGAATTACAATGGACTCTGTTGAAGTTTTAGGTGACATAGAATGAACCTATGCATCTACTTAGCAACGCTTTACAAATAAACAGAGATTTCAAGATTGTCCTAACAGATGTTGCCTTATTTCATTCGCATATAACTTGGAAAGCATATGAGAAGGGGGTTTTAGTGACTTGAGATTAATTATATGCAACTTATCCAATAAAGATCCTCATATTAATACATTTGTGTCAGGAGTTCTGATTACAGCCTCCCAATTACGAGTCCATGGACAATCTTCTTTATTAATTTCACACTGGTTCACTAAAACTATGGACACAATTAGAGAAGGAATTTCTGAAGATTATCCCCAGAAAATCTGTGTATTTTTCATTTCTGTAATAAAAGACAGAAGCCAGACTTATGCCATTTGTGTCTGAGGTATTTAGTTTATTTAATTTCTTTAAGATGTGTCAAGTAACATCTTTTTCCCCGCATTGTTGTTTTTGAACCTTTCATATTTAGCTTGTAACTAGTTTCACAATCTTCCCTTCAAAAGTATTGTTTCCGACTTTTATTGACAGTTTTGTTGCTCTGTGGTCAGCATCAGAGCTCAACATCAGCTAAAAATTCTTCTTCCTCAGCTGCTGTCAAGCAGAGCCAGCGACGCGATGCCGGTGGAAGGATGATGAGAAGCGTTCTTCTAAACAAGGATTTACGCCGGACTTCTGGTGTTCAGTCTGAGCAACAAAGTCAAGCCTTAAATTCAGAAAAGGATAAACGCCCTCCTCGGGCCCCCAATGCACAATTGATTTTGAAGGATGCAAATGGAGCTCCAGATTATAAATTTATTGGAAATGATATTCATGGTTCTTCAGGTGAGCAGGAAAAGCGAACAAAAAACAAGGATAGACCTGATTGTGTCGTATGGACACCTTTTCGTCAATCGGATGGATCATTTGCAAGTGATGAATCCCTCTCCTCATCAACCTCTCAGTCTACACAGTCAGGGTTAGATTCTGCACAAGGTATGCCCTTAGTATTCTATTGGAGGTGTTAATGAAGGGGACATCGTTGTTTTGCTGAATTTTGATTAACCCGTTTGAATGGTTGCATATTCCCACTAATGTCCAAAGTCATTATACACTCAAATTTTGTCCCAGGGCTGGAGGAAGTATATTTAACTTATTTCTTCCAACCTTTGAGTTACCAGGAAATTCTGGAGATAATAATTATTATTTGAGGAGGGAAGTCAAATCCCTGGGAAGTGCAGGAAACACTCATTCATCTCTAGATAATGGTTAGTTTTTGGTCGTGTTAGTTAGATGTTTGGTTCTTAAGCTTGTAGTTTGATGCATTCTGTGCACCCAGATAATCATTTGTATTGTACTGCAACTTTGCTGTTTGATTTTTACTCAGGGTGTCATAAATATTTTGGTCGTCGGGGACCCTCACATAGTGCAAGGGATGCTGATGCTCCATTAGTTGAGGTGAAATCTTCTAAGAGAGGTGGTACTTCTGGTTATGGTTCCCATGAGGTAATTTGACTTGTTTTCTGGTTGCATAACTTTAACGTAGTTTTTTTATGGCAGTTTAGTTAAATGAAGATTTGTTCTCTGAATTTACAGAAGCAAGTCTGGGTGCAAAAATCAAGCTCAGGTTCTTAGTGTTTGGTAAGCCTTCCTTTTCTTTTTCCCCAAATTGCTTTGTTTTTTTTTTTGTGACACTATGCAAGTCGTTTTGTCATGTCCTGATCTTTCTGATATTCTTTATTATCTATGCTTTGCATGCACCAAGAATTAAGACAATTGTGAAAAGAGACTTGTACATTGAAATATTTCCACTGATATGAGAGGGTATTGGGAAGAGGCTATTTTCTAATGCTGTGATTTCACTTGGTCTGGTTTACTACTCTGATGCTTATATGTTGGAATTCAAGAATATGCTTTGACATGCATAATAACGAAAAGACTGCTTTACCCTTGATTTTGGATGAAGTTATATTCATTTGGGTGATGGAGTGTTACTGTTATTTGGTCTCTCTTTGACATCTTTGTTAAACGTGCACTTGCTCTTTCTTTTCCTTTCTTTCATATTGAAGGCTTCTGTTATAATTGTGAAATTTGTGAATGTTTTACTTGGGCCTTTGTGTTGATTGATATTTCCAATATTTCTGCAGTAAACTGCATAGCCGTGTGAAATTTTTGGAGCTTGCAATGGCTAGATTATGGAGGCTGTCTCCTTTTCCGAAGCAGATATGTCAATTGTGAGCAAAGTTTCAGCAGTGGAGTTTCTCTTTTGGGAAAAGCTAGAAGAAATATCAAAACTAATGTCGATGATGCAGTTATTACTCAAATGGATTGAGATCAGGATTTGCAATAGGAGGAAAGAAAAAGAAAAGGATATCTTGGTATATAAGACCACAGTTTTTACCATGGAGTCCCAACTTGATGGAGGGGGGAGGGAGGGCTGGGCATTGATGTCCTGATTCTTGCAACTTGACAGCGAATGCCAAGATGACCCGGATTTATAGGTGTGATCCTTATCTTTGGTTGAAGTGTATATAAATACAGCTAGAGGAACATGTTAGTATCTGACTTTTTTTTGGTTCATTTCTTAAATATACACAAGTCTCCGCCCTATGACTGGTGAGGATTTGTTTTGTAGCCCCTGATATTTTGTTAGGGGTATCTACAATTGTGGGTTCTTGTTGAATGAAGACGAAAAGGCGGAGAAGTGGGTACTCTTGGCCAGCAGAGCAACAGTATAGGCAGTCATTGGAGGTGATGTTAGATGAGTAGGAACTCTTTTGTTATGTTATCTGTCTGCAATGGAGAGTTAACTCGTGCTTTATTGGCGTTGATTTGTTTGGATCATCCTTTTGCAATTTACACCACTCTCTCTAGCTTATATATACATCGGCCTAATGATGCTACATTTGGGTACAAGTTATATTATGACAATGAAGCCCTTTGTTCCTATCCAATACAAAATCTATAAAACTGTTTGAAGATCAAAGGATTGGTTAAATATTAATATCCTGCAAATAAAAATGAAGTTGTTCTTATTTAATTTTTAAATAAAGAAAACAACAAATTAATCCAAAACGCAAATTCCAAACCAAAAGTATACCGTTAAAATAAAAAAACCCCACCAAAAGTACACCGTTAAAATCGATAAAAAGAACTCGGCGTACCGAGAATCTGCCGAACGGGGTGGCAGGCACAGGTTGAAAAGAGAGACAAGCAATGATCGGGCCTAGTTCTATATTTTATTGAACATATTCATAAAGACAGACTTTGAATCAGCTTAACAAAGTTAGTTATTATTTATAAAATTTATTGATAAATTAATTACGTAAATAAATTTATCTTAATATGTTACATAAATATTAATAACATTTTTATATTTCTTTAAATAAATAAGTAAATACAAAATTTTATACTATTTATTTATATATATTTAATTATTAAAAACAATTTCATGATTTAGAATTAAATATTTGACATTTAAATATTATTTCATGAATAACTATTTTAAAAATTTAAAACTTATATATTTTACAGTTAAATTTTAAAAATATTTATTAAATAAATTTATAAATTTAAATTAATCAACTTGAAAAATTGAAAATAAAAATTAAAACCATAATCAAACATAATTTTTAGCAAATTTGAAAATTAAAATGGAAAATTAAAAAATAGAAACTAACAATCATTCTACTAAATACATCATTGTATTAAATTATTTATTACAACAACAACAACAACAATATCACTATGAATCTTGCTGATACGTGAAGTCTGGAGAGGTCCAATAGTATGTAGTCTTACCCTAACTAGCAGAGAAGCTATAACTAAATTATTTATTACAGGTGAAATAAGTCAATTTTTCATGTGGTTTCATTAATTCTCTCAAATTCTTTTTATGTTTTTAAAATTTTCATATAAGACTATTGTAACACTCCACTACTATAAAGTATATACCAGAACATCCTAAGGACATTCTAGTATATAACCTATAATAATGACATTTTAAAGCAGTCACGACACTAACTTAATCATAGCATCATCATTTAATGTATAAATGTCACAATATTTAAAAACCCAAAAATTTTCATTTCATTTCTTAATCAATATGTACATTGTAGCTTTACAACAACATCCATATATGTACATTATCAAAAACTAATCAGAGTTTACATCTCGGTTTACAAAACACGCTACATACATGAGGCATTATACAGAAATTTAACTGGTCGACATTTGAGCCATGTCTTCTATCCAAAATCAGTGCTAGTTCTCTTCTAAATTGACTTAAAAGCTATATCGTCTCTCCCAAACCTGAAATGTTAATGTTGCAATTTTGATGAATTTTGCGAACTCAATGAGCTACCTATCATCTATGGCTCACTTATATTACATAACACATACAGTTCATGTAATCATGTAATTCACATCATTTCACTAATAATCATATAGCATCACATATCATTTTGATCACTTATTTCACATTTCACATTCAGAGCATTCAAACAATTCATTTTGATCATTTAAAATATACAAATCAATTATAAATGCAATGCACATGAGACTCACTTTTAGTTATTGCTTTGTCGTGACCGAGTGTCTTTTTGTTGGCCCATATTCCTTATGGATATCGACTTGTTTCAAATTTTATCCCATATCTCTTAATGGATACTGCTGGATACATTAACAATTGAGCCAGAGGCTCTTATCACATTTTGAGCCCTCATACATATATTCTCTTACAAGACTACTTTATTTCAATTGAACCATATGACAAAATCCTACAATCATTTACATACTACTAGCTCCAAAAATAATCCATCAAAACCTCATAATTACCTAGTCTTTCCATATTTACCCTTCTTTTGTCTTTATAACTAATACCTTATACTTCTAACTCCTTGACTAATGATCATGGAAAATTGAAGAAATTTGATAATACCTCCTTCTAGAAAAAAAATTGTTCCTATTTTTTTTAATTTTCTAATGACACCAAAATCATTCAATTTGGTTCAGAAATCTGAAAGTTATACCTCAAACATTTTTAAACTGTTCTTATACTGAAATAGTATTATGTGCTCAAATTCTATCTGAAAATTGATATTCTTAGAGACTAAATTAAAACTCAATATTATCAGACAATTTGTAGCCCTATCTCTCTATTTTAATCCAAATTAAAAACCATCTCATTTGGATAACTAGAGAAAAAGTTATGGCTAAAACACTGAAGCATACTCAGCAAACATGTCTCAATTATATTTTCCAGCTTATAACTTTCAGCATTTCACGTACAATAGTTCTAACTTCCAAGAAAAGTTTGGGCTCCAACAGTCTTATAATACTATAATGAGGCTTAGGCAAGGTATGATTGAGTTAATAAAAATTGTTAAATTGAAGGAAATTTACTACACAGTATATTTCAAGACTTGTTTACAAATATACATAGGTCCTTTCATTGTAGATCCATTGGTGCTATATATTTATTCTTTTTGTTTTATTTTCTCTCTTTATTTTTATGCCTTTTTTATGAACAAAATAATTCAAGCATTTAGTACCACAATTAAAAAAATAACAGGCCTTTCAAGAATTTTAAGTCTTTAACAAGTAAATAATGTAAATAACCTTCAATGTTTAAAATAACAAAAAGATCCTCAAAGAAAAATAGGATAAAGGTTAATATGTGGGTTTAATCAATGAAAAAGATTAAGGCTTAACTTGGTTATTCCTAAAGGAAAATTTAATAGTGGTAATTTTTCAAGAAATAAGTTTAAACAAGTTGTTGAATCTAAATGCCTTTATCATGATAATGCTTTTAATTTAACAAATATGGTATCAATATGTATAATAAAAGCAAGTTCTAGAATTGTTCTACTACAGATGATAACACATGTGAAGGAATAAGAAGATCTTTAAATTTTTTGAAAATTTTGCTCTTAGGGTCAAAGCTCACAAAAAAAGATAGGTATTATGTGTGTAAATAATATGCAATATCATTCAACTTGAATATTTCAATGAATACTAAAAATATGACTTACAAAAACTATTTTATTCTAACTCTCATCCTTTTGCATACCATTTCAAATTAATATTCAACAATAAATCACAGTATTCATGGAAAGATTTCAACCAATTTAAGATATCAATTAATAAAATTCAATAATCAAGATTATAATAAGCTTAAAGAAGTCACAAGAATTAATTAAACAATTCCCCACACTCAAAGTTATACATTGTCCCCATTGTACACAAGATAAGCATTTAGAGTAAGTAAGAGGGTTTAGTGATACTTTCCTGACTATGACAATTTTGTTCTAAAGGTTTAGTGGTACTTTCCTGACTATGACAATTTTGTTCTGATTTTGATTCATCCAATATGCAACTAACATCCTTGCAAAATATAAAGATAAAGTGATAAAAAGATAAAAATAAAAATAAGGAAGTTAAAAAGAAATATGAAAATAAAATATCACAAAATTTAAAATAAAACCTATCTTAATTCATAGGTTGACTCCCATGTAGTGCTTTTTTAACATTGTTAGCTCAACGTAGTTTGCAAGTTTACGCTCATCCTAGGTCTACGATAAGTGGCATGCTTCCACCTGTTTCTTAGTACGGGGGGTTTGTAGCCTGTAAGTAAGCCACATTTTGCAGAATAATAATAAGGACATAATTGATTAATTTAGTAAAACCAATTAATTACAATAATGCCCTTTTTAATGACAAACTATTAATAAAATAAAAAATAACAAAACTCCCTGAATCATTAGCTAACTCGAACAATTGGTCCTCAAGGAAGTCGGAACCATTTGTACTTAAGGTCACTATCAATGCCTCATTAGTTGTTCCCTTAATTGGTTCCTCCGCTCCGCTAGTTCTTCTTCATGTGCCTTTTTCCACTCTTCTTTTTCTTCATAAAGAAAGGTTTTTGGCTCATCTTCTTCAATTACCTTCTATCACTCCTCTACTTTCCCTTCTTGGATGGAGGCTTTTTCTTCTTCTTCATAAAGCATTTCTTAGAATGTCACTCTATTTAAGAAGCCGACCTTTGTCTTTTCTTCACACTCGAATTCGCATCGATTAGCATTCATTTCAGCAAGGAGTTCAATTACTTTATCTGTAATATTTGCTTCCTCTTCCTCTTCTTCTTCTACTTTGTCTTCTTCTCGAAGCTAGTTTCCATTCGTAAAGGTGATTTCCATTCTATATTATTCAGCATCAGCTTTAGTAAAACTGGAAAAACTCTTTTACATCCCATCAGATAGTATCTCCACTAATTAGTCCATCTGATTCACTAAATTTTGTATACGAGCCTCTGTTTCTTGATGTTTTATGGTTGATTCTTGAATGAAATCACCCATCATATTTTCTAGAGTTGGCTTGTTAATTTGAGATGCTTGGTGTAAATATTCAGCTAGAGTGTAATCATTCCATCTATAGGCATAAGAGTTGCTCCATTCTAAATCATAGCTATTCCCATGTAGTGCACCTTGAGGTTGATTGTACATGTTTGGTCGCTTGCACATATAGGCCGATGCTCGACATTCATGATTGTAGTTAAGCACTCCCACAAATGTTGCAACACTGTATAGAAATCAATTGAGTCTCTGCAAAAATGTCAGAACACCTCTCTCTCCCATATGGTGATCTTAAGGATTACGAAGACAAATCGTAGCTCCCATAAGAGTATTGTCTGCTTCATTCTTTCATTGTGAGTTGTGACTATGACAATAAATTGTGAATCCTACAATAAACGACAAACTTAAGATTAAGAAGAGAAATTAAAAAGATAGTTAAATGAATAAGCCACAAATACAATACAATATGATAAAAATAAAATAAAATAAAATAAATACAAAAATAATGACTAAAGTAATAACTTTCAGGTCTTCCTAATATTAAAGTCCCCAATAACAATGCCAAAAACTTGCTTAATTTTTTCTAAGTTAGTCAATATTGCAATAACTGTAAATGCATTGTGTAGCTGTAGTTAGTATCAGTAAGCACGAGTCGATCCCACAAAGATGATAAATAATAGTAATTACCAGTATCCTCTTATTTAGCCTACATATTGATTTTGATTTTAATAAAAGAAAATAAAACTAAAACAAGTAAAATAAAATAGGCAACGATATTGATCAGAGAATTAAGAATTCACTTAGAAAATTACTGATATAAAAAATTAGTATCTAGGTTTTGAATCTCCTTAAACTCTTAATAGATTGATCTTTTATTACACAATTGTTCTATTGATTTATTGGATCGCTAAGAATTCTATGGTATGCTAATAGCTGACCTTGAGTCTATTAACAACTAATCCTAAAGTTTTCAATCGAATCACTCAGGTTAAAGTTTATAGGATTGCTTTACCGATTTATGAATCCCTCTATTAAGTTTGACCTTAATCCAGAAGATTTATGTCATCCTGTCTCTAGAGTTGCAAGGAAATCCTTCCACTTACTGTATTCGTCAATAGGATTTCGCAATCTATATGTATGAAATCAGATTATGATATAATATTTTTGGGTTTATTAGAACATAAATAAAACATGTAATTAGATCACATTATAACAATCAAACCAATTGCATTAATAAAAGAATCAAATTATATCAAAGTATTGACATAGGGTTTATCTAACCTAAATACTAATAAGATGTTTATTACATATTATTGAATACGAAATCAAACGTACATTAAAAGAAAAATGAATTGAAAACAATTGGTTATAATTCTAAATCTCCTTGATTGTCTTTATCAAATATTCATGTGAAGTAGAGGATTGATCTTATATTCTAATGGATCTTTTAATGAATTCTTTGTGTTTTCCACTTCTCTAGATCAAAATTACCCCTTGAGAACAATCTCCACATTTTGAATTGACTCCTAAAGTATGCTCAACTCATTTGCCACCATTCACGTTCTTTTATATTGAAATCTAGGATTTTGGTTGATGCACGGTTTGATGCACGATCGTACATAACCAAATTCTCTAAAAATCGCAAAATTTGCATGGCCAAAGATGTGTATGGGCAGATGCACCGACGTGCATCCCTGTTGTGCATAGAATCTTTGTTTTTTGGCCATGTTTTCATGCAAATTCTTCTCATTTAAGTCTACGAAGACAATTACACTCTTACAGAGAATTAAGCACCAAATATACAATAAAAGTATAAAATATCAAGCAAAATATATCAAATATGGATGTAAAAATAAAATCAAACATGCATATATCACCATAATCCCAATTTTTACCAAGAAATCTCGTTGAATTTTGGAGTTTATGAGCCTTAATCCTAGTCTCTAATAGTCCTATTATGATAGGATTTTTTCCCCCAAAATGATGTCTTTGATAGCTTGCCTTTTAAAGGGTTCATTCATGCCCCTTATATTCTAAAAAAATCATCAAAATTAGTGAGCTTTATTCATCCACCCCTTCGGGTTTTCTCCTCTTCCTACTTGATTTCCTTGTGTTATTAGGGGTTGTCTCTAAATGTTCTCTAACCGAATTCCCAGAATTATCAATGGAGAGGGTCTCCACCTCATTTTCTAGTCCATTCTCCTCTCTTAATTCATTCTGTTTGGCTTCCTAATATGAGATATGTTCATGTCCCACTTCTTGAACGTCTTGAATATCCTCAAGCATTTTGGATTACTCCTCTTCATTCCCTAAGCTAACCCCATCTATTGGTGGAGCTAAATCCACTTCAATTCCCAACAACTCAACATAACTTCTAGTAGCACATTTCCTCCCTATAGGCTTCCATTCTCTTTTCACCATCTATGGTTTCCAACTATAGGATAAATGGACTTCTGTTTTGATTAATTCTCCATCCAAATCAAACTTCATTACATTAAACACTTCTAGAAGTTCCTCTTTCATATTCACTTCAACACATATCCTAGCAAAGAATATTTTTTTTCCATCTTGGCAGTCGTTGAACCAAATGCTATAGGCTTTCCCATAGTGCTTACAAGGAAGCTCAAATCGTCTAAAGTCGAGGACTTTAATGGTATATTATGGAAATTAACCCACAGAGGGCCAGATTCAACTCCAGAACTATCAAGCTTAAGTATAAGGACCCATTTCTGAACAAACATTAGTTGTCCCCCTTTGTGCCATGACCCAGCTTCCATCACCGTGCAAAGTGATTAATAATTTGTGAACTGGAAGAGGAATGGGTCATCCTCAATCACATAACTTTGTTAAGCCCTTTGCCACCCCAACTATACCCGGTTTTGAATTTGTGGGAAAGCTAGTCTCTTGCTTATAAAATATCCTACCATCTTATTACTCTAGAGCTTGGCTCCCTCCTGTAGTAGCTCAAGTGGAGGGATAACTATGCCTTGACTGACAACTAAGGGAAAGTGCCTAAGCTTAACTCTCCAATTATCTGAGGCTATCGCTTTACTCCAAGTTTTGATAACTTTCATGGCTTTGGCTTCATGTAGAGTTAGAAACTAACTTGCTTCCAAGCTATGGAAGGATCCTGGACACCCAAAAGAGCCTCCCAGGGAGGCCTCTGTTGCTAACCCCTAAAATAGTAACATACTTATTTTTTCAACCACAACATACCTAAAGAGGAAATATCAGACCCTCTTCAGAAAATCTTTAATGCCTCTTTCAATCGCCCCTCAATCTTAACCAAATTATTGTTAATTATTTATAAAAATTATAATTTAAAAATAAAATTGATCGCCTTATTTATTAATATAATACATAATAGTATAATTTTTTAATAAAAATGAACTTACTACCATATTGAACTAATTAATATATTATTAATTGTTAATAATATTAATGAACATTTAATATTATTTATTTTTATACTTTTTTTTTATATATAATGAGATATAAATATAATAATTTAATAAAATAATAAAAATTATAATAGTATTTGTTAATAAACATAATCAAAGTAATTATTAATTATTTGTAAATATAGATTATAAATAAAATAATAAATTGAACATTTTATTTATTAATACTATTCTATAATAGGCTTAATTTATTGTCATATTAAATTAATAAATATATCAGAACTTCGTGCACTCCAATTAAAGTGAGACTATTGGTATCTCACTTGTTACGGGAATAGTTTTATGTCCAACTCTCTATTACATTTGATCTACTAAAGGAAGAGTATTGATCCATGAGATACTTGTTAGGTTGTGCAGGTTGGGGACTAATCCTCTGTTCCAAAAATGGTGTACTTACTCTGTCCTAATGCGTCCCACCCATTTATTTATGTGGGCTCTCACACAAACCCTGCGTTTGGATAGTGACTCTGGGGATGGGGACAGTAAACAAGACAGAAAAATCCTTATCTCCGTGGTGTTTGCTTCTTATTTCTTTGTCTCCGTCTCTTGTTTCCGGGAGACAGGGACATAAATTTCTGTCTACTCCAAAAAGGAAGAACAGGGACAAGTCGTCCCTGTCGCCAGCCACTGCCGCCTCTCAAATGCAGGGTTATGTTTATATGTTTAGTTATTATTATTATTATTATTTAATTTGTATTTATTATTATTCAAATATATTATTACAATTTATTCAAATTTATTATTCCAAATAATGTTCTGAATCATTATCACAATTATTTCCCTCTGATACAGAAATGGAAGATATAGAAATTACAAGTACTGATTATGA
>JAOTIZ010000005.1:16815480-16828913 GCA_027123425.1 Erythroxylum panamense | reverse complement strand
GTGGTTTTGGAAAGTCATGATCAACCAGGAGGAGCTGCCCATGCTTTTGAAATCAAAGGATACAAGTTTGATTCTGGTCCTTCATTGTTCTCTGGTTTTGAGTCAAGAGGTCCTCAAGCTAATCCTCTCGCTCAGGTTCTCTTATTCTTTTTCGCTTTTAGGAGATTTTGAGGAATTTGCGCAGCTATTTATAATCTTATGCCTGATAAATGCTTCAAGCCCAATTTTCTTTTTGCCCCTTGATTCAAATAATGTTACCTTTAGTTCCATAAGTTATTCAAATGTTTACAATTTGAATAACACGGTTGTTATGTTGTCTTGAATAATATATACCTGTAATGCACTCAATGTTGCCAATTCTCTAGTCGTTTTCAACACAAAAGTCTTCAGTTCTCCTTTCTGCAAACTTCCTTCTCTAACAACTTTAGAAATGTCTTCTATTGTTTTCAATTAGTTGTGGGCCGGTAAAGTTATTTTTTTGTGACCAAATGGTCATATGTTCAAATCACGAAAATAGCTTCTTTGTAAAAATGTAGGGAAGGCTGTGTGCTATGAAGAATGTTGTGGTTTGTGGTCCATAGATATCTCTATGGTATTAAAGTAAAAATCAACCAATACCTTTTAGAGCATGATTATACAGAAGTAAACATTAACATGCCACTCCCTTACAGCCATATCATCTAGAGAAGAAACTCCCAATTAACTGTTGAAGAAGTATATACTTAATTAATTTTACAAATTGCTTATTTTCAACAAGCCACAGATGTCCTTATGCAGTTAACACCACATATACCTCAATTTGCATTAAATTTAATTTTGACCATCTCCAGGTTCTGGATGCATTGGGAGAGTCTCTTCCTTGTGCAAAGTATGACTCTTGGATGGTGTATGTACCTGAGGGAGAATTTTTGTCACGTATTGGCCCTACAGAATTTTTCAAGGTGCGTTGCTGCACTAGTATCAAAATGATTCAGCTATCAGATTCAAGTGCTCTATAGTTTCATCTGTGCTTTGATATGCGTTTGAATGCTAAGAGTAGAAGATATGTGCGATGTTCACCCATTTTTAACCCATTTTGAGACGAGTATAATTAATATTTCAAACATTGAGACAAATGCAGTGTCCAATAACAAATTGTTGTTTCCACAGCTTATGCAATTTTAAAAAGTGAAAGGGGCTTTGATTTCTATCTCATGCAAGTGTTAAGTTGCTTAAATAGATTGCAATTAGATACTGTTCTAATCCAAATCAGATCTCCTGAGTAGTGGCTATAATGGAAGACGATTGGATCAATCAGTTTTGTGAACTGAAAAATACAAAAGACTCCCACACTTAATTCTATAACATATGGAGTTCTTTGAAAAATGCTCCCCCGTACCATATATTGGTGCATTTTGCCTATATTGTTATGATATCGTTATGCTTTGATGTCATTCGTAACCAAACATCTAAAGACTTTTATGGAAGCCAATTGCCTAATGATGTCTTAATACAGTCTTTGACGGGTGAACTCATTTTCATTTTTGATTTAAAAAACTTAAAGCTAGTGGGGAAGAAAAGGCAATTTAAAAAACTTAAAGCATACTCTTTTGCGTTTCATTAAGTGTTTCCTTCCACAAAACTTTTTATATATGAGATATCATTTTCAGTATGTTTTAAGACTTGAACAAAACAACGGTGATTGGTGGGAATTCATATCTTTTGTTCAGGACCTTGAGAAGTATGCAGGCCACAATGCTGCTCAAGAGTGGAAAAAGCTTCTTGTGAGTAATACAATTCTTTATTTTTCACTACTTGTGTTCAGGTCAATGAGACAATTACTTTATGGTACTTCTGGTCTTGTGTTGACCAAAATCCAACTCCTTTTGCACCTCTATATGTTGTGAGAGTTCAAATTTCCAATTCTGAGTGGATTCTGGTACTTGATCTTTACATAAAATAATCACTAGCACTAAAAAGGAAACACCTCTATGGGGCCATCATGGAAGCCACTCATTGTAGGAACTAAATTAGAAATCTGCTGTGCTAAGGCAGTATGGAGACCAAAATGTCATCCTTTTTCCTGTAATTAAACTAAAAAATCAAACTAAACAAGATTTTTATTCTTCAAAAGAGAGTCAGATTGCTAGCTAATGCGTCCTCAACAAATTCTCATATAGGAGAATTTAATCAGGAAATAACTGATTGGTTCTCTTTCCTTTTTCATTTGATATCTCATATTTATGAGGCTACAGGATGCAATACTTCCTTTGGCTTCGGCTGCAATGGCTCTACCACCTATATCTATCAGGGGTGATCTTGGTGTTCTGTCTACTGCTGCTGTTAGATATGCTCCCTCACTGCTAAAGTCGTTTGTCCAGATGGGACCTCAGGCAGCTTTTGGTGCAACAAAGCTTCTTAGACCTTTCTCTGAGATTGTTGACTCCCTGGACTTGAAGGACCCTTTTGTACGGAACTGGGTGGACCTTTTGGCGTTCCTGCTTGCAGGAGTCAAATCTAATGGTATACTCTCAGCAGAGATGGTAACTACATATATCAATGTTGTTTTAAATTTTCAATTTTCTAATGAAATTTTGATGCTTTCTGTTGGTATTTTTGCTTCGAAGGAAATTAGTTATTGGTTTGTAGGAATAGCTACAGTAAATTGAAGCAATGTATATAGAGTAATAAAAAACAGAGCTCTACATCTAATAATCTCTGAAACATTACAATTTAAACTTAAAAATAAATAAATAACTCCTAGTAATATGGTCCTACAAACAAGCCATGAACCATCACACTAAGAGAAGAAATAGCCTAAAGACTAGGACAACAATTTAGCATCAGAAAAACAGAATAAAACCATGATCTGCACTTGGACATGTTTCAGTCTTCAAGCAATTTCCTAACACTCCTCCTTGCTTTAGGAGCTGCAAACACCAATTTTCTGCCTTAGAAACTCAAACCTACTAACTGAAAGTGGCTTTGTAAACAAATCTGCCAGCTGATCTTTAGACTTGTAGTAAACTAGAGTCACCAACCCTTCTTTCTGCACTTCTCTTAGAAAAAACAACTTGATGTTGAAATGCTTAGTTTTCTCATGAAACATAGGATTATGGGAAATGGCTATGGCAACTTGGTTGTCAACAAATATCTTAGTGCTTTCTTTTTGATCCAGGTTGAGATCTATTAGAATCTTCTTCAGCCACAAAGCTTGATTAACAGCGGCTGTTGCAGCAACAAATTCTGCTTCAACAGTGGATTGAGCCACAGTTTCTTGCTTCTTCGAGCTCCAAGAGAAAACATCAGATCCAAGAGTAAAATAGTACCCTAAGGTGCTCCTCATATCATCAATGGAACCTCCCTAGTCATTGTCAGAGAAGCCAACTAGCTTGAAGTCCTTGCTTTTTGTGAATTTGACACCAAAATTGCTTGTCCCTTTGACATACCAAATCACTCTCTTGGCAGCCTTGAGATGCAATTCACTTGCACAATGCATAAATCTGGACAAAATACTTACAACATTCAAAATATCAGTCCTTGTTGCTGTGAGATACATTAAATGGCCAATCAAACTCCTGTAATATCCCTCATCAGCTTTGTCAGCGCTGTCTTCTTTGCACAGCTTCTCCTTTTGATTCATAGGAGTGCTTACTTCCTTACATTCTTCAAGTTTAAATTTCTTTAAAATCCCCTTGGCATATTTCTTCTGACAGATAAATACTTCATGCTCAGCATGCTTGATTTCCATTCCGAAGAAGAAAGACATGATCCCGAGGTCTGTCATTTCAAATGCTTTCTTCATCTTATGCTTGAAGTTATGCACTTGACCTGCATTGCTTCCTGTAATCGATAAATCATCAACATAAAGTGAAATAACTAGGATGTCATATCCACTGCTTTTGACACATAAAGTAGATTCGGATAAGCTCCTTTTAAAGCCCAAGCTGAGAGATGATCATCAATTCTACTGTACCAAGCTCTTGGAGCTTGCTTCAATCCGTAGAGTGCCTTTTTGAGAAGATAAACCTTCTCTTCTTCTTCCTTTTTCACAAAGCCTTCTAGTTGTTCCACATAAATCTCTTCTTGTAAGATACCATTCAAAAAAGCTGATTTAACATCTAACTGGTACACTCTCTAGTTCTTTTGTGCTGCAACAGCTAGTAAAAGCCTGATGTTATTGATGGAACCATTAGCATTTAGCTTGATTCTATACACCCATTTGACTCCAATCACTTTTCTATCTCAAACCCTTTCCAGTAGAATCCATGTCTTGTTTTTCTCTATCATAGACAGCTCCTCCTCCATTACAGCTATCCACTTTTGATCCTCTTTTGCTTCATCATAATCTGTAGGTTCACACACAGCAATGTTGCATCTTTCATGAATGTCGGAGAGTAGCCTGGTTCCTCTCATAGGGACATCATCCACATTTTCATTATGCCAGTCTTCTTCTTCAATAATTGAACCAAGAAACTCAAGTTTCGTCTTTGACATGGTCAAACCATTCTTTGCATCATCTCAGTTCCACTCTTCTTCTTCCACGAAGTGAACATCCCTGCTAACAACAATATTTCCAGATTGTGGCTGGAAAATTTTGTAGGCCTTGCTGACAATGCTATAGCCTATAAAGATGCTTGGTGATGCTCTTCTATCTATCTTGTCTCGTTTTCTGTGTGGAATATGAGTAAAACACAAACAACCAAATGTTTTAAGAAACTTTAGTGATGGTTTGTAACCATACCAGGCCTCAAATGGTGTTTGATCCTTTACTGCCTTTGTTGAGAGCCTGTTCTGAAGAAACAAAGCTTCATTTGCTGCTTCAACCCATAAATTTTTTGGCAAATTCTTCTCATATAGCATGCATCTTGACATTTCCATGATGTACCTATTTCTTCTCTCACTAACTCCATTTTGTTATGGAGTGTAAGGAGCTGTAAGTTGATGTTCTATGCCTGCATCTTCACAAAATTGGCTGAATTCTGTCGAAGTGTACTCCTTCCCATTGTCAGATCTCACAATCTGAATTTTGCAGCCACTTTCATTCTCAACTCTTGCCTTGAACTTCCAGAAGACTTGACCTACCTCTGATTTGTACTTCAAAAGATCCAGCACATTCAGGTGAAATCATCAATGAAGGCAATGTAATAAAGACTACCTTTTAAGGAAGGTGTTCTTTGAGGACCCGAGACATCTGTGTGAATTAATTGCAGCTTCCTTGATGCTCTCCCAGCTATCTTTGGAAATGGTTTTCTATTGAGCTTGCCGAATTGACACGCCTTGCTATTTTGAATTTGATCTTCAAGTTCTGGAATATCTTTTGCCATCATCTTGGACTTCATTTGCAGTAGCCCTTGGTAATGATAATGCCCGAGCCTTTTCTGTAGTATTCTCTTTGGTTGGAAAAGCTGCTTGCTTCTCCTCTGATGGGTTTCGAGAAAAACTTTTGCCCTTCATTTTAACCTTAAAAATATCTTGATTGCCTGCATCTCTAATTAGACAATATTTGTCTTCAAAGGTAACTTTAAAACCTCTTTCAATCAGTTGACTAGCACTCAACAAGTTTTGTTGAATTTCAGGAACAAATAGAACATCAGAGATTAGTTTTGTGCTTGAACAACTTGTTATTACAACTGTCCCTTTTCCTATGACTGATATGTAATCACCATTGCCGATTTTGACTTTGGTGATGTTGGTTGGCTTCAAATCTCTAAAAAGTTCCTTGTCATTTGTCAAGTGATTGGTGCAACCACTGTCAATCAGCCAAATCTCACTTGTTTCATTGCCTGCAAAACATGTAGCTACAAAGAGTTGATCTTCCTCCTCTTGATCAGCAACCTTAGCTTCTTCCCCTTGCTGCTGATTTTTGCTTTGGCATATGACTGCTTCATGCCCCATTTGATTGCACTTACTTCATTTAGCATCGGGTCTTCTCCAACATTTGAAAGGAGAATGACCTTTTTTTTCCACAATGTTGACATGAGGATAATCTTTTCTTACTCCAAGTTTTTCGTTTCCAGCCCTTGTCTTAAAGTCCATTGTTGAACTGTCTCCTGTTGCTAAAGTATTTTTGTTTTTCTGCCACCTATTTTTGCCATTATCTTGATGCTTCGTTGCTAAGGCTTCTTCAACAGCTCCTTCTTGTCTCATCATACGCCTTTGCTGTTGTGCTTGTAATGCACTCAAGAACTCTGCTAGAGTAATCTGGGACAAGTCCTTAGTATTCTCTAAGGTGGTGATGGTAGCCTCAAATTTTTCAGGCACTGTTACAAGGATTTTTTCAACAATCCTTGAATCTGCAAGAGAAGAACCCAACAATCTGACTCGATTGGCTATGCTGAGAATTCTTTCGGAGTACTCCTTAATTTTCTTTGATTCCTTCATCTTCTGCAGCTCAAAATCACAAACTCGATTCAACACTTGCATCCCACGAATTATCTCATCTCCTTCAAACTCAGACTTGAGATAATCCCATATCTCCTTTGTTGACTTTAGAGACATTATTCGGGTAAAAATGGTTGATGAAACTGCAGCAAACAAACAGGCCTTTGCCTTAGATTTCTTTATCTTCTTTTCCTTATGAGCTTTGATCTGAGCCAAGGTGGGATTGGTAGGAAGTGCTGGAATTTCATAATCTTCTTCTACTGCTTCCCAAAGATCCAAAGCTTCCAGATATGTCTCTATGTGCACTGCCCACATCTGGTAGTTGTCTCCGTCAAACACAGGAGGAGCAACTAGGGAGAAACTGGCTTCGGTCTCCATAACATCTCAAGCACACACAGGTCCCTCAAGAAGAAGGCTCTGATACCAATTGCTAGTATTTTTGCTTCGAAGGAATTTAGTTCTTGGCTTGTAGGAATAGCTGCAGTAAATTGAAACTAAGTGCAACGTATATAGAGTAATAAAAAACAGAGCTCTACATCTATTAATCTCTCAAACATTACAATTTAAACTTAAAAATAAATAAATAACTAAGTCCTAACAACATGGTCTTACAAACAAGCCATGAACCATTACACTAAGAGAAAACCATGATCTGCACGTGGACATGTTTCATTCTTGAAGCAGTTTCCTAACACTTTCTCTACAATGCTTACCCAAGATTTCCTATGGGCATAAATTTAGGTCATTGACAACACAAGCATGAAATTATTTTCTTTTCTCAAAGTTCATGGCAATCAAATCTTTTATTAGAAGAAGAATGACGGTTACGATGAACGTCATGTGAATGCCTAGGTTTCTAAGAGGAGGATTTTTGGCAGAACTAAAATACCTGAAGAGTTCCTCTTTTCCTGTTCTGTTTGTTCTCTTAAATCCCTAATGAAATCCACAGATGATACTTTTTATTGTACAATTGATGGACAGAATGAATCCAAAAATAAGTCAGATAAAACTTTTTTCCTTGGTCAAGCAAATCTAGATTACTTAAAAGATATAGCTCTAAGAGTTAAAAATTTTATCGCTCACTCACTCTGCAGCAGATGTTGGCTGTGAAATTGTTTGTATCTCAATTTTAGTATGTTTATGAGGACAACAACACTATCAGACATATTCATGCATTACAAAATCTCAATGACAATTAGACGTATGTATGGATTGTAAATCTCATCACTGCAGATGCGAAAAAATTGCAGCTCTGACATAAAGTTTAAGCATGGCATATTATCTGGTTGCACTAGGAATTGTACACATGTCTAAGACTGCTTTTGATCTCTTTCCTCAGTGTTAACCGAGCATGAGTTTGTTGACGTAATAAAAACTGGTATTCTTATTCATGTTTTTATGCTAAGGTTCCATGTAGTTCTATACTCTGAGTACCTCCTCTTGGAGACCTCGATCACTTCCTTTCACTTACTGTTGTTGATATTTATGATTTTTGAGACTTATCCTAAGGAATTGTTCCTGTAAATCTATCATATATATAATTTCCTTCTCTTCGAATTTTCTTTCTACAGATTTACATGTTTGCAGAATGGTATAAGCCAGGTTGCTCTCTTGAATACCCTTTTCATGGAAGTGGAGCTGTTGTTGATGCTCTTGTCCGAGGACTGCAGAAGTTTGGTGGTAGGCTCTCTCTAGGAAGTCATGTTGAAACGATTGCCATTGAGAATAATATAGCCATTGGAGTAAAGCTAAGAAGTGGGCAAGTGAGTGGATTTGGTTCTCAATTGATGGATAAGAGATAGAAAGTTGAATTTTTTATCATTTATCCTGCAGTTTATACGTGCTAAAAAGGCTGTTGTGAGCAATGCATCTATGTGGGATACACTGAATCTGTTGCCCAAGGAATTGCTTCCAAGACCATACCTGGAAAGGATTACTACTACACCACAGTGTGAATCATTCATGCATCTTCACTTGGGATTTGATGCACAAGTGAGTAAATCAGAGCCGAACTTCATTTCTTTTCCCAAGAAAGCCCTTTTTATCCTATACTTCATTTGATTTACTTTTATATGAGTGCATAGTTTATGAAAATATTTACTGACTACAGTATGTCTCACCATGCTGCGTGGCCACCATTCTGATTTCATCATGGATTAATTCTGTATTCCTGTCATTGTCGTGTCTATTTGAACAAAATTTCCTTGCCAAATATGTGGGCACAAATTTTTCTGTTCAATAGCGGCATTCATAAAAAATAGTTCCTACTGTAATTTCTCCCAAACACAATTTTTTTTCTTGTACTCTTTTGCTTGACTGTAATCAGATATGATGAACTTCAATTTTTAACACACACACACATATATATAGATTCAATAAGTTAGGTTTTCTAATTCAAACTTTGGATGGTCAATGCTCTATGCACATAAAATTCTGGTCAAACATCGCAGAAGACTGTTTTGTGTTCTTCAGTCATATGGTTTGCCATACAAGATTAATAATTCGTGTTTAGGAGCAATTGTAGATCTGAATGACCAAAGGGCTTTGCTGGTTTTGAAATTAAATATCGTCGAGATTTTGAGATAATGCTATTCAGTCTCAAATTTGAGGTGTTATTCTTGCTTGTATATTCTTGCTTTTGTACTGCTAATGCAAGCTAGTTGTAGATTCTGTAACAAAAATATAATCTGTTAGCTGTCAAAGAATGCAATTTTCCAGAATGCATTAATGAAAAATGAAGAATATGTTTGTGAGAACAAAACTTCTGTTATATGTCTGTTTAGAGAAAATAAGGGATTAATGAAACATGTTGCAATTTTCATTGAGGTCTATTGATGGTTATCCCGGAGACAATTTCCTTTTCTCCTATTTTTACATGATTTTGTCCTTAATTCCCCTATTCTTCATGGAATAGCTCGTAACATGCTTTTGCTTGTGAACCCATTACCTATGCTTTCTTTCTGATATTCTGCATACCTTCATGTTATTCTATGAATAGGGTATACGTGAAGACTTGGGAATTCATCATATTGTTGTGAATGATTGGGACAGAGGAGTAGATGCAGATCAAAATGTTGTATTAATATCTGTCCCAAGTGTACTTAGTCCTGATTTGGCACCCCCTGGAAAACATGTTTTACATGCTTATACACCTGGAACTGAGCCATATGAACTTTGGGAAGGACTTGAGCGGAGAAGTGCAGAGTACAAGCAACTCAAAGCGGAACGATCAGAGGTATATAGACTGGTTAATTTTCTCTTTTTTAGCTTTTCCTAAAGTTTTTGTGGAAGTAGAAGCTTCTATTCTTTTAAGAGTCTGCTACTTGCAAAGTCTTTTAGCTATCACATAATGCAAATAAAATTGGGAGAAAATACGAGACACAATATTGTTACCAACCTTTATGCTAGTTGGAGCATTTGAGAGCTGAGCAGCTTCAAAGCGAGAAACATTTATACATTTTTTGATTCCTAATCAACTTTAAATGCTAAAATTTGAAAGCAAGTACTTAAAACTATCTAAGAAAGTTAATGCTAGGTGCATGTTTAGATGCAAATGCCCTTTTTGTGTGGAAAAGCGTGAGTTACCTCTAACTGTATAGTCTAGAACTTTGGTTGAATTGTGTGTTTGTGAAAATACTACTATTTTTATGTGGTGAACATTAAAAAAATGTATATCCATTGTTTCTTAAATTAAATTGAAACGAGGCTAATAATCTGCATAACTTTCTTCAGAAAATAGTTCCGGACGAATTCTTTGAAACCCAGGTATATAATGTGGAAGGCAGCAGAGCGTGTGCTTGGTCCAGGCTTCAGCCGTGAGAAGTGTGAGGTGAAGTTGGTTGGAACTCCATTGACACATCAAAGGTTTCTTCGAAGGAATAGAGGAACTTATGGACCAGCCATAGAGGCAGGAAAGAATTCCTTTCCTGGACATTCAACTCCCATATCACAGCTTTATTGCTGCGGAGACTCTACTTTCCCTGGCATTGGAGTTCCTGCAGTTGCTGCCAGCGGGGCAATCGTCGCTAATTCTCTTGTTTCGGTGTCTCAACACTCACAGCTTCTTGATGCCATTGGAATTTGATGTAAATATAGGTGAGTTCTTCATATTATCAACATTGTGCATAGTATTCTTTGAGGAATTAATTTCTACTCTAAACATAATGATGGACACTATTATATATCAAGTTTATTTGGACACGTGAAATGTATGTGAACAAAACTAACTAAAATTATTCACTGGACTCTTATCTTAACTGGCAGTTCTTTTTACTTTATTCATTTCATCTTCATATTTCTTGCTATGTAGGGGTAAGGCTGCGTACTATCGGACCTTCCTAGACTCTGCTTCAATGCGGGATTTCAGACTGGGTGATGATGATGATGATGATGATGATCTTCATATTTCTTACTATGGTTAATGTGTGAACTATGGTTACTAGTTCATCTACGTACGCTGTTTTAACAACAAAATTCTTAACTGACTCTAATTACATTCTTCTCCATTTTGACACCTCTGATGTCATCTTTTTCATACCAGTCATCTCATTCTGGATAACTATCCGTGATGAGGAAAATCACCGAGTTTGTGTGGGCATAAACAAGGATGAGATAGCTAGTTTATCCTTCAAGTACTTCAAAAGTCCATCCACAACCGCTACGTTTAAGTATTATTCTTAAATTATTTTTAGTTCGGTGTTTTTAACATTTGAATATAAACAAAGTTGAAATATTATTACACATTATATTTTTTTCTCTTTATGACAAGGACTCAAAAATGAAAATACTTAAACAAAAATATGAGTATTTATTACAAAATAAATTCATTAAATTGTCTCAATGTGAAAATTCATGTAGAACATTATTTCATCTTTATGGAAAATTAAAATTGTAAAGATTGTATAAGAAAATATTTAATTTTAAATCTCTAAAGAATTAATACATTTTGACACTATTTATCTTAATCATTAGTAGCCCAAATGATAATCTTAGTTGGATTAATATAGAAGTTATTATCTTGAAGTAAATAGGAAAATATTCTTCTTCTTCTTATATAATAATAATAATAATAATAATAATAATAATAATAACAATAATAATAATAATAATAGTAGTAGTAGTAGTAGTAGTAATAATAGTAATAGTAGTAATAATAATGATGATGATGATGATGATGATGATGATGACGATGTCATCATCATTATTATAAGAAATTATTTGCCAAAAAGAAATGACATTTTAAAAAATAATTTTCAAAGGTAATGTTAATAATTAATTACTATTGTTTAAATAACTAATATAATTAGATTGAAATATAATAAATTCTATATCCATATTTTACCTTTAATTATAATATTATATGATAAAAGTATTGAATTATATGAAATCATCAGACATGAAAATATCTACAATATATTATTAGATATAAATCTTGATCTATAGATATAAATTGTTTAAATGAAAATTTTTAATTTATCTAATAAAAATTAATTTACAACTGAAATTTACATTTACTAATAAGACATTTAAGAACCTAAAAGTCAAATATAAAATGGGACGGAAAGATAATTTAATTGTAAAGTTTGAGATGTCAAATATGAAATATTTTACTAATAGAAAATAACATTAAATTTTAGATTTCATTGGAATCTAATTAGTGAAGTAAATCACTTGTTAATATAGAAATCACGTATAATATATAGAATACATAAGAAGGGAGGTTGAATTGTGTTAAATTGTCAAAGATATTAATCTTTAAAGTCTTCTTGGAATTCTTTACAAATTTAGACGATTACAAAATAATTCACTTAATTTGATGAACAATGCAACAACGAAAAGTATTATCTATTCTTCTAACAACAAGGAAATTAAAGAGATAAGGGTTAGATAATAAGACGTCGTGATTTATATTGGTTCACCCTTAACCTTGGGCTATAGTCAGTCCTTAGAGTTTGTCTGAAATTTTACTATACTCTTTAACGTTACAAGTATTATTTCTACACTTGTAGAGCCTCTTCAGGTCTCTCTTGCAAAGTATTCTTTATCTGTTTCCTTAGCATCTCCAGACTTTAGCCTTTCTTTCCCTTGAAAAGATATTGTTTGAGCTTCACGTTACAGATATACTTGCTCTCTTTCTTTCGCACTTGAGTATAGAGTTTCTCTAAGTAAGTTTTGTACAATCAAATTTTCTCTCATGTATTGTTGTTGTTGTTTACGACTATAACTAGTATTTATAACCTAAATCTTCAACTATCTTCTTGAGAAATCTGCTTGAATCTTTTGGAAACCGTTATTAGTTGAGTTCTGTAACTAACTCCAACTAACTAGCCAACTGACATTCTAGAATATTTTTCATTTGCATCATCTGGTATTATGCTTTATCTGGTGTCGCGCTTCATCTGGTGTCGCGTTTTGTCTGGTGTTACGCTTCGTCTGGTGTATCTAAAACGCTTTGTCGTATTCAACTTTTACTTAACTATCGTCTTGAGTTGACCGTCTTGAGTCTTAAGTATCGCCTAGAGTTGACTATGTATCATCTTGGGTTGATCATGAGTCTTCTGTATCATCTGGGGTTGACGATTTATGTTACTTACATTTTTTTGCACACTTATCAAACTCATCAAAACAATTCCCACACTTCCATGATTATTATTATTTGATTATCATCAAAATTAATAGAAGAAGTGAAGTCTTCTTGACTTAACAATCTCTCTCTTTTTTATGAGAACAAATAATCATACTATTAGAAGATAAAATAATATTCAGATGATAGATGAATAAACAATAATGTTAAGACAAATAAAAAAGCAATACACAAGATATGCATAAGATATACAATGCTTTCTAATATTATCCCCTTTCTCCCCTTTTCTCTCCTTATTTGTTATTAATCAAAAAGATAACTCATCTTAAACACCTCAGAATTTCAGAATACATGTGTTGAATATTGGTGTGGATCATCTTGAGGTCTTGTTCAATAGAAACACGTAAAAGTGCTATTTCCTCATGATGGTCTGTTACTGCATCACCTAGTTCATCAACCTTGCTATGAATTTCCTCAATAGTTTTAG
>JAOTIZ010000005.1:16786326-16798547 GCA_027123425.1 Erythroxylum panamense | reverse complement strand
TCTTAGGGCATTGATCAGGGCAGACTCTTAGAGTAGCTCGCTCCGGAAAAGCTGGTATGGACAAGGTACAAGGTAATCGCAGATTATGGAATTCATCAGGTATATATATGAATGTACTTTCAATCTTTACGTCTTTATTCTTGGTATCCTACATCACTATTATCATGTCACATATGCATGTGGGCCTATTAGAAACAGCCTCTCTAAAATGTAGGGGTAAGGCTGCGTACTATCAAGCTCCCCCAGACCCTGCTTCATTGCGGGACTTTTGGGGTATGATGATGATGATGGTGTGTCCCCGTATCCGTGTCCGTGTCGTGTCGCGTGTCCGTGTCTATGCTTCTTAGGCCAATAGCTATTTCAGTTATTAGCAGGTTTAATTCTGGATTTCATCCTTTTTCTACCAAAAGGCTCGAAATGGAGAACTTAAGTGAAGTCTCCATTAAACACAGCTTCTTATCAACTAGGCTTTGGTTTAGTGGCATGCTGGTTCACTCAGCGTATGCCGGACCATATCTTCTTCTCAAATTCTAGGTGGCATCTCCAACTACGGGAACTGAGTCTTGTTCGTTGTGTGTTAATTACCATCAAATCCCTTACTTGGCCAGAAAGAAGTCACCATATCTCCTTCTTCCACCTTCTTTATCACTTATCTATATGCCCTTAGTATTCATTCAAAGACTATTGACTGAACCAGAGAACCTATAGTTCCACTGACAAACAAGCACCAAGTACACAACCAATCTTCATAATTTATCCCGATAAAAGAAAAAGTTAAAATCTTTAGCTGTCTAACAAAAGGGAAGGTCGTTACCTTCCATTAGTAATCTCGTTCTTCCCAATGAAGCCAAAGAAGGGACCTTGATTTGCCTCTTCAAGTTTTCTCTGCTTAAAGAAGTCTTGAAGCTCCTTCGCCTTTTGCCTCTGGAACTCCAAAGTGATGATACTCTTGTCTCCCACAGTCACCTGAGTCCTCGGTTTGGGGGGTGGAGCAACAGGGGGCGAAGGAGTTGGTGGAGAGGGCTGTCTAAGGGAAGGTGCCACAGGTCTCCTAATAGGCCCATCAGCCTGAGAGCTTCTAATGGTAACAGCAGCATAGGCCTTGGTCATTCCAACATGATTGGGCAATCTAAAACAAGAAGTTGAAGAAGCCGCTGATGAAGATGAACATGGAGGGGAGCAAGATGCTGATGGGTTTGGGATTTTGATGCGGGGCATGGAAGGTGCCAACGACATTTTTCCTTTTTGTTGCTCTAAATTAGAATCCCAAATTTTCTTATTATATGTAGCAAATATGTATTTTGTGTATGTGTGGGCATTGGAGAATCAGAAGAGTACGTGTGGATGTTATGTGACCAAGTGTCAGAGAAGAAGGGCAAGTTAATGCGAATGGCTATATCTATTCTAAGTAAGTGAAAAATATATAAATCTAATAAAAAACTCTTTTACTGGTATTTTTTAATTGATTAACCTAATTTCATTTCTCTAAAATCTAAACGCCCTTTCGAATTATCCTAAAAGCAGCTGAATGTACTTTGAAGCAAAGAAAGGTTTCTTTATTTACTCAAAACATAGGACTCAGCTGATGCTCCGTCTACTTGCCACCATACGGGTCAAGCCAATCTTGCAAGCTGTCGATCACCTGGAAAGCCCCGGTCAATCATTTGTGACCACTCAGTGGCAGGACACTGAATACCAACTCATGTAGCTAATTCCATAGCTTGATAGATGCATTGCATTCAAAGAACATATGCTTAATGGATCTAGGATTTTGAATTTTTGATTGCGGAAGACACGAGAGGGGTTGCCTTGGCATCCAAAAAAATGACCTATCATCTGTACTGAGCTTACCTTCAGTGGTCAGCCAAAGAATAAAATTAGCTTTAGGAATGTTCTTTGGAAATCAGATAAATCTTATATCAAGTGACTACAGGCTCAAAGATACTACCATATAATCAAATAGGTTGGTGTGAGTGATTCGACACTCTCATATCTTAATTAGAGGTCTCGAGTTCGAGTCCTGAAAATGGAAAAATCTATTTGGCCAGCACTTTATCTCTTACGGGCTGACCCAGTGCGAGCGGGGATTAGTCTGAGAGTGGATGGTTTAAAGGCGCTTTCTTATAGTTGAGACCCTCCTAGGATACCTCGTGGGCTAAAAAAAAAAAAGAAACTACCACATGATGCATTAATAAATTGACTATAGGATAGGTACGCTTAGTTCCTATGATTTTGTCATCTTTACTTAGATTAAAGAAGTAGTAAGAGAGATTATTAATGATGTTGGAGCAACCTAATTTTGGCTTACAAGCCACGGCCACCGGTTATCTTAAATAATAACTTGTACCTTTGAGTTTGTTGGGATACTTCCCGTAGGGTTTCTAACATTTGGGAGTTTGTCTAATGACTCTAGGGGATGCCAGTTATCGAACTATGGCCCAATGCTACTGTTTTTTCCTATCTTATTAATTGCATAAGGTCTCTCACTACTTTGTAAGTTCTAATATTTGCTGTAGAGTTCATGAGATGTTAGACTTTAGAGTGAATTTTATAAACTTTGACCTCTCAAGAATTGGGTGTAGATCCATTTAACCAATAAAAATTCCTGATCTGTGAATAATTTCCAAAGCGTTTCACTAGTGGTCGGGTCGACCGTACAGGGCTATGGGCCGATCGGTCCAATCTTACTTTCACGCCAGGCCCAGGCCCGACACACGCTCCCTACGGCCCGTCAGCATGAGAACTTTCCATGCAGAGATAGAACTCTACGTTGAAGACCTAAACCTAGCTGCAGAACCGTATATAAGGTATTATTCTCCCATAACTCAGGTAACGCAATCATAACCTAGCTTCTTCTCTACATTCAGCAGCCTTACCCTCACCAGAAAACTGACTTGAGCGTCGGAGGGGCTAATCGGGACACAACCCCCGACGCGCCTTCATTGTTTTGCAGGTATATTCTCGTTGCATTCATCATAAAAGGTAGAAGACGATGGATTTCAATAGAAACGCACCGTTCAGCCAAAACCAGGCAGAACCAATATATATATATATATATAATTAATTAACTAAAAGTTTATAAAATCAATCTCTATTGTAAATAAAAGTATGATAAGATTCATATTACATTTAAGTATCAATATTAAATTATTTTTAGTTCGGTATTTTTAATATTGGATAGTAACAATGTTAGAAATATTATTATACGTTATGTTTTTCCTTTGTGAAAGGGACTAAAATATGAAAATAATTTTAAAAAAGTATAAGTGCTCATTACAAAATAAATCCATTAAATGGATTCAATATGAATTTTATATAAAACATTGTTATATCTTTATGGAAAGTTAAAATTGTGAAGATTGTGTAAGTTATCATTTAATTTTAAATCTCTAAAGAATTGATATATTTTGATACTACCTATCTTTATCATCAGTAGCTCAATTGATAATCAGAATAATTGGATTAATATAGAATTTATTATCCTAAAATAAATGGGGAAATATTCTTCTTCTAATAATAATAATCATTATCATCATCATTATTATTATTATAAGAAATTATTTGTTAAAGAGAAATGACATTTTAAAAAATAGTTTTCGAAGTTAATGTTATAAGTTAATTATTATTGTTAGATAACTAGTATAATTAGATTGAAAGAGAAAAAATTCTAAATCTATATTTTATCTTTAGTTATAATATTATATGATGAAAGTATTGAATTATATGAAATGATTATACATAAAAATATCCATGATGCATTGTTAATCTGTAAATATAAATTATTTAATTAAAAGTTATAACTAAATTAAAAAAATTAATTTACAACTGTAACTTACATTTTCTACTAAGAAATTTAAGAACGTTAGAGTCAAATATAAAATGGCAGGGAGAGATAATTTAATTTTAAAGTTTGAGATGCCAAATATGAAATATTTTACTAACAGACAATAACATTAAATTTTAGATTTCATTGGAATTTAGTTAGTATGTATTTAAAATTAAGTAAAATCATAATGATGTTTAATTGAAATGAACATTATAATTCAATTAAATTATTAGTCCTTGAATGACATATAAGAATGAATGAATTGCGCATATATACTTTTTGTCCTCTTTGTAAACTAATGAATGAATTACCTATTCTAATAAATGGTTATAGCAAATTAATATAAGATATTCACAAAGCATACACAACAATAATAAAAGAGAATAAGGGTAAAAGAAACAAAAGTAATTTATATACAAATAACTCTTGGTTACGTCCACTTCTTAAGCTTCACTTAGAAATTCACCATCTTCTTTCTTTAATAATTGAAGAGGAACCTTTTGTATAATACCTTATTTCTCACTGATGAAGTGGAACATTTATGTTGGTGTTGCTTTGCCAAGGGTGAAGAAGAAACCTTTTATGACCATTGTTTAATAATTGAAGAGGAACCTTTTGTATAATACCTTATTTCTCACTCATGAAGTGGAACGTTTATGTTGGTGTTGCTTTGCCAAGGGTGAAGAAGAAACCTTTTATGACTATTGTTCAAGGTTAAGAGGAACTCTCACAATGTGTATCCTAACATTTTACACCTATATTTTAAAATTTTTTATTCCTATGTTAGGCTAGTTGATCCAAGCACTTAGACTAGTGGAACCTCTATAGGAAACAACTTTTATAAATGTTTTTAAGTCACCAATTTTTAACACTTCAAAATTTTTAGAAGTATCAGAATATATCATTTTGATAAAAACTTGATTAAAAATCATTTCAAAATTTTTCAAAATTTTATTTAAAGATCAAAATGTTTTATTTAAAGTTTAAAATATTTTTTCTTTCAATTATGAAAGGATTTATTCATTATACAGTACATGTAAATTATTGTACAATGATTGATCCTTAGATCATTACAAATTATGATTACATGAAAGATTAATACAATCTAAAGAAGGAAAGTTCTGGGTATCAAGGATTCGATAATAATATAGACAAAGGCCCAAAGAAATAGAAGGAGGTCATAAAAAATCAAGTTGTGTCCACTAAGGGAGCAACAATGGAAAATGAAACAAAATTGGAAGGGATTCTACAAAGTATTGGTGAGGATTCTGAAGTGGCTTGCAAAATTAGAGAAGAGAAGGTTAGGAAAAGTTATGGGTTTAGAATAGACATTAGGAGGAAATTAGGGAGGAAGAATAGGTCTAATGGACCAAAAAATGTCTCTTAATGTCCATATCTACTTGGAATGTAAAGGGTATTAATTGCCTAAAGAAACAATAGTGCCTTAGGGAGTTTATTTTAGATAAAAAATCAGTCCTTTTTGTTACTTTAAAATAAAAAATAACACAAGAAAATATTTTGATCCTTAAATCTTTAGATAAACAATGGTAATTTTTGTAATCACCATTGTCATCATTATGGAAGAATTGTGATTGGATATGATCCAAGGCTTACTAAGGCGGATATGGAGCAAACAACTAATTAAGCAATGTGCTTTTAGCAGGATATTGTAAAAGTCTTAGTTTCTTTTTTCTAGGATTCAAAATTTGCAATCTAAAGGAAGTTGTTATGGAATAACCTTGTTAACATATAGGCTTCAATTAAGAACCATTAACTAATTATGGAGGACTTTAATAGTATTCTCTATAGCTCAGGGGCTAGCTTGAGGAACCATACAAAGGACTTTAAAAAATGTTTGGAAAAATTGAAAGTTATAGATTTAAAGTATCAATGGTGCTTATGATATTAGAGTAACAAACAAAACTCAAATTGGTCTGTAAGAAGCTAGATATGGCACTTGTCAATGAAGAATGACTAACAAGATTTAAGGAAAGATATGCCAATTTCTTGAACCCTATCAGACCACCCTCCTGTGGTAATTCAAAATGTTCTTAATAAAAATAAGATGAACTTTCGCCTTTAAGTTTAACAACTATTTGGTTTAGGAAGAAGGTTTATAGAGGCATTACAGAAGGAAATTTCAAATAATGTCCAAGGAGATCAAACATATGTATGTGTCAAGAATCTAAAATTCATCAAGGAGAAGATAAAGAAGTTAAAATAAGAGAGGAAGACAAAAGGAGGTTTACACACATCCAGGGGATTCCTTTTGGCTAGAAAAGCAGCAAGAGGCTATTAGTTCTTTCAAAAAGGAAGTTTGGAATTACTATTATATGATTAAGAAAAAGTTAAGAGTGTTATGGATTATAGAGGAAGATAAAAATACAAATTTCTTCCATAGAGCACTCAATTTCGGAAGAAATTTCAGCTGTATATGCCCCTTAATAACAACGAATGGAAGTGTGGCCACATCATAGGATGAAATAAAGGAAGAGACATAATTATATTTCAAGAACTCCTTAGTGACTACAACTCTTGTAGGCTCCTCTACACAAATACTTAAATCTTTTATCTCTAACCGATTCTCTATAGAAGAAATGCAAATATTGAGTAATTCCTTTAATTAATTGGATATAGAAAAAGTAGTGTTTGGAATGAATCCTAAGAAGGCCTTAGGACTTGATGTTTTAAATGGATACTTTTATCAAAAGGTTTGGATGCTAATTAAATATATGGCCACTAGTTCTATCCTTGAATTCTTTGAAAAATATGAACTTTTTAGATTAGGTCTAAATTCCCTAGATGAGTATAGGCCAATTTCTTACTACAATTTCCTCTATAAATCATCTTTATATTGCTAGCATCGAGGCTAAAGATAGTTCTCAAGTCTCGAATTAGTGACACACAATGAGCCCTCATGAAAAATAAGTTAATGGGTGATATTGTGTTGATTGCTCAGGAGTTGTTCAAAGGATATCCGAGGAGAAATTTCATAAAGAACTATGCCATAAAAGTGGATTTCCAAAGGCATATGATTCCATCAGTTGTGAGTTTATCATGGATCTTTAGGAGGCCTTTGGATTTCCAAGAGTTTTTGAAGGTATAAAGGTGTTAAGACTAGAGTAAGGAAAATAAAAGGAGATATAGAACATTTCTTTATTGATATTAAGCTATACTAATAATCCTTATTGAACCCCTTTTTGTTTGTAGTAATGATGGATGAGCTTAGCAAGAACATTTAAGGGGATATGCTTTAGTGTATATTAGTTGCTAATGACATTATTTTAGTGGATGAGACAAAAGAAGGTGCCAATATCAAGCTAGAACTTTGGATAGATCCAATAGAGTTGAAGAGCTTTAAATTGAGTAATATAAAGACTAAGTATTTATAGTGTAACTTTTTGAGCCATAGCATGTATAAAAAGTTAAGATAAGGATTGGTTCGGAATTTATATCATAGAAAGCTTGTTTTAAGTGCCTTAGATCCATCATCCAAATCATTGATAAGATACAAGAAGATACAGTTCATAGTATCAAATCAGGATAGCTTAAGTGACGGGGTGCATCAGGAGTTTTATGTGATAATAAGATACGATTCAAGCTAAAAAGGTAAATTACACCATTTATCAATTAGGCTAGCCATGCTTTATAGGACGGAGTGGTCGACCTATCAAATAGGTGTATAGTTAAAATTAATGATGGTAGAGATGATGATACTCCATCCGATGTGTAACCTTACAAGAAGAAATAAGGTTAGGAATGTAGTAAGAGACAACTTGATGGTGGCTAACATTAGTGGTAAACTAAGGGAGACGAGGCTTAAGTGGTTCTAACACATTAAGAGGAGACATCTTGATGCTCTAGTTAGAAGATATGAGAAGATTGTAGTTAGGAATTATAAGAGGAAAAGAGGATGACCTAAGAAGAATTGAGGGGAGGTGATCGAAAATGACATAGCTCTTCTAGAACTTACCGATGGCTTAACCCTTAACAGGAAACTTTGGCAAAATAGGATCTAGGTAAATGATCTTTCATAAAGAGATCCTTCTCTTTTTCATAGTTCTGTTGAACAATTTTGTTTTATTCTTGGGTCTTATATTTAGACTAAATAATTATATCAAAAGTACTTACCTTAGTCAATTTAGTTTTTTTTCGACTCTCTTACAATTGTTTGTTTGTTTTACTTATTTGTTTTCTTTCTTTTTTATTAATTTACTTATTTTATATTTTATTTATATTTTACCTTTATTTTATTTTATTTTGTCATTATTTATTTATTGTTATTGTCTATATTTTATGTTTTTATTTTTATTTTTGTATCTTTTTTATTTTGAATTTTGAATTTCTTTGTTCTTATTTTATTTTATTTTATTTTTATGCAACTTTTTCTTTGTATTTTTATTGGTCTTTTGTTTTCTTTAAACAGTTACCAAGAACTTTCTTTCTTTTTTCTTTTCTCCTTTTCTTATGGGTCTATCAAAAATAACTTCTTTATTAGTCAGGGATAAGGCTCTATACCTCTAGACCTCCCTAGATCCCGCACCTTAGCGAGATTTTCTGTTAGGAAGTTGTTGCTGTTGCTGTTGATGTATTTATATCTCCTTTTTTAGTTGGTACTCTCCTTTTGCTTTTGTTTTCGTTCTGTCTTTTCTAAGATCTCTCTCCTTTTTGCCCCCAATCACGTTTTTATTACATTTTCCTCTCCTTATTTTGATTTCTCTTCAATTTCGCTTTTTATGATTCATTTCATTTGTCTTTTGTTTTTTTGTCTTTTGCCTTTTTTCTTGGTACTTGATCATCGTCCTCCTTATTGCATCATTTATTTTGGTTTGGTATTATTCTTTGTCATTTTTAATAGTTTCTTTTTTTAAGCCAAAATTAGTAATAAAAGATTACTTAATCCAAAATAAAAATATTAAAAACAATGAATTACTACTAAATTTATGTTTTCTTTTATTTTTAGCCAAAATTAATAATAAAAAACTGTTTTGATCCAAAAATGAAAAAATTGATAACAAAGATCTCTAACAAAATTTAAATAGTCAGGATCAAAACTAATTATCTTAACTAGAAATAATTATCTCTATTTAGAATATAAAATTTTGACATAAATTAGATATGATAAAATGCAATCAAATTAAAATGAATAAAATTTAATTAAAAATCATAAAATTATGACTAAATATGAATTAAACTAAATCAAATGCAATTAAAGCTACATGGAATCATTTTAATGTTAATGAAATTGGTATTGAATTTGACGGAATATAACTATAAAAAATCAAAAATTAAGATTAATTTGGTGAAATTAAATGCAAGTTAAACTAAAATCACATGGAGATGAAAATTCTTAAAAGAGAAAAAGTTAAATTGGAGAGAATTGTGTATAAATTAGTTAAAAGGGCAAACTCAGTGTACAAAGCTCCCTATTTTGTGAAGGTCGAGTGAGAGTCATCAATCGTACACAGCTGTCCCTTTGCATTTTACAAAGTGGTTGTTTTCGTGAATCAAACATGTGGCCTTTCATTTGCAAAAGAGTAACCTTACCAGTTACTTAAAATTTTGAGTATTGAGAAACATCCTAGACATAAAACTGAGAAGCATTGATATGGAGATTCTTTATTTATGAAGAAGGAATGATATCTACTCATACTTAAAGAGGGACTAGATAGAACTCATTTTCAATTCCCACTCCTACAATGAGAAAAAGAACATAAAACTTTCAGTAATTGAGTTCACCAAGTTTGCCATTGTTTTGTCTAATCAATTATTGAAAAATAGGAGAAGGAATAATGAAAGAGCTACAAAGATATGAGATAAGATGGGGGAGTTTTAAAAGGAGGAGATTTGATTTAGATAATTATTATGGTGATTTATATGAAACGTTATAAGGGTTGAGTTGAGGGTTTAAAATTATTAAAGACTACAAAGAGATGGAGCATATTATGGTCAAGGCTAATATGGTAAAGAATAGAGAAACTAAAATGATTCAATTTTTAAATGGATTGAATATGGATGTAGTTAATAAAGTTATAAGATTATACAGAGTTGGAAGACACTGTGCGTATGACTTTGAAGTTAAAAAGGCTGAAGTAAATCACTTGTTAATATATGAATCACGTAAAGTATAAAAAATACACAAGAAGGGGGTTGAATTGTGTAATCTTTTCGAAATTGATAATCTTTTGAGATTTCTTGAATATCTTTAAAACTATCAAATGAATATCAAAAACACTTTACTAAAAATTGATAAATATTGAAATCGCAAGTAACTTTATCTACTCGTCTAACAACAAGAAAATTAAAGTATGAGAGTTAGAGAATAGACGCCACGATTTTATACTGGTTCACCCCAAACCTTGGACTACGTCCAGTCCTCAGAGTTTATCTAAGATTTCACTATACTTTTCAACTTTTACAAGTATTCTTTCTTCCCTTCTAGAGCCTTTTCAAGTCTTTTTGACAAAGTATTCTTTCTGCTATCTTAGCCTCTCCAGGCTACAACCTTTTCTTTCTCTCTCTAAGAAAGATATCTTGAGCTTTATGTTACAGTAGGATTCGCTCTCTTGTTTCGCACTTTGAATACAGAATTTTTTTAAGTATCCTACAATCACAATTTTCTCTCTTGTAACAAAAAATTATTTTAGTTTTTGACTAGGACTAGTATTTATAGCCTAAATCTCCACTATCTTCTTGAAAACTGCTTCTTGAATCTTCAAAAGACTGTTATTTAGTTGAGTTCTGTAACTAACTCCAACTAACTAACTGTCTGATGTTCTAGAGTATCTTCCTTTTTATATCGTCTAATATTGTCACTTCATTTGTTGTTTGCACTTCGTCTGTTGTTTGCGCTTCATCTGTTATTTCCGCTTCGTCTGTTATTTCCCCTTCGTCTGTTATTTGTGTTTAGTCTGTTATTTGTACTTCGTCTGTTGTTTTCGCTTCATCTGTTATTTGCGCTTCGTCTGCTATTTGCATTTCGTCTGTTGTTTGCGCTTTGTCTGCTGTTTCACTTTATCTGTGATGATGTATATCATCTGTTGCTGACGTATCGTCTGGGATGACTAAGTGTTACTTACATTTTTCTGCACACTTAATAAACTTATCAAAACAGTTCATATATTTCTAAGATTATTATTATTTGATTATCACCAAAATTAATAAAAGTAAAGTCTACTTGACTTAAAAAAGGCAAGTTAAGAAAAAGGAAAGTGGTTAGATACTCCTCGGATCCAAACTCCTCATGAAAGCAAGATTGAAAGAAGGATAATATAAGTTCATTGAAGGGCAAATTTACGCTTATCAAAACTAAGGTTGAACCTTCCAATATATACAATAAAAAATTTGATTCCTAATCATCTATAAATTAAAATATTAAATATTTTTCATTAATTAGAAATTTTCATATAACTTAATAATAATGTAATATGAAATTTATGATATTAAGAGAATATGGTATGTCCTCACATTTCAACTGAAAGCATAGTTGATACTATTGTTATTTCATATCCTTCACCCATTTAGTTAGGCTTAATAGATTCTAAACCTAATGCCATTTGAGTTCAAGAATAGGAACAAATATAAGTAAATAATGAGATTCCAATCGTACAAGATCAAGTTTAATCATTTCAGTTGAAAAGATCCATTAGGGAGGGAAGAATTACAATATCATCTAATAATTAAGTCTATCTAGGTGAGAATCACTATAATATAAGACATAGAGTTGATCTTTTTAGATTTTATTTATGTTCATTATGCAAATATATGGTAGAATATAAGAAATGGGATGTAGTCCATGAGATATAAACACATTTCAAAAAAAATATTGATTTAACTCATAATTGTAAACTTGTTAGCTACAAGTGAATTTATATGACCAAAAAGAAATCTAGGGGTAAAGTTAAGCTATTTAAAGCCAGATGTTTTACTAACAGTTTCACTTTGAAAGAAAGAATAGACTTTAATTCTACTTTCTCTCTTGAATCTTCTAAAGATACATTCAGAATGATTATGTCAATGGTAGCTCATTATGATGTGGAGCTACATCAGATAGATGTAAAATCGCTTTCCTAAATAATGATCTTTAATAGAAGGTCTATATAAGTGCAACTTATAGGGTTTCAAGATAGTGACAAGAGTTGTATGGCTTGAAAGTTAAGATGATCTTTGTATAGATTGAAATAAGCTTCCCATAGTGGTACCTAAAATTTAATAATGCAATTACCTCATTTGGTTTCGTGGAGACTAAAGTTGAAAGATAATTGTAACATCCCATCCTCGATGGGAAGGATAAATTGGTCAATTGGGACAGGCTAGTAGTTTGCATTGCATATTTTGATTGAACATTCATTTTGACCTCTAATTTTAGAGGAATGAGTCAATTGGCACATGCACT
>JAOTIZ010000005.1:16765761-16778301 GCA_027123425.1 Erythroxylum panamense | reverse complement strand
AAGTGCACGCCTCTTACCATTGAGCCATTGGCTCAATGGTAAGAAGAGTGCACTTAAAGTGCAACAAAACCTTGAGGTCTTGGGGGACAATACCTGGAGTGATGGCGGTAGAGGCCGGGCTCTACAAGTACTATACCAGTGATGGGAAAAGGGCATGTTCTTATTAGTTTGAAGAATGGAGATCACAAATATATTTCTGATCTTTTTGATGTGCCAGGTATGAAAACTAATTTGTTAAGTGTGGGTCAACTACTGGAAAAAGGGTATGTAATGAATCTTCGTGATCAACAACTCTCCATTTGTGACAAAAGCTGTACATTTATTATTAAAGCACCTATGACTAGCCATCGTATGTTCTAAGTTGATATTTACAGTGGTGTATATCATGGCCTTAATACAATTGTTAAAGATGAGTCTTGGTTATGCACTTACGATTTGGGCATCTGAATTTTCATAGCCTAAAAATGCTTGCTCAGAAAAATATGGTCAAACACATGCCTGCGATATTTCATCCTGAACAGTTGAGTGAAGCTTGCACACTTGGGAAAAATCATAGAAAACCATTTTCAGCAAAACAACAACAACAATCATCCCATCTACTTGAGATTGTTTATTCTGATGTTTGTGGCCCTATGAACACCATATCAAATGGTAGCAACAGGTGCTTTTTGACCTTCATTGACAAATTCACTTGAAAAATCTGGATATACTTTTTATAAAGGAAGTCATAAGTCTTTGATTATTGTAAGAAATTTATAAGTGCATGTTGAAAAATAAAGTGGTAGATTTATTAAAGTCTTGTGTACTGATGGTGGAGGTGAATATACCTCCAATGAATTTAACAAATATTGTGAAGAACAAGGAATAAAGCATAAGGTCACTTGTCCATACACTCCATAACATAATGGTGTTGTTGAGTGAAAAAATAGAACAATAATGGATATGCCCAAGAGCTTGTTAAAAACAAAAAAAATGCCTAATTTTTTGTAGGCAAAAGCTTTTTCATGTTCAGTCTAGCTCCTAAATAGATCTCCAACAAAAAATGTTCAGAATGTCACCCTTGCAGAAGCTTGGAATGTTGTCAAGCCAAGTGTAAAACATCTTAAGATGTTTGGTGCTATAGCCTATGCTCATATTCTAGCAAAGGCAAGGGGAAAGCTAGATGATCGAGCTGAAAAGACCATCTTTGTAGGCTACAAGAATGGAGGATACAAATTGTTCAATCCTATGACAAAGAAAGTGATTGTCAGCCGAGATGTCACTTTTATTGAAGAAGAAGTTTGGAATTGGAACTTAGATCATCATAAAGACTCTCGGCTGAGTGTAATCTCCATCCTTCCTGAAGAAGTAGAAGTTTCAATTACAAATGGGGAAGACTCAAGCTCTACCCAAAGTTTTTCTTTGTCGACATCATCAACTACCAGTCCACTTGCTATGATTATTAAGAAGTGTTTTCTCCAATTGTACAAATGGAAACTATTAGACTCATAATTGCCTTAGTGGCACAAAATCATTGGAAGATCTACCAAATGGACGTGAAGTCTACCTTTCTAAATTGGATTGAAGAAGAGGTGTTTGTTAAGCAACCTTCGGGATTCATCAAGCAAGGAAGTGAAGAGGAGGTGTACAAACTAAAGAAAGCCTTGTATGGCCTCAAGTAAGCACCAAAGGCTTGGAATAGGTGAATTGATTCATTCTTCCTTATTACCAGCTTCAACAAATGCCCATCTGAACATTCTTTATATGTGAAGGTGAATGACTCTGGTAAAATGTTATTGGTGCATTTCTATGTTGATGATTTGATTTTTATAGGCAATATTTTAAAAATGATTGAAGATTTCAAAAAGTTCATCATGCAAGTGTTTGACATGACTGATCTTGGCTTGATGTCATATTTTTGGGTATAGAAGTAAGTCAAAGCAATAGTGGTTTATCTCTTAAAAAAAAGTATGTTGCAGAAATTTTGAAGAAATTTAATATGCAAAATTGTAATCTTGCAAGAATCCTAGTGGAAGTTGGCACAAAATTGTTTAAGAATGGAGAAGGAACTCCTTTTGATTCAACTTACTTCAAGCAATTGGTGGGAAGTTTGAGGTATCTCACTTGTACCAAGCCTGATATCTCATATGGTGTTGGCTTGATTAGTAGGTTCTTGGAGTCTCCTCATCAATCTCATATGTAAGTGGCTAAGAGGATTTTAAGGTATCTAAAAGGTACTCATGATTATGGCTTATTTTACTCTTCATCCACAGATTGCACTCTTGCAGGTTATTCTGACAGTGACTAAGGTGGAGATTTAGAAGATCGAAAAAGTACTACAGGATATTGTTTTAAATATGGCAACACAGCTTGTTCATGGTCCAAAAAGAAACAATCTATTGTAGCTCTCTCAACATATGAAGCAGAGTATGTAGCTGCCGCAACTAGTGCATGTCAAGCCATATGGTTATGTAATTTGGTGAGCCAAATTGGTGCTTCAAAGGAGGGTCCTATGAAGATTTTTGTTGGTAATACTTCTGCAATGAAATTGGCAAAAAAATCCAATCGCATATGGAAGAAGCAAGCATATTGACATGCGGTTCCATTTCTTACGAGATTCGGTTGAAAAACAAAAGATTGAATTAAAGTATTATGAATCTGGAAACCAAATTGTAGACATTATGACTAAACCACCGAAATACAATGCTTTTGTCAAGTTTCAATGCTTGCTTGGGGTCACTCCAAAATAGAATTAAATGAGGGGTTTTAGTGTTAGTTCCGGTTCTGTTAGTTGGTTGTTAACCATTGGTTGCTTTTAGTAGCTTAACTTTAGGATTTCAGTTGTATTTTATTGATTATATATAAGACAACCTTTTATCTACCTAAGTCGTAGCCTTTTCAAAATAAAAAAGTCTTCCTTCTTAATTATTGTTGCTCAGTAAAATCTATCCTTATCTACAACCTACTAGCTATTTTTCTTGCAATCTACAGATGTAACAACCTTTTCCTATAGCTGCTCAATTGTGTTGTTTAAGGACACAATCATGGCTTCGTTTTCTTGTAATGCTAGTTTCCATGCCATACTATCCATCTCTAATCTCTGCAAGCGATCTTCAAGCTCCATTTTTCTTTTGGTGGCTTGTACTATCTGCTTGTCCCTTAGTTTGATGAAAGGCAGTACCTTTTGTTCAAGACTACACAAAAATGAAACCTGTCACTTTCTTTGATCTTCCAACAACAATCTCACTCTTTCATCTTGAATTAATAATAAATAACCAAACAAAGGGTTTTACATGGCAACCCAAAAAGGAAACATTGAAGAAAAGAGAGGAGTCTATGTGGATGTAGGCAATGAAATTGTGAAGGGTGGCAGTTGAAAAAAAAGAAAGAAATGCAGTGAAAGAAAGATTTTTATATTTTTAAAATAAAAATAAACTGTTTATATTTAAAATAAGTGGATCCTACTTTGCCACATTGTCAATGACATGATATAATAGTCCAAAAAATAATAAAAATGTGACATTAATACTGACTTAACACTTAATAGAATGATTTAAATTTTCCATTAGGATAAGATACAATTTTATCATTTTTTAAATGTTATGGTTAGAATTATACGCTCCAAAATGTTTAGGTTAAATTTGCCAAAATTTAAAATCAAAAGTTACAAGATCATTTGTTTTTGTTACTCTGTATTATCTTAATTGAAAAATATTTATCTATCTATTTTTTTAGTCTTATTTATTAAAAAATAAATTGACAATCATAAAATAAAACAAGACATGGAATAACAAGGAAAGATGATTTATTCTCCCATCTTGCCTATTTTTACAGGCTATTTGGAAATCAATGAATTGGATTCAATTCATTAATTTTATGTAATTGAATTTAATTCATGCATTTAGAATGTTAAAAAAGAGATGACTTGAAATTAAATTATGAAGTAAAGAGCCAACTCTTTTCAAAACATTAAAAAAAATTTAAATATACACATCATAAATATAAAAATTACCACAAATTCAATTCTAATATTTATAAATTTATTCTAAACCGTATGAATCGAATTTAATTCAATCTTATAAATATAATTAAATCTAATTCGTTGATCAATCAAATTAGAAAGTTTACAATCGACCTATTAAATTAAAAAGAGGCGTTTAGTTGCTACAGTTTACTTCTCCGAGCGAGGACGGCAATTTTGGTTTCTGATTATCTTCTTCAAAAGACAAAGCAGTTTCAGGTACCACAGAAAGCATCGTTCGTTCGTCTCTTCACTTTCTCTTGTTAATCTCCACTTTCCACAAAGAAAATGACTTCAACAATGCCCCATATCCATATTCTCACCGTAATTGACTTCTCTTCGCCTTCCTCTTCAAAACCCACCTTCGTCTCTCCCAGAACAACGCTGTTCTTCACTAAAGGATTTGGTAGAACGGCGCCTTTTCCACTTGGTCTGATGACTCGAACACCCAGATTTCCCATGTCAACACATGCTAAATCCAACCCAACTGGTGAGCAGAAGTGGACCCATGAAGGCTCTGTCACCGAATCCCTACCTAATGGTATGTTTCGGGTGCGCTTAGACAACGAGGACCTAATAATCGGTTATATTTCGGGTAAGATTAGAAAGAACTTTGTGAGAATATTGCCTGGAGATAGGGTGAAGGTTGAAGTCAGTCGTTATGATTCTTCAAGAGGACGTATTGTTTATAGACTTCGTAACAGAGGTACTGGTGATGATTAAATTTTTTTTCCCTTAATGTCCATGTTGTGGACTAATTATGTGAACTATCTTCTTACACGCTCTTAATCTATGTGAAATTTGTGTTCTTGTTCTTTTCTTACTGGAATCGTGCTATTGAAGTATGCTAATTCTTGTACGCTCTGATGGACTCCAGCTTCGTTTATATATTTGTAGGTTGTTGAGTTCCATCTTTGTGTATATAAAGAGCTTGTATCTGATGGAATTTTTGTGGAGATATATTCCTTTCTCTTCCGTCAAATGTTTATTTGCTCGGAATCTGTTGCAACTAAAATTGAAGAAACCATAAAATCATCTTGGCCATGAAAAAGAAGAAAACTGATGTAGGCATAGAGTATTCAGGTAAGAAGTTAGATTGAATATTGATGAGTACTCACAAGTTAAATCATCTTCAAGCATTCTTGGCCCATTCCAATTGGTGGGGTTTTGTTTTACCTCTTTCTTCTTAGTCTTCTTCTGGAAGCTCTAAGCACCTTAATTACAAATGAAACGTTTATGTTTCCTTCATTGCTATATTCTGGGAGTCAGAAGAAGTAGGGAAAAGTTGGTTTTGTGGGTCGTGGTATGCTGGCTTTGTATTTTCCTAGCATATCTCTGTGCATTTTAATAAATGTGAAATATTCACATGTTCATTGCTACCATTATGCATTGAGGTGAAAAATCCATGGCCTCTTCCTACAACAACGTAAAAATCACCTTCAGAATAAGCTGTGAGGTCATGCGGTCTTTTGTTGCCTCTTCTTCACTTCCTACTGTCTGTGAACAAATCTCTCATAGGTTCATAGATTTGTTCACCAATGAAACTACATGTCGGCTGATTTATAGCGATTACAGAATATGATTGGGAATTGTATTTTGCAGTTGGTAATGCACTGATTGATGTTGAATTTTGAGCATTCTTATTGATACTTTTGGTTAATGGAGGCTTGAAAAGAGTTGTAAGTTGTGAAGGGAGATTTTAATTTCTAATGCTAATGGGCTAACACTTGCACTCATTATCTTAAGTTTGAGCACCTCTCGTTGGTATTGTCAACAATACGTATAATCTTTTGTACCCAAGGATTAAGGAATGGTAGTTTATAATCCTCTACAGTTCCAATTTATGTATGCTATTTTGGATATGGTAACATTTTGAGCTCATTTCAGTGCTTACACTTGGTCGCATTCTGGATATAGGATTCATCTCAAAGCCATTGATGCTTCCTTTTCATGGGGAGAAATTGTTCTATGGTTGAAAGAGATCAAATAGATTTTCTCAATATGCTTTCAGTTCCAATAATGTGCATGCATAGTAATTGAGCATCTGTATTTCTTCTATTCGAACTTAACTGAACTATAAAACCAGAGGACTTCTACCAAGTGATCGCTGGACATCCTTTTAGCTATAGTCGTCCTGAGTGGATGAGTTCTCGGGATCTTAGGTTCTGACATTTTTACAAGCTTGGAATTTGTGAACTATTGAGTGCCATCACTGTCCAACATGATAACTACATCCATTTTCCAGCTCTGCCATGACATTTCTAAGTATTTGAAGACTCATTTCCTTTCATTGCATTGATAGAAAACTTCCATACCTACTCCCTGTACTCTTTTTCTTTTTCCTTTTTTTTGGCAAATGCTACCATTAATTTGTCAGCTCCACTTTGAGTCTGTAAGGTTACTTTGATAGTTGCTTATAATTATCAGATAATTATTAAACATTCTCTAAACGTATGTATTCAATACGTCATTGGTGAATAGCTTTATCTATTCGCTAAGTTCTTTATTAACAATTATTTTATAAAAATAATTTCTTTTTTGCTCTACTAAAAAATCGTTGGAAACTTTTTTATATAATTTTTTTTTCTATTCTATTGGTTCTTTTGATAATAATTCACCGTTATCTACTTATCCTTTTTCGTTCAATCGCAATTAAGAGGTGCGCATTCGTTGCCTTCACTGGAGCCTGATCGTAGCCTACCTATCAAAAAAGAAAATTTGGTAGAACAACTTTTAATTTTAAATTACTATTTAATTTTATAATAGTAATTTAAAATATTTTAATTTTAAATTAATATAAAAATATTTTGTTATTAAAAAAAAAAATTTTGACAGCGAAAATGGGGTTGTGATGATTGGATTTCCAGGAACCAAAAACCAGGTCATTTGAAAAAGAGTCTAGATCTTATGTCCAATTTTATGGTATCTTATTGTTTTCAATGAATCTCAGTCATTTATTTATGTAGGTCTTGCGTAGGTCCCACATAAATGAATGGCTGAAATTTATGAAATAGAATAAGATACTATAAAATTAGACAGAAGATCTTGTCCCTTGGAAAGGAGTCCAAAGCTTAAAATTATGTGAGCTCTTCTTATCCGATTTCCGCGGATAGATAGTCGTAAATTTTACTACTTTCCTACTAATATGAAAAAAGGCGAAGCTAACCCAAGCTCTAAACTTTGTGATGCTGCTCGTGATGTTCATTGTCTATCCAGGTTTTGTTGCAATGTGTTAAACTTTTGTTTTGTTTCTTAAATCAACAACCCTCCCATACATGTATAAATATTTATGTATACATGTATATGGTCGTTTGTCTTTCTCTATATCGTTCATTCTGATTGTAACAGATGATGATACCTGAACTGAACTTCGCTGTATAGAGTATACTTTTTCTATATCAATTGAGCAATGTGCGATATGAAGACTTATAGCTTAGGATAATAGTGGTATTCATTTAGAATCAGAATATGGACCCTTTAAAAGCATTATAAAAATTTTAAAAGCATTATAAATATAAATATTTATATAATAATTTATGATAGATATAAAATAATTGAAAATTATAATACGGGAATGGGTAATGGACCCTAGTCTGACCTGGTGTTGACTTGCTTTATAAACCATTCAAAAAGGTATAACTTTGCATCGTATTTCAAATTCAGAAGATAAAATGAACGGAGATGTAGGAGTAGGAGTAGGAGTAGGAGTAGGAGTAGGAAGGTTCCCAAGTATTTCTTCTCCACATTCCCAAGGATATTCTTTTTTATTGCACTAAAATATATAATATAACCAATAACAAACAATCGATAAAACAACCATCTCGTCTTCAGTATTCTTGTTTATTTCCTTCATCTCTTTTTCTGCGTTATCATTTCATGTGTATCTTTTTTTTCAATTCCTTTTACTCCCATGCAATTAAATTTCTTTTCTTTTCTTGTCTCCCAATCAAAGTGTTTGTCTGCGTTTAATCTTTTGTCTTCTGATTAGATTCGTTATTTCCATTCTTTCTTTTTTATTTCCACATTTGGTAATGGGGTTTTGGTTTTAATCGTTTCGGAGACAAAGAGATACCGACAAAAAAAGATGACGAATGAAAGCGGTGGCTTTGCAGACTGAAGAAATGGGATGTGGATCGGGACGTTCATCGCCCAAGAATAGAGTGAAGTTTCTATGTAGCTATGGGGGCAAAATATTGCCCAGGCCCTTGGATGGACATCTCAAGTACGTAGGTGGTGAGACTCGTGTAATTGCCGTTCCTCGTGATACCAACTTCTCAGGTTTATGCATTGCAATCCTCCTTTTTCTTTTTTTGTGTGTTTATGTTCTTGGCCAGGAAAGGAGTTGGAATATTAGACATTGAAATGAAATCGCTTTTGTTGTCATTTGAAATGGCAACTCGGGTAATAATATGATAATGCACCCTAAAGAAAGATTGGTGTCTGAAAAATGAAAACGCAGAAAAAGAAACAAGCTTAAATCTTTAGCTAGTAATCGGAGCATATGAAAGAGGCAAAATGCCTAATCGATTGTTTCGCAGTTGTGGTGTTCCTGGTGGTTTATCGATATCATTTATGCTTTGACTTAATCGTCTACCCAAAGCTGATCCTTGGCATAAAGAAGCCAAGTTGCTTGTTTGTTATCTCAAGCTGGATTTTTGCTATGTAAAGACAGGCATGCATGTTTCAATATTCTGTCTAAGCTCTACACCGTTTGCAATTATTTATGCTGCAAAATTTTACTTGAATGTGTCATTTACATATCATCTGCTAGGTACGGGTGCCATTTCGTTTGGTATAAGATTTTGGTCAGGAAAGGTGGACTAAAGATGTGTTTTTATTTTTCTTACTTCTCTTCTTGTTGCGCAGAGCTAATGAAGAAGCTTTGTTTGGAACTTGACGAGGACATGATTCTGAAGTATCAGGTTATGCCTGAAGATCTTGATGTGTTGGTGTCTGTAAGATCTGATGAGGATCTGAAGCACATGTTTGATGAACATGATCGGCAGGAGACTGAAGGAAATCCAAAGCTCCGAGCATTTTTGTTCCCTTCGCATCCCCCTCTTGTTGAGAACCAACACGCACCCATGGATCCATACACAATGGAACAACGTTACATCGATGCTATCAATTGCACATTTCATTCGAGTCCCTATTTTAGACTCCCTCGAATTGTTGCAAACCGTCCCAGCTTCAGTATTTCTGCTTGTTCGTCTCCACAATCTACTTCCCCAGAAAGTAACAAGGTCGACTCTTTGCATCGTGAATCTACTCTTTTGAATGGGAATGGCCATCATAGTAGTCGACTCCCTCCTATGCATAAAGTACACAGTTCGCCCAGCCTATCCAGTCTTAATACCTCATTTCACCACAGTAATAATATTAACAATCACCATCCCCTCCAGCATTATCACCATTATCATCAGTTCCACCGGCAACATCGTCCCCTTGGCTATCCGCCTTCAAGACCATCTCAAGACTCTCACAGATTGGCCCCAGGTTTGTCATTTGGACGGTATGATATGGGAAGAGCTCCCATCGCACATAGTCCAAGCCAGTACTACTCAAATAGACATAATAATAATATAGGAACTGGTAATTCCAGTTTATATGGGCACTTCGATGAGCACATTGCTTATGGGTATAGGACGATTGATAGATCAGATAGTCCGCCCACCGTTCCAAGGAACAAGGTTGTGGAGTAGGCTGCTCCATTGAGTTGAAGAGACAGATACTCGAGGAAGATATTGTTTACCGTTTGGACACATACATTGTAGAACTTATTGACTCGAGTTCTTTGGTTTTAAAGCCTTCTCCTGTATAAGGCAATAGCTTTACCTAATTTAATTTGTTTTTAGCTTTTTAATGTAAACTACAAATGATTTAGTACAAGAAACACTTTTATGCGTTTTTGTCTTCTATTCATTATTTCTATTTCCCTTACCATAAAAAGGTAGAACAGCAAGAGAAAATATGCTCAAAAAAGGATTAAAATAAAATCCGATTGGTGTCTTATTTATAGTTTATGCTGATTTGATGTATATCTCCACATTCTTACCATTGCCTACCCTTCTTTAATTGACTTTTTTTTCTCTCTTTTTTTTCACTCGAGATACAGTCACCATCCTTATTTGGAGAATTATTTACTCTAAACTTCATTCTTTGAACAAATATCATTGCAATGTATTCTATTTCTCAAGTAAGATTTAAACGTAAATAATATGATAGGATTGAAAATTACATCACCGAGCATTAAAAAAAACATTTATGGATTTAGGAATATATGACATTTCGATTAATAGATCGATCCTTAAGTAGATTTAGTATACTATATCTTAGATCACTTACTGTATTAATCATCATCTCATTCTTGTTGTATAAGTACTTTGTATTTTGCAAGTTTTTACATAGAAGATGGCCCTTTGTGAATGCATTTTGATGTAGACTCGAATTTGCAATAACCTTTTTCATTTTTTAATCTTTGAATCAAATTAACTTATTTTTATGTAATGTCCTATTATATCTAATCATTCATAATTTTCTATCATTCTAATATTGAATTCATTAACACAATTCTCTAAAATTAGAAATCGAGTAAAAAGGGTATTTCAATTTGAGGCTTACATAGCCTCATATTATCCTCATTAGTTGAAAATGCATATATATGGTACAATTTATATACTACAATGTTGACTCTCTTTTATTATAGTATATTTCTTTCCTCACATATTGTACATATGATAGTTTATGCATACCTAATACCAAACTCGATTTCACTTATATATTTATTCTATCCATATTTCAAAACTCTCATTTGACATATTAAGACACATCGGCCAATTGTGATAAGCTTTAAGCTCTTATTTATCACCTAAATAAATTATTTAAAATTTATCTCTTCTCTTTTTCCACAAAGAAATAGAGGTAATCACCTGTGTGAGAAGGTATCTCGTCTCTGTCCAACATACTTCTTATGTTTAGATCTTAATGTTCAACACTCACTCTAACATTTTTTATATAACTAAAATCTCTTTTCAAATCAAGCCTTTTCATTTTTTTTCTATATTTGATTTTTATTTAAAATTCATTCTAGAAAATGTTGTTTAATTCTCATATGGACACATATTGCATCAAATATTCAATGATTGAAAAAATATCATTATTGATAATAAGTGCTATAAATAGTCATTATAAATATTCATTTATCTTTCTGTTACTGTGTCTTTTTTTTTAAGTAATTGAACCAAAAGAGACATAATAAGATGAATTACAATCTCACTAAGAGGATGAGAATTCTAGAACCAAGTTAGAAAGCGAAGCTACTTAAAATGCCAATATTATTATAAACAACCTCCTTATACCTCCATATATCAATAAAATTTGAATATGATAAGAGCTTGTCATAAAATAAGTTAATGTGTAATCTAATATAATTTAACAACTACTTTGAGAATGTCTTAAAACTCCTTTCTGTGTTGCTAAAAATTCTCTTGTTTCCTTCATCCTATATGTTGAGCATAAGGTGAGAAAGAGCAATGTAGAAACACCATTTATTGTCTTTGCTAATATGATGTAAATATGAACAATAAGTGACAAATTGTTGCCAATCATTAGGGGAGTTATTGATATTAGCACATTTGTGTAATATTAGCCACTAAGCTTCCTAGTGAAGTTTCCTTTGAAAATAGATGAGCGATATACTTTACTTGATATTTACAAAGAATACACTAATTTATCATAAATATAAACTTGTTAAGTCTCTTGGTGGTGGGTAATCTATCTTTAATGGCTCTCCATAGAGTAATAGCTCTAGGGAGATTAAACTTGCACCAAACAAGTTCATACCATGGAATAAAATTGAGATTATGTTGAATTAACTTTCTACATCATACATTATTAAAAATCCCATTGCTAGATGGACACTGCTAGCTTCTGTCTTCCATATTCTCTTGTAACACCAGTCTATTAAGCTCATTTTGCATAAGCATATCAAAAACTCTTGACATAATCTCATTCTTGTGTAGTAAATGTAGGAAAATCCCGGTGCGTGCATCACATACACACGGTGCGGAAAAAATAAAAAATTGCTCCGGGACGTTCCCTAAGTCCAGGATCTATGTGTCTATACAAAGAGGTACCATAATTCTCAAACCATAACGACCAAAGGATACCGTCTCTAACGGTATCCACGTAGAGGTCGGAAAACCTAACCTAATCAAACCCTTTGATCCGAAAATAGCCCTTTGATCCGAAAATAGCTAGAATAAAGAAGAGAGTGCTAGCTCTTACCTTATTCTTGGAGTGCACAAGGTGAAGAAGAGGAGAAGATGATGAAGCTCGAAGAGAGGATGATGGAGAGCTTCGGATGATGCCTTTTCAAAACCTAGTTTCTAAAACATGTTAAAGCTCTCTTTATCTTTCACGACCATCATCTCTTTAAGCTATCATTTGCCATTTGTCTTTAAAATAATTAAAGACATTTAATGCTAAAGTGTTGAAGCTTTCCACGTTAGTCATATATATATATATCTATAATTAATAAA
>JAOTIZ010000005.1:16711956-16730680 GCA_027123425.1 Erythroxylum panamense | reverse complement strand
TGAATTGGGCGAACCATCGATGATGGTTCCTCACTGAGTTCGCAAAACTCACCCAAAATTTGCATCTATTTTTCAGGCCTTGAAGAGTACCCCGCTAGACACGGGAGTATGCCTACTGCAGGCAAGGGAAAGATAGAGGTCGGGATCAGTTCGTGTCTGCATTAGTGTTCCGTAAAAATTGTTTTTCGAAATCGCTGTAAAAGAATGCTCTGTATTTATAGTGAGCCCAATTTTGGTTATGGCTTTTTGTGCATTAAATGGCTATTGTAAATTATTGTTGACTGTTTGTAATAACTGAAAATGCTTCCTTTTACCGTGGGCTCAAGTTGTCTACTGTTTTCCGCGCGAATGAATGTTTTAAAAAAAATATTTATACTGAGTTTCGTCTGACTGACTGATGTAGCACGCCACCCTCGCGGGGCACGGACTTGGATATCACCAACGATGTCAGGTTCGGGTCACGCGGGAGTGGGGTGTTACATTCATTAAATTATATTAGATAATAAAAAGATAGTTAGTACTAGTACTTGTTGTCCTTGTAGGATTGACGCTCATATTTGCAAAACTTTATTATAAGAATGATAGTTGCACTTGCATAGTGATACTTAGTATTATTTTGATTAGATACATACACCACATCAAAATTTTAACATCATTTTTAGGGATTAGAATGTTAGGAATACTTTATTTTTATTAATCTAATCCTTTTTCTTTCTTTTCTTTTTACAATGATTTATTTTACGATTTCTTTCTTGATGTTTTGTTTGTTTTAGAAATTTTAGGATTTAGGTGTTTGGTGTTACACTACCAAACATAATGGCATAATATCGAGGATACTATGGGGGATTATACTAGACTATCGCTTATGGGAAAATTGAAAACTTCAGATAATAAGCTTGATAATATGTATTTGGTAGCTTAACTGACATAGTTGATGAATTATGACATTTATGCTAGTTGATACACCATTCATAATTATCAAGTGCCTTACAACATCGGGTAACGAACTAAGTAAGTTTATTTAATGTTGATCTAGACTTCAAAGTAATTCCTATAGTAATATTTATAATCTAGGGTGAAAAAACCATCATAATTTTTAATGGAATAATTAAGCTCCACTCCAATGTCAACACAATAGCAAGAAAAAAAATCAAATCTTAAGGAGCTTATGAAAAAAAATTACTACTGCATGTGAGGCTCACTTCCAAAGTACTGAAGCATCTTTCTAAAACCAAGAAATTGCCATCTACAGCCAAGAGTTTGCTAAGTTGGCTTTGAAAGGTAGTAAGGTATGTTGTCTAGCAACACTAAGCCAAACTTAAGGGAACAAGTGAATATAATGACTTTAAGGAGTGGAAAGGAGCTGAAAGTTAAAGAGAAAAAATCTATTTTATAAGCAACAAAGGATGAGTCAAAGGAGAAAGAGAAAGAAGAGGAGCCCCAGAAGAAATTTATCAAAGAGTACTAACCAAAATTTTCATACCGAAGCAGACTTGAGAATGATAGAAAGGAAGATAAATTAGGTAAATTTTTAGAGCTTTTTAAATAATTACAAATCATACCTTCTGTTGAAGAGAGTATATCAAGTAAGGATCTCCTTTCTAATAAGAAGAGGCTCTAGGAGTTTTTGATGGTTACTCTAAGTAAGAAATGCTCCGTCATCGTACAAAACAAGCTACTCTAAAAAATTAATGATCCAAAAAGCTCTACTATTCTTTGTAATATTGGTAGTTTTACAATTCAAGGGCATTAGTGAATTTAAGAGCTAGTATTAATTTAATGCTATATGATATGTTTAACAAATTATGATTGGGTGAACCTATACAAACTATGATGAGCATTCAATTTGAGGATAGGTCAATTAAATATCCTAAGACATTATAAAAATATTTTGGTTAATGTTGATAAATTCATATTTCTTATTTTTTTATTGGATTGGGTATATAGGACAATATAGAAGGTTCCTTAATCTTAGAATGACTTTTCTTAGCTACTGTTAAAGACACGATAGAATTTAATAATGGAAAAGGCAATCTTAAGGGTAGAGGAGAGGAAGTAGCTTTTAAAATATATAAAGCCATAAGACATCCCCTTGATAAGATAATTCATTCTTGTTATAGATTTGATTAGTACTAAATTTTCATATGTTATGCAAGAAATCATGACAAAAGAGTCATTAGAGACTTATATCATGCAATAAGAAGAAGGGCAAATGGATAACCCTATTCTAATAGAGCATGTAACATATTTAAAAGCTAATGGGCATATAATTAGGAAAAGGAACTTTGAGAAGGATGAAAAGCTAAAGAGTAGTATAATTAAGCCTTCATTTAAGAAGCCTTCAGGGTAAAGAGCATGAGTAAAAAATCTAACTAAAAGACTTATAAAGAAGCGTTTATTGGGAGACAACTTAATGATTTAGTTGTTTCCATTTCGACTTAGTAGCTTTCTAGATCATTAACACTAGTTTTAGTATGTTTTTGTTTGATGTTAGTTTTGTTCCATGCTTTTTAAGTTAAAATTCATTTTGAAGTTATGGGTTTAAGTATATTTTGATGTTCATTCATTATTAGATCAAGATTCTTTTACTTGGAATTAGATTTGCTTGAGTTTTATAGGTTATATTGGTAATATGACATCTAATATAGATTCATGTTTTTTCATATGTTACATAACATTCGTACATGTATCTAGAGAATGAGCCAGTAGTTAAGGAACCCTATTGATGAAATAAAGATTAAGAATTATTGAAGGAATTTGACAAGGCCAATAGTCTTTTATTATTAGGGGAGTATGATTTATCGTAATTTCCCTTTTTCATTGTTTTTGTATGTTATTTACATTGGTAACAATATACAATTCAAGTGTGGGAAAGGCAATTAATTACTTCTTTTATTTATTTTGTTATAATTACCTTTAAAGGAAACATTTTTTATAAAAATTTCAACTACAAATATTATAAGTATTGATGATTAATCTAATTTTAATTTACTTAATTAATTTTGAAAATGGCTACTTGATTTACACTATAATACTTTTTGTATAATTTGGACATAAATTTGAGTTAGAAGTGAATTCTTTCTAAGCATTTCAGCCATACCAAAACAAAAAGAAAATATATGTGAATCAGTGAGCATTACATAAATTTACTCCATTGACTTCAAACCAAGTAAAAAGGTTAAAGTTAAAGAGTAGTGCTAGAAATCATTTGAAATGACAACCTAATTAAGTAATTAAGAGTATTTATGACAATTTACTTACTCTAATGCTAAAAAGTTTAGTGACTTCTCAAAAAAAACCTCTAATTGCTCTTATGTTAATTTAAAGTCAATTTTTTCTTTTCTTTCAATTAAGGTTATGAAAATACTTAAATTTTGAAACATCTTTCTCATTTATGTACATTTTATGCATTGGGTTGAATTTTATGAATTGAATTAAGCTTGAAGGATTGTGACGTTTAATTGAATTGATTTATAATTTAATGTAAGTATTTAAATGCTTAGAAAATTGATGAACTTTGTAATTAAATGAATAATACATAGTTTTGATTGATTCGATTAATTGGTTAAACTCATTCATAAAGTTACCATATACTTAAGTTAAGAGTAATGAAATTATTTTGCTTAAAGAAAAGAAAATTCATTAGTGTAGGAGAATTTGATAAGTGTTGATTAGGTTATAGTTTTAGTAGGATTTTAAAAACATTTTGATTATGTTTGGATGGTTTTAATGTATTTAGTACTCAATGTAGCTTATATTTTATTGACAAGTTTAGCTCCCTAATGAAGAAGGAATGCAATTGGGCAAGTTGGAGCCAAGTTGGGGAAATTTTTATATGATTTTAGGGGACGGTTGGTCAAATATGTACCTAAGTTTTCATAATATAGGTCAACAACTGATTCATGTTTTACCTCTGTAGCCAATTGGTTCATTATATTTCTTCTAAAATTTGGCACAAAAATAAACACAACCCAAATATGAACCTATGTTTAAACCCTCAAACCTTTATTCTCAAGATAAATCATTGAATGTGTGATTTAGGTTTCATTTATCGAGTTAATAAGCCACTATAGACTTTTTTTGTTCTCATGTTAGCAATAACTTATACAAAAATTATAAGGTTTTTATTTAAAAAATAGAGAGGATAATTGGATGGGAGAGAAGTCAAAAAGAGCTTAAATAAAGCATCTTTAAGATTTAAAAAAAGGAACAATTTTGGGGACAAAGAATGGAATTCCATCAAGATTCAATTAAAGAACTTTAAGATTTCAAGAATTCATAAGAATGACTTCTTATATCTTGTTTTCTTTCTTGATTACTATTGGGTTTCTTGTTCTTAACAAGAATTAATTTGGGATAGACCTAGATGGATGAACATTATAAATATTGTCTTGGATTGATTTTTTTTATTTAATGAAAGACCTATATTATCTTGTGAATTATTTATGATTTAATTGAGAATTTTAAATATATCAAGGTAATTCATAGAGAAAATTAATGTGTGAATTATTTATGATTTAATTGAGAATTTTAAATATATCAAGGTAATTCATAGAGAAAATTAATGTGTTCTAGGGAGTTGAAATTAGAAACAAATTTCAATCAATTAAGTTAAGAATAAGGTTTCTATGCCTTGAGAAAGAAACTAGGTTAATATTTTAATCAAGATAAATATCAAGCATAGAAAGGTTCACGACGGGGTAGGGGTGGGGGGTGAAGTGAATTTAAATATATTGATAAATAATTCAATTACAAGAAGTCACACTTGAGGGGTTCTTCTTCAAATACACCATAAAACTTAGTAGGCACTACATTTCAGCTAAAAATACTAGGAGAATAAGTTCAGTTATAGTAGGGTTAAAGGTCCTAGATTCTCTATGAATTTGCCAGCCTTCTATTACATTTTCTTACAAGTTGATTAATAATCACTTGCTTCCTTATTCTTGTTATTATTAACTTTATAAGAGTGGATAAACTTATTTCCTTACTTGCAAATCTTTTGGAATTTCTTTCCTTCCATATCTCTTGAAAATAGGTTAACATTGTCACCATACATACTTTCTTGTCTTCCTTGGAGCTTGTCTTTTATTAGAGAAATATATTCCTTTAACCATCGAATGAAAATATCAGGAATTTAAATATATTGATAAAAGAATTCAGTTACAAGAAGTCACACTTGAGGGGTTCTTCTTTAAATACACCATAGAACTCAATAGGCACTACATTTCAGCTAAAAATACTAGGAGAATAAGTTAAGATATAGTCAGGTTAAAGGTTCTAGATTCTTCATGAATTTGCCAGCCTTTTATTACATTTTCTTGCAAGCTGATTGATAATAACTTGCTCCCTTATGTTTGCTATTGTTAACTTTATAAGAGTGGATAAGCTTATTTCCTTACTTGCAAATCTTTTGGAATTTCTTTCTTTCCACATCTCTAGAAAATAGGTTGACATTGTCACCATACATACTTCCTTGTCTTCCTTAGAGCTTGGATTTTGTTGGAGAAATGTATTCCTTTAACCATTGAATGAAAATATCAGGAATTTAAATATATTGATAAAAGAATTCATTTACAAGAAGTCACACTTGAGGGGTTCTTCTTCAAATACACCATAAAACTCAGTAGGCACTACATTTTAAAAATACTAAGAGAATAAGTTAAGTTATAGTAAGGTTAAAGGTCCTAGATTCTCCATGAATTTGCCAGCCTTCTATTACATTTTCTTGTAAGCTGATTGGTAATAACTTGCTTCCTTATGCTTGCTATTGTTAACTTTATAAGAGTGGATAAGCTTATTTCCTTACTTGCAAATCTTTTGAAATTTCTTTCCTTCCACATCTCTTGAAAATAGGTTAACATTGTCATCGTACATACTTCCTTGTCTTCTTTGGAGTTTCGCTTTTGTTAGAGAAATGTATTCCTTTAACCATCGAATGAAAATATCAGGAAAACCATAAGCCTCTAACATCTTCCATAGGAAATCCTAACTAACATTATCAAAGGCTTTATGAAAATAAACTTTGATAGTGCAATTAGGGGTGGAATTAGATTTGGAGTGCCCTTTTAAAATATCTTACACAATTAGAACATTGTCACCAATCTATTTTTTACACAAGTAAGCAGCTTGATTGTCATTCATTAGAGGAGTTATAGCTTTTTTCATCTAGTTACAAGGACTTTGAAGATGATTTTGTAGAGAAAGTTGGTGCAGGTAATAGGTCTAAAGTCTCCAAAATAAGAGGGATTAGGACTTTCAGGAATCAATCATAAAAAGGTTTTATTGGTTTCTTTGAGTACACCACTAGAGAAGAATTCACAGACTGCCTTCTTAACATATTGGCTTGTGGTATTCCAAGACTTTTAGGAGAAATATCAATTGAAATCATCAAGCCCTAGTGCTTTCATACCATCCATACCAAAAACAACATCTTTAATCTCTTTATCAACCATAGGACAGTTGCAAAGATAATGTTACAATTTACTAAGAAAAAAGTTAAAACATTAAAAAAACTTTTAGAGAAGATAAAAGCTACGATAAAATTGCATCTTTTTAAACCTCTAACACCGATCAATATCTTTAACACATACAACAATACAAATTCTTAGTGCATCATACTACCACCTTTAAGCAAAGGATGCTTTGAAAGAATAATGAACTTTAAAGCATGAAACTTAGAAGCATTAATATAAGGTGAGACTTTGGAAGTAAAGTAGTTCATACAAGGATGGAAATATTCAAGGCAAGTTAACAACAAACATAGTGTTAGAATTTATTTAGGGCCAATGATAGTCTTCTCGCCCTTATCCACCAAATCCTCATTTCAAGAAAGCTACGGAGAGAACATAGTGATTTTAGGTTAAAATAAAAAGGATAATCTAATTATATTTTTAATTTCTTATAAATTAGCTTACACATTTTTTTTAATGTAGAGGTTTATACGTCAAAGAATCTTATTAATGTTCGTGGTTTGATAGTTTTGTAATAAATTAAAATTTTGAATATTTTAATACTATTATCAATAATTCTAACTAGTATTATAAGATGAAATAAAATTCTAAATATAATTTATCCTAAAACATATAACAAATATAAAATATTCATTATAAAATTGACTTGAAATTTTAATAGCAAAGCTCTAGAACTTATAGGAATAAGCTAATGCATATTACGAAAAGTACGATCTTGACCATGGGACTTTGTTAAAACAGAAGAAGTAAGATATTGACTACGGGACTTTGTTAAAACACAAGAATTGAAAGTAGTGGCCGGGCTTGGAAGAAGAGAAGATCTTTCGTATTTCTTGTCGCAAAACCAAGTTAACAGGGGCTTGCGGACAAAGAAGAGACGAAATAAAAGAAAAACATAAGACACACAATACAAATGAATATCCACGTAGGCTCCGAGTAAATGACATCCGAAGCCATAGGTTCGGAAAACACAGCTGGAGACAGGCTGTCACCAACAAAGTCCCACTCACCTATTCCCCTTCTAACTACGTTCCCTCTCTCCCCCGCCCTCCCTCTCCCTCCCTCCCCTCACTTTCTCTTTCTACATTTTTTTCCTCTCTCTTGTTCTTCTTGAAGGTTATTAGTTTTGGTTTTTCGATCTCCTTCTCTCAGCCTTAGATTCTCCGTCCCCCGTCTCCGGATCAGGTTTTCCACCCTCGTAAGTTCTCCATTGATCTGCTTTTCTCTTTTTTTTCTTCTTTCTTTTATTGTTTCACATTTTATTGGTGATTGACTTCTGATTCTTGTTATTTCATGTGGTTTAATTATTTTTGCGTGCCTTCTTTTATGTGCGTTCACTGTTAATCAGTTTACTGCTTTAATTTTTCATTTCTCAAATGTTTTTTTTTCTTGCTGAATTATTTGATTGGTTAATGGGAGTTGTTATTTGGCTGGTTTATTCACTCTGTTGGCAAATGCGTTTGTTTGGTTGGACGCTGAGGAAGTGAGGCGAAACTTAAAAAAGGGTTCAAGTTGAGAATTTTGACTTCTGGTTTGTATTTTTTTGATAAAGGAGAAAGGTGGAAATTTTCAATTGGAAGATTGTTTATGTGGTTTCTTGTCTTTATTTTCTTCTTTACATTGGCCTTTTGGGTTGCATTTTGGAAGTTTTTGAAATTTATATAACTTCGTTTAGGCAATAGTTACGGATTAGAAATAAGAATCGTCTTGAACTTGTATCATCCGTGGAGCCCCACGTAGAATGCTGATAAAAGAATTTGCCAATTCTTTTTTTTTCTTTTTGGTAAAATGGCGACAAGAATAATTCAACTCGACAAGGCATTAGCAATTCTACTACTTGGCTACCTCACGAGGTTGTTTATCATTTGTATTAGTTCTTTTCCAAGCCACAGAAACTTGGAAAATTTGGAAACGGGAATTGTTTTTGAGGTTCACAAGTACTGAATATTATCTGTATTTATGCTATTGTATGAAGCCAAATTGTTATTTATATGATCATAAAATGTGCATCAGTATATCCTATGTGACTTTTTAGGAATATCAAGAATCTTCAAACTTAAAGGGAAGTATCTTTTTGCGACTGAAAGAGATGCATTCCTTCTCCTTTGGATTTAAAGGAGGAGGAAGCCTGTCTAAACATACATTGATTAAAGGAAATAAGTAAAACTTTTCTTCTGGTCTTGTCCTATCACTTAGTGATGCACTATGCTTCTACTAACTTGTGATAGCAGTAATCTCATTAGTGCATTATTTTCTTTAATGCTTTTACTTCATGTTTCATGTTGTCTTATCCAAATGAGCGGAAATTTTGACTACTTTATAATGCCATGTTTTGTGGCACAGCTGGAGATGTATTTAGTGTTTCTTGTTTTATGTAATATATGAGTTTGTAGGCATAAGTTGTCTCATACAGAACACTGATTGAAGTAAATACAGTTCAAATTACATTCAGATGATGTTTATGGTGTTTACATGGACTTTTCATCAATATATGAGTGCAGGAGAAAGTGCTGTTTGTCTGGGTGATTCTTATTGGCAATTGATGAACAATCTTTCATGTACAATTTTGGAAGCCGCTGTCATTAAGAATTAATCCCAGGAAGGAAACGTATTTACCACCTGAGGAGGACCCCTTGTATCCATGCTGGCGGAGAGCATGCGTGGAATTTGTCTATCGGGTAATGCCCCTGACGAGTATTGCTGCCGATGCATTCGGTGTGGTGACAATTTGTCTAGTTGCTCTTTTGATCCTTTATGGTTTGCTGTGCATTGCCTACTCATTCTACTTCCGCTATAGAGTTCGTAATCAAGTCTCTGATCAACTTAGTTATTTTAGTGGTCCTTGGATTGTCAGAATTACATTCATTTTGTTTGGTATCTGGTGGGGTCTTGGTGAAATTATACGGTTAAATTTGTTGAGGCGCAAAGGAAGAGTGCTGAGTGCCCTTGACGTAAAATGGCAGGAAACAGTATGCAAAGGTTATATAGTCTCAAATCTAGGGTTTGCAGAACCCTGCTTATTCCTCATCCTTGTGTTCCTACTGCGTGCACCCTTACAGAGCATCAATTCAGGAATTCTACATCAAAAATGGAATGTGAAAACAGCAGGATTTGTCGTCCTCTTTTGCCTCCCAGTTTTTGTTCTTCAACTTTTTGTTATTCTAATTGGACCAGAATTGCGCAGGATTAAGAGATCCTTGCCACCTTATTTTACAAGAACAGCTACGCCGTTGAACCAAAATACAGCGGATGTTATTGCTCTCTGCACTTACCCTTTACTGAATACCATTCTCCTTGGGCTTTTTGTCACTGTACTAACTATCTACCTGTTTTGGCTTGGGAGACGGATTTTAAAACTGGTCATAAACAAGGGTCTGCAGAAGAGAGTGTACACATTAATATTGTCAGTTTCAGGCTTCCTTCCATTAAGGGTTCTTTTACTTGGACTATCTGTTCTCTCGAAACCTGAGCATATTTTGTTTGAAGCTCTTACTTTCTCAGCTTTTCTTGCCTTGTTATGTTGTGCTGGGGTGTGTATTTGCATGCTTGTATACTACCCAGTTGCAGACTGTTTAGCGTTGGGAAATCTTCATGACTTGGAGACTCAGAGAGTACTTATTGATGATCAGAATGACACTATATCGCTCATTGCTAACCAGAGCCATCTTGGAGAAAGCAGTCGAGTAAGCCCGGGGAGGAATTCTGATACTTCAACAAAGCATGGGTCCATTTCTTTCCGAGCATATGAAAAAGATGGGAGTTCAACAGTGCAGTATGTGGAACTGAGCCTCTTTTCTCCTAGTCGAGATGCAACCCCACCAGGATCACCTCCGCTTCTTGGTTGGCCTATGCGTCACCAGAGAGAAGTTCATGGGGCATAACTCAGGATTTCTGGTGAATATCAATTTTGTGGTAAAGGATAATGATTGTAAAGGGATAGTTCCAATAAGGATTATTACTCTTTGGTTTGTTTCTTATTATCGTTAATCTTAGATATAATGCTTCTGGGTTAATGAATTTTATTTCTTCTGTAACATTGTTATCACTGATTTTTTGTTTTGAGTTTCTCATGTCTGTTTCCAAACATATCTAATGAAGGCGTATATTCTAATTGAATAGAGAGGCGTGTGATGGTGTTGAATGCTTTTTTTTTTTATATTCTGTTTCTGTTGGTACCCTTTTATTTGGTTGGAAAGTATTGACAAGTTTTTTAAGAACAATAATGTGCATATTTAACTATCCTTCGTGTCCCATTCTTGTAGAACTTATAACATGAGGACGGGACTTGTTTTCCCTCCATCCACTTGCGGGCATGAGCTGTTCTGATAAGTTTGATGCTTTACAAATGCTAAAGTTGACCTGGAACGAGCTGTTCTGATAAGTTTGATGCTTTAGAAATGAAATGCTAAAGCTGACCTGGAACGAGCTGTTTTAATAAGTATTATGCTTTACAAATGCTAAAGCTGACCTGGAACCCCGAAAGATCAGTGTTAAAATAGCCTTGAATCAACCAACAATCTTTAGTTTGCACTTGCATGGAACTACCAATAACCTCCAAAAGAATATCCTACAATGATTGTCAGCCATTTTTGTGGCATCATACGCTGGAGAATTGAGCATTATAGCAACAAATGTCTCCCCTTTACAGGTCGATTGCAATTGATCTCTTTTGTGCTTGGTAAATAACATATCTACTACTCCTCTCACGCAGTGCTATGCAAGAAGGGAGCTAAGGACATTGAGAAACTCCTTGGGAACTTTCTGCGGCCTGCTCATACATTTACAAAGCATTATGCGAAGCTTAGTTGGAAAGGTATTTGTTTGCCAAAATTTTAAGAAAGTCTAGGTATCCTTTCAATCTCTTGGTGAATAAGGTAATGTTTGCCAAGAGAATAATGAGAATTCTTTCTGATATTGAATTCCAATGAGTTAAATGGATCTATGATTGCTTCTTGAGGAAAAAGAACTTATAGCCCTTGCAACCTATGAGTGATTCTTCTTCGCTAATATTACAACTTTTAAAGCTTAGAGTTATACCTTAAAACCTATTCATATTAATATTAAGTAAATTCTTGTTATATTTGGTAAACTTTTTACTTTTAGACTATTCTAAATAAAAACGTTTAAAAAGTCTTGAAACAACATGAATCATACCCAAATCCTTTAATATTTACTATATATATATCAATGTTTTAAACAAATAAATTCAATATAAATCCTGTTAATTTTCAATACAAAATATTTATTTATGTATTGTTATTTATTGTTATTATTATTATTATTATTATTATTATTATTATTATTATTATTATTATTATGTCACAATTAATTTGAACCACATTAACATACAAAGGAAAGGATAAAAATAAAATAATAATATATTTGTCGCTTAGCTTAATTACTGAAAAATATAATAATTTCAAGAAAAATACCAAAAAAATCTTAATGAAATAAAAGAGTTAGTCGATACGATACAAAAGACAACTTATTCTACTTGCTTAAATCGTGACTTGAATCTTTAAGAGCTTCTTTAATTTAGAAATTTAAGGGGCGCTTGGTTCATAAAGGATAATGAGAATGAGAATATGAATGAATATAGTAAGGAATGAAAATATATATAATCATTATAATTATGATAGTTAGTTAAGATGAAGGAATGATTACCATTATCATTAATGGTGGTTGGTTTGTTAAAAATCTTGAGAAATAAAATTTTGTTATATATTAATTTTAAATATATTTTAATTAATTATATTTTACACACCCTATTGATAATGACATAATATTTAAAATCAAGTATATTGCGGTATTTCATTTCTAATAGCTCTTGAAGAAAAAAATACTCCAGTATTTTCTTACATTAACATATCATTAGTTACATAATATCCTCAAAATATAGTTTAATAATCCAAAATATTATACAATTCATCGACATAACCATAATATCCACCATTCCATTGCTATAGTAAAATCAAGTAATATAGTTTAATACAATTTACATTCCTCTGATAATGCAAATAATGTATAATATTTGTTGTATACATAATATCTTAACCAAAAGCCTTCAATTGATGCAAAATAACCAGATCAACACTACAAATATTGTTTGCATCACAACTACAAAAGACCTAACTAATACAAAATAACCTGGTTAGGCAACATCAATTGCATCATAAGTTTATAATAATTATAAAATATTAATATGATTCATTGAATGATTCATAGAGTAGAAGATAGATAGAGGAATCTAAATACAAAAGACTATTCTATATACTCATAAATAGACACTAACGTGATCATAATAATTTAGGTCATTGAAGTTTTCTAAACATATTTCATTAATGTTCTCTTTTTTATTTTTTGTATAGATTTTTAAGCTTTGACAAGTATATCAATCTTAATAACCACTCAAAAGAAGAATAATAGTGATATGCATCTAAATATATCAATCTTCGTATTTTCCTTTTTCTTTCATAATTTTTGTCATTTTTTTTTCTGTTGTCACTCGTATGTGATTACTTTTAGTGATGGAAGCCTTAAACAATATGAACAATTATAATGATTGTGTAGAAATATATAAAATTCTGAGGCATGGAATAACATATAGAGATGCACTTAATCTCATTAGTGGTTAAAGAAGTCAATAAAGAACACTGAACTACTATAACCTTTTTAAAATCTAGTTGGAAGAATATTATGATAGATCTTCAAACGAAATTCATACTAATGTTCAATTGAAAAACACGTATGATAAATTTAGGTCTAGATTAAAGAATTTTAAGAACTTACTCATAGAAACAAGAATCAATTACAACTCCATCACTGATGAAGCCAAAGGGACAATGAATGTTAGAAAAATCCATTTGATGTAAAAAAAAAAAGTTTGCTTATTGATATATCATATTATAATTTTTCTCCTATACACTTTTCATCATTATAGGTGTATAAATTGGCTTATAGATTTAAGAAAAAACAATATGGAGTTCTCAAACTTGTGTTACATTTTTAGAGATATTATCTACAATTAGTTTGCATACACATTCACTAACTAAGTCTACATTAAACAATACAGAGGAGGAATATAAAATTGATATTGACAAAGTTTTTCATTCAATAAAATAGAAGATCAAGTTGTAAGTTCTCCTCTAAGAAAAAGATCTCCTAAAAAGAAGAAGGCCAAAAAAGACATACTATAATATTTGAGAAAATGTCGACAATAAAAAATAATGAATAACTTGCTTGAGAAAAAATGGTAACAACATCATCCATTACAGAGAATGGATTTAAAGCTTCTTCAATTAATCATAAGACTAATACAATGATAAAATGTTTAGATTTCTTACATGATTTGGATGTCAAAGGTGTGCAATATGAAATGACAGTGACGGTTTTACAAGATTCTCCACTTTATAGATATACTTTTATGAAGATGTCGAATACCAAGAAGATAAATTGAAGTATTATTGGTTTTAAGAACTATTTCATGGTTTGAACATTTTAAGTATATGCTTTGTATAAAAATTTTATATAAACCTTTTCACTTAATGTTTAATATAAATTTCTTAAATTTAAGTAAAATGTTATGATGTTTCATAATCGGTTTTATCATTTATATTTAATTGTATTTATTAAATATTAAATATTAGTATTATAAATACATGGTCTCTCTATTAAATTTTAAATCAGATTCAGAATGATGAACTGACAAAGACAATAAATTATTATATTTTTAAATAAAATTAAAAATTTAATAATTTAAAAGAAAACAAAAATTAAAGAAAAAAGGACTACAACTAAACAACCTCTTTAAGTATTAGGTTTGGTTTGGTAACTAGTAATGAAGGAATAAAAAAAGGAATGATAATCAAAATATGAATAAAATTACTAATTATATGTGCTTTGTATGGATATGAGATTATAAAAGTTAATAGTTATATTAGTGTTTGGTATCAAATATTAAGAATAGTAACACATTTTTTTACTTATGTTTGATTATTATATAATTGATTTTGTAAAAAATTAATTAAATTATTATTATTATTATTAATAAAATTGTATTTAATAAATAAGTAATTAAAAATATTTTTAATGATTCAATAAATTATTAAGTTTTAAATAGTTGCATATAATTTTTATAGGAATAATTTTTAAAAAATTATAATGAACTTATTTTATGATATAAAATCAATAGAATGAAATAAAATAAGTATTAAATAAATTAAACAAGATAATATGCAATGTTGATAATAAATTAATAATATCTTAATAAGAATCAATCTAAATGGTATATTATCTAAATAAATAAATTAATCTTAAATTTTGAAATAGAGAGTTTGAGTTGGGAGAAAGATAAGAAAATGAAAGTTATGATTTCCACTACTGTTATTATTATTCCTAATATATGATTCTAGGTTATATGGTAATAAAAATTTAGAATTATTTAAATTTTATTTCAAAATTTTCAAAGCTTATCTTATTCATTACTGACAACTAAATAAGCCAAAATTAGGTTAAAAAGTTACGTAATTATTCCTAATTTGTTCCTAATTACCAAAAGTACCCTAAGGGTAAAGCTGTCACTGCTGACCCATCATTGCCTTGCTATTACTTCAAAGAACGAGAGAAGAAAGTTCTAACAGACTCTAAAAAGCAGCCAACCGAACCCCCTGAATCGAAACCCTAGAAACAGAATGGCGTCGTTTCAGGAAGCACCTCCGGGCAATCCCAAGGCTGGAGAGAAGATCTTCAAGACTAAATGCGCCCAGTGCCACACCGTCGAAAAAGGCGCCGGTCATAAGCAAGGTTTTCTTCTCATTTAGATTTTCCTTCTTTCCATGTCTTGCTGTTTTTTTCCTGATTTTTATCAGATTCTGGTTTGGTCAAGTGAAAAAAAGTTAATAGATATTAATTGAAATATTCTTTTATTGCGATGCGAAGGAGTTGGATTGTATTCACTGCGAATTTGCTAATTCAACGTAGTTACCACCTAGAATCGAATCGATGGGTTTTATTGAAATTAATTTGTTTGTTTTCTCAAACTTTGAATAAAGAATGGAATTAGCGTGTCAGTATCTGCCAAATTTATCAACTTCTATGGATGTTATTTAGGGTTTTGTTTTGTAGTTCCTTGGAGTTAAAGAATTGACTTACTTGAGCATTTGAAATGTGCAGGGCCCAATTTGAACGGTCTTTTTGGTAGGCAATCAGGAACGACTCCTGGGTATTCCTATTCTGCTGCTAATAAGAATATGGCTGTGATCTGGGAAGAGAAGACCTTGTATGACTATCTGCTTAATCCTAAAAAGGTAATCTGGATTTAACAACATTTGGGACACTATTTGATATCCCTCACCTTGTGCTTATTTTGTTTTTTAACAGTAGACATGGTTCACACAATATTTGTTTCATTGTCTGGCTTGGTAAGCTTCTGAATTGCATAAAATTTATAGTTCATTTTTTAATTACGGTGGACTTTCCTCGATTTATGGATGGAAAGAGTCTTGTAAAATTGAGCACATGATATCCTGTATTTCTGGCTGGATATATTTTTGAGCTCCAAAAATTTAACGGAGGAATAACTTGGTCTTTTATTTGTTAGGCATATTCTGCTGTATGTTAGTTTTGTTGAGTTGTTTTCACTTTGAGTGTAATTGTTTTGAGTGCATTTGTTGCTAAATTACCTTCTATGGGATTTGGTTTCATGCAGTATATTCCTGGAACTAAGATGGTATTCCCTGGATTGAAGAAGCCACAGGAGCGTGCCGACTTGATTGCATATTTGAAGGACTCAACTGCCTAGGAGTAAATCTCTGAGGAGAGGTTATATGTACAACGATTGCCAACCCAGTTTTATTTTGCAAAATGAAAAGGAAATTAATTGTTGGTTGAAATAAAGCTGATAGGTATTTAAGTTGTTTCTTCCTTCTGAAAGTTTGGATAAGTAATCATTTTTCTGATGTAAGACCCTCTTTATGGGGCATTCATGAACATACGGTTATTTTTGAATAGCTCATATGAACTTTCGCATCTATGTCCTATGATTATATTGTTTGTTTATTGACTTGTTGTCACCTACTTAAACTTGAGGCTTTTTTGTTTCATCTGGGTATAAGCTCGGTGAACGCTCCCACCTTTCGCAGACAGTGCAAGTCTATTCATTGACTCAAGGAATGCATATAAGAAAAGGAAAAAGAAATAAACCTGTTGCATGATTCAGAAATATGGCTCTCTAGCACTGACAAAAATTTTACAAGCAAAGATCATCTTTTCAATGACCAGGACTCTTCAACCGCCTTATCATCAATAAAATGGTGGCAATTCTGCAAAATGAAAATGACGTGCACTGTACTCCGTCCGGTTTTAACCATATTGGTAGAACTATGGGAAACTCCTCCCTTCCTCCAACCCGTCCAGATCTGCCTCCACCGTCTCTTGCTTCAAACCTAGCCTTTCCTCCACTCCCATCCCATTCTCATGCTCATTCATTTTCTTCAACTACTGGTACTGGCTCATTTACTGCTGTTGCTTATGCTTCATTGTGTAAACCTGTTTCAGTATAGGAGAGAGATCAGTTAAGACAAGCTTGTTAAAGGAAATACTGCTCAAACATTAGGCCATCTGCAACCAACACACCAAAACACCAAATTTGGTGTTTCGGTGCAAAGAAATGACTCCAAAGAAGACACCAAATTTTAACACTTAAATTGTGTAATGAATAGTAATACACCAAATTTGGTGTGTTACTATTTATGCACCAAAAATTGTAAAAAACAACTTTGTCTATTTTCTTTTTAACATATTCTTTTTATGTCCTCACAAGTTGATTTATTTACATAATTTACTAAGTAATTAAATTTAAAATGCATATTACTTAACACAAAACATATCATTACAAAGATCTCATTAAGACATTTAAAATGACATTAATATTGAATATAGTGTTAAATTTATTTTTAATATTTATTTTTAATTCTTATTTATAAGTGTTATAAATTCATTAATAAAATATGTTAATAATAAAAAGTAAGTTTGAAATAAAAAGTACATAAATTTAAACCCAATATTGATCTAAAATATTAATATTAATATTAATTGTATCATCTCTATTAATATTAATATTAATAGAGATGATACAATTATATTTCAAGAATTCCTAGCTAGATATAAGCAAATTAAAGATAAAGAAGCTTATTATGAACTTCGTAATGTATTGATTGAACATTTGTATGAACGATATGATAATTCAGATGATTAGAGGTTAAATGTGTGATAAAAATATTATATTTGTGTATGTTATTAATTTGTTGTTGCAATAACATTAATAATATTTTCTAAATAATATTAATTTAATATAAAGTATATATTCATTAATTAAGAATAATGATTTTATTTTAATTTTTATAAATAAATATATAAAAATCATTGTATAAATATAATTTAATTTAGTTAATAACTAAATTATTGTGGTATATTTTTTTAAAAAAATTAGTTTTGAATGGCTGGAGTAACATCAAATTTGGTGTAGCGCCCCCTTATCGTAGGGTACACACCAGGACGCCCGGAGGTCATTCCGTTACATATCCTACGATAAGAGCGAGCTACGTTCGATCACTACATTCACTTCATAAGGCATCATAAGAAATCACAATATATTTTTTTTTGACCAACTGTTCCTCATTTCATTTCTTAAAATCGAAAGTCTACATTGAGTCTATCAACCTTTATTACATGTACATGAACCAAAACCTAGTACAAATGTAACATCCCATTACTAGTGGGAAGGCTGCCAGTAAGGGAGAATAATTTACTCGATCAGTTAGCCCAGAAGTATGTGAATGAGGTAGTGAGACTGCATGGGGTTCCAGTGTCAATAGTATCAGACAGGGATCCCAGATTTACTTCGAGGTTTTGGAAAAGTTTGCAGTCTGCTATGGGTACTAAGTTGAATTTCAGCACAACATTTTATTCTCAGACAGATGGATAGAGTGAGAGGACAATCAAGACTGTTGAGGATATGCTTCGAGCTTGTGTATTGGAGTTTAGAGGAGCGTGGGATCAGTATCTAGCCTTGATTGAATTTGCTTATAACAACCATTATCACAGTAACATCGGAATGGCACCATACGAGGCATTATATGGAAGAAAGTATCAATCGCCTCTGTATTGGGATGAAGAGGGTTTGAGAATGGTTGAAGGCCCAGAATTGATTCAGGATACAGTGGACAAGGTGAAATTGATCCGGAGCCGAATTAAAG
>JAOTIZ010000005.1:16690168-16705479 GCA_027123425.1 Erythroxylum panamense | reverse complement strand
TGATTAATTATATTGAAATTGAAACCACTGCACATGGCACAATCCACACCTGAGAAGGTTGTGCTCGGAGTGTGTAATCAAGCAAATATAAAAAATACAAGTTTTCCGGGATTCTATAGACCCCACAGTTATTCTTTTTAATAAATTTCCTTTTTTACAATTCTTAAACTCTAACAGTCTCTTATATTTTTTTTTGTTTATTGCAGTTCCTTTTTTTGTTTCATTTATCAGTTTAAATTTCATAACTTTTTCCAGATTGGATCGGTTTGTGTTGAATCAAATGACGGGTCGCCGGCTGAATCCGTAAGAAACATCACGTCTTTTTATCTATTATTGTCAAATCATTACATATTGAAGAAGTGAATTCAGGAAAAAGAAAAGCATTTCCCACTTAAATTCGAGTAACAATTAAAATTTGACTTACCAAAATGTAGAGAGGACAATAAAAATGGACCATCTAGGTGCCATAATAAGATCCTGTGTATTGGTGATGCTTTTTCTTATACATATGTACGTTGGAGGTGCGCATAGATACAATTAGTGGGATTAAAATAATAAAATAACATATTCTCAAAACATTTCTAGAACTGCTATGATAGCCTTCAATTTGCTTTTCCAAGAAATGAGCAACTACATGACTATCAATCTAATAGTTTTTATGGTATAGTATACACATCAACAAATAATCTTCATAATATACAAAAGTGTTTTAGTCTATAATAATCATGATGGCCACTTGTCTTTTTCTTTTTTAAATATAAAAGATTGTAAAATAATTCATACATATAAATATAGTACGTAAATATGCAGAAAAACCCAAGGTAGAGTGATATGATTGTGTGGCAAAGAATTGAGTCCAGCTTTTAGATATTTAAAGAGCTAGTATAAATCAACTATGGAATATTCGTACTTGAAAGTATTTGAAACATATTTTAATTTATTAAAACCCAAATTTCAGAATTTTCATATTTCTATTTATCTTGGTGTCAAATATTCCATAAGAAGGTGATAAATTTAAATTACGTGTGTATAAGATAAAAAAAGCATTGGTTTCTGGTATCTGTTAATCGTATGAACTAAATAGAATAATTTATTTCTTTGATTTTTTAGGTTAGTGACTTTTAGGGAGAGGAAAGTGAGTATGGACAGTATTTACTATTTTTTAAAAATTAATTAGCAATATGATAGTGCATGAAATTATTTTTATACAATTCAAAACACCAAATGCAAAGTGGCATGATTGTGTGGCGGAGAGTGGAGTGGAGATGCTGCATATTTAAAGAGTTAATATAAATCACATATGGAATTCGTACTTGAAAAATATTTGAAACATATCTTAATTTATTAAAATAATTGTCATATTTCCATTTACCTTGGTGTCGAACATTCCATAAGAAGCTGATAAATTTAAATTATGTGTGTATCTGATAAAAAAGGAATGGTTCCTAGTGTCTATTAATCTTGTGAACGAAATAAAATAATTTATTTCTTTGAGTTTTCGAGCTATCATAACTTTTAGGGAGAGGAAAGTGGGTATGGACAATATTTACTATTTTTCTAAAATTAATTAAGAATGCAATGGTGCATGAAATTAGTATTTTACAATTCAAAATCCATCACAAAGTAAGAATTGTTTAAAGTTTTTTAAAACACTAATTCCTATCCAAAGCATGGTGATATAGGATAAATAGAAGAAGTATTAATTAGTAGCTAAAATTTACAAAATTAAAAAATATGATTGATATTAGGCTGTTAGAATATTAAGTTTCTAGATTTTAGTTTGCAATGCTAAACTTATAATAGATATAGCTGGGATTTTAAGGTTTGTTGCTTAAAATTTCAGACTAGGATGTTATGGTTTAATATGGTTGGAATTTTAGGTTAGGTTTTTGAATTTAGTGAGGAACTAAAATAATGGAGGATAGGAAACAAGGAATCACTCTTTGGCTTTAAGAATCACTCTTGGAATAAAACATCACATATTCTAGTTGAAAACTGAAGTTTGTAAAAAAAATTCATGATATCCTATTATTAAAGGGTTGAGTATACATGTATAACAATTGAGTATACACATATTAAGTTTAAGTTTTTATCAAATAGGATAATATATCTAAACTAGAATAATATATTTAACTTATAATCAATTCTATTTTAATAAAGAATCTTAACATAACTTAAATTTCAGCCTTTTTCTTTACTGTCAACTCAATTGTTATCCTTCTAACCACCAAATTAAGGCTTGTGGTTTACTATTTTTTTCTTTTTTCTTTTCTTTTATATACCTTAAGCTCTTTTACAACAATTCTCTCCAACTTGTCTGAAGTCATCATCAATGTAGAATATGACAAACATTTATCATATAAATCTACATTCAACTTTTCAATTTCAGATTCTAAAATCTAAGTATTGTCAAAAATCAATCTTCCTTTTCACTTGACAAGAAATTGTCGATATTCTCCATCTCTTAAGTTATGATTTGTTCATTAATAACATCTTGTATCTCCTCTTCAAGATGAGGAATGATTGGAATTCTCACAACTATAGTAGGAGATTGCATATCATCGTATCCTTGATAAATAGTTAAGTTCGCGACATTAAAAATATGACTAATTATATGTCACTTGGGAATTTAAAACACATGATCTTATAAGGTCCAGCACTATGTAAATAAAGTTTCTTATATTACCCTTTTCTAAAAAGCTCTGGATGAATCCTAACCATCTCCATATCCCCTTCATTGAATTCCATATATTGACAATGTTGATTATCATGTTCTGTACAAGCCAAGTTGTTGGATGTTATCTTTTGTCGTACCTCATCAAAGATGTCTCTCCTATGTTGTGAAAAACCTTTAGCTTCAACACTAACTCGTATGGTTTGTGGTAAAGGAACTAAATCAATAGGTTTCCTTGGTTGAACTCTGAAGACTATCTTAAAAGAGTTCTTGCTAGGAGACCTATTTATAGAATTATATGCGAATTTTGCTATAAGAAGAATTAGGTCATAATTGTCGCATTGTCTCTAAATAAACATATTAACAAGTCTTCCAAGCTTCTATTGACTATCTCCATTTTTCCATCAATTTGGGGATTAAAAGAACTTGAAAATTGAACTTTAGTGTTCAAATAAATTATAAACTTCATGTCACAATTAGAGACGATGGCTAAAGGTAATCTATGGAGACGTACAACTTTTTTGAAGAAGAGTTCAGCAATGTGGACAGTTTCATCAATCTTGGAACTTAGAATGAAATGACTTATCTTAGAAAATCTATCCACCATCGCAAAAATAAAAACATAACCTCTTATAGTTTTAGGAATTTTCTAGATAAAATCCATACTTATGTCCTATCATGGTTCATGAGGCATGATAATGGTGTGTATAATCTATAATTTTGTTTCTTTCCTTTAGCTTCATGCTGTAAAGAGGGCCAATAAAAGCAATATTCAACCATTGCCATGATTTTATGTCTCCCAAAGTGTCCTGTTGCGTCTCCTTCATATGTCCTAAATCACATACTTCTTTATAGAAGTATTGGTTAGGCAAAGTCGTGGATCACAAAAGAAAAGTGATGGATTTTGTGTTGAGATGGAATTTCTGAATAAATTATTCCAAATCTCGATTTGAAACATATTTATTTTTATTTTGTCAAACTCCATAACTTTTACCATCAAAGTGTTAAGTAAATGGTCTTTCTACTCAATACATCTGCTATCTTATTCTTAACTCATTTTTGATATTTAATAACAAAGTTATATTGCTAAAAAAATGCACTCCATAAGGTGTGCCTTTTTTCAAGTTCTTTTAGGACTTGAAGTGTTTAAAAGAATCATGATTCAAATATAAAATAAACTCCTTATATGAGAGATAGTAACGCCAATTGTAAAGAGCATTTACTATTGCATAAAATCCCTTATCATAGAATGATCTCCTCACTTAACTTCTCACTATAGTAAGCAATTGGGTGTCCCTCTTGGCCAAGCATGCCTCCAATTCCTACATGGGATGTATTACAAGTAACTTCAAATACCTTAGAAAAATTTGGAAGTTCCAAAACAGGAGATTTAGTTGTCTTTTTCTTGATTTCTTCAAAAGATTTAGTTACTGTCTTTGACCAAGTAAAACTATCTTTTCTTCATATAATCACTAATGGGTGCAATTATAATGATGAAATTACAAATAAATTGCCTCTAAAATATTGATAGATCATGGAAACTTCATGTCTCATGTACATCCTTTGGAATAGGCTAATAAACAATGACCTTAACCTTCTTGGGAACCATCTCAGCTCCACTATAGGATACAATAAAACTGAAAAATACAAAACTTGATAGCATGAACGGACACTTCTTTAAGTTAATATAAAGTTTTTCTTATCTCAAACTCTCAAGATTTGTTGTAGATGTAAGAGGTGATCTTCTTTAGTCTTGCTATATATTAATATATCATCAAAATATACCACAAAAATCTGCCAATAAATGGTTGAAATATTTGATTCAAAGTGTTAGGTACATTAGAGTTTTTAAATGGTATCACAAATTATTCATAAGGTCACTCTTTAGTCTTGAAAGCTATTTTTCATTCATCTCTAAGTCTAATTCTAATTTGATAGTACCTAGGTGGTAAGTCTATCTTGGTAAAGATAGTAGCTTCAGTCAATATGTCTAACATGTCATCAAAGTGAGAGATTGGACATCTATACCTTATTATGATCTTAACCAACTTATATCTTTTCTAGGAGTCAATAATGCTGGAACTGCACACAAACTAAGTCCTTTTGGAATAAATCCTTTTGACAACTCCTCTACTTGTCTCTTCAGCTTTTTATTCTCAATAGGATTTAAGCGGTAGGCTAGAAGATTAGGTAGAATAGATCCAAATACCAAGTCAATAGCATGTTAAATATCTGGTAAAGGAGGTAATGCACCTTGTATATCATGCGGCGTAAATTCTTAAAAATCAGCTAGCAATTCACCCACTTCTTTTGGTAGGATAAGGGGTGTTTTAGGTATTTTTTTTGTTATTTACCTTACTAGCGTTGCAAACATAATCCCCTTGTCCTTGCTAACAACTTCAAATTCTCTCTTTAGGAAAATTAAAAAGTTTTTTCTTAGCACTTATGGTTGTCTTGTAACTTTCTCTTTGTTTTTTCTACCTTGTCCACCTTCATAGGCTTCAAAGTTAACTTTTTTCCATAGAATATAAATTGATAGATGTTTGTTTTTTCAAATTTGTGCACATCTCGGTCATAAAGCCACAATCGACCAAGTAGTGTGAGATACTTTCATAGGAATAACATCACACCAAATAGAGTCTTCATATATTCCTAATTTGAAAGACACCAAGCACCTTCAAGCAATCAGTATAGTATTATCATCCACCTAAGCAACCTTATAGGGATGTGAATATTTCTCTGTTAGTAAACTTAATCGCTTCATTATTTTCTTTGATACCACATTCATGCTACTCCCTCTAGTAATGATAAGTTTACATACTTTATTTCTACATCCAACTTGAGTAAAGAAACTAGCAGTAAAGCCATTCTTCTTGTTCTTCCGCCTTAGGAGTTATAAGTATACACCTCACTACATTAGGATTTGTAGGACTAGTTAGTTCATCACTAGAATCTACTTCCAAGTCCTCCCCATCTTTGTGTTTACACACATATTCATCAAAATTTTCCTCATCTTCTTCTTCCATCATGTGCAAACGTCCACTTGTACATTGAGAAGTAAAGTAATATCTCCTATTGCTTTGAAAGAACTTCTTGTCACAACTGCTTCCTTTCATCTCAGTCTTAGCTATGACTTTGCCTTTAGCTTCAGCCCTTTGAGAAGTTTTGTAGTTATTATGTGGTGCAAATTTTGATGTATTCGGTGTTTTCCTAAAATTTTACACCGTTGTAGCTCTCTTCATGTCAAACTCCCTAACTTGACTTTAAAAATTTTTAATTAGTTGTTGTCTTAAGTATTATTCCGCTTTTAAAGCCAAGTGATATGCATCTTCAAGGATGTAAATCCTTTGCATTATTAGCTCCTTGCAAATTTTTACCCTTAAACCATTTTTGTAATGAGATATAAGGTGAGATATAAGTTATCGTTCTAACTCTATTCCTTCACATCAAATAGAAAGTTCATCAAGTATTTTTGTATACTCACTTACGAACATAATCTCTTCTCTGAGGGTTTTGAGTTGATCTTAGAGATCTTCTTGATAGTAAAATAATAATCATTTTTCGATAACTTCAACTTCATCTCTTCCCAATCAATAATTGATGTCTGCCCTGTTTTTTGAAGTCTATTCTCTATTGATCTCTACCAGATTTTAGCGTGTCCGACTAGCTTTATCTTTGTGAATTGAAGTTTTCGATCTTCTAACATGTGATACCAATAAAAAAAATCCTTCCTTTGTTGCTGTCTAGTCCAAGAACAAGTGTAGATCCATCTTTCCTACAAAATCAAGGGCTTCAATATGAAATTTCTTATTAATATCTTCAATTATGTTGTGTGTTTCAACTTTATCATGGCCTCTAAAGTCTCGCATGTGTTCTTCATGTGCTGCTAGTTGGTTTCTTTGTCTTGGATCTCTCAGTAGGCGTTGATTTCCTAACACCACTCATTGGTGATTAGTTTTAGCTTCTTCATCTTGGATTTCATTTTCTCCACCCATAACATCCAATGTCTTTATTGTCTGTGTTGTTTTCTGGACTAGTTCTTAGAACACCTTGAGATTGCGGGTCATTAATGTCTAATCTTTCCATAATTATTGAAAGTATTTCATGTCGCTCTTGATTGTTGAGTATTCTTCTTACACCCTTCCATTACGTGTCATCATTGTGAACCAAAGCTTTGATACTAAATTGATGCAGGACATTTAGAATAAGTATTAAGTAGTAGGCTACTGGAATATCAAGGTTTAGGTCTAAACTTTAGTTTGGAATATTAAAACTTCAAATTAGGTATAGCCGAGATTTTAGGATAAGATTTTAGGGTTTAATATGGCTGAAAATTTTTGTTAGATTTGTTGGAATGTAGTGAGGAACAAACATTGGAGGGTAGGAAACTAAGAATTATTCCTAGGGTCTAAGAATCACTTTTAGAAGAAAGTATCACATATTCTAGTTGAAAACTGAAGTTTGTAAAAAAATTCAGGATATTTTATCATTGAAGCGCTAAATATACACATATTTATCATTAAGACCTGTGATTGACTAATTTTTCCTCTTTTATTTATTTTATAGACACCTTGAGCTCTTTATGTCACATGGTTTGTAAAAACTTTACAAATTCCTAACATATTTTCTAAAATCTTTTTGCAAAAACATTTCTTTCTTTTACCTTATTATGTATTTTTATATCTTGAGTTTAAAAAAAAATGAAAAGATAAAAAAGAAATCTCCATAGTATTTAATGTGAAACATTACAAGCAACTTGAAGTAGATAAATTTCCAATACCTATGTCCATAGAATTAAGAACATAATTGTTGATTGATGAATATATGATCTTTGGAACATATAAATAGAAAATTTGGTGTCTTAATATGTGATATCTCTATGTCCCTTGAAACTAATCTTGTTTTCCTTTTCTTTTTTCTTGGGGTAGCTTTTCAGGAATCACCATGGATCAATTTACAGTTTCAGTTATTGGAATGATAACTGCTGCTGGACTAGCATTCTGGTACCAGGTTGGAAGCGAGACTTTTACATATTTTAGGACCAAGGTTTCCGAGGAAGAAGAAATCAAACAAAACTTGAGGCGCTTACTCAAGGAATTAGAGTATCTTCTCAGTTTGAGAGAAGATGCTGTGTGTGCGGTCAAGAACTTTGGATCACAAAGCTTCAACAGTTACATATGGTGGATTAATAGGGTAGAGGAAATTAAGACTGAAGTGAGGGAGTTGCAGGAAGTGCACCAAAACTTTGGAAATTCTTCCTTTGAGCGATTAAGACTACTTGTCACAATTGCAAAGAAGCTTGAGGAAGTTTTGAGCCTTCAAGATAAGAGTAGCACAATACGTACTGTGTGCAACTTATAGGGATACAAGATCTTTAGTGCATTGAAGGGCCTTGAGTTGATTGTTTTCAGTAGTTTTCAATGTGATGCTAATGACCACTTAATTTTCGGTAAATATCAAACTAATTTTCATGCAAGAGGCGTCGTTGGTGTGTAGCTCTTTCGTATGGAGGGATTTGACTGCATTTCTTAAAAACTGGAGGGCATAAGATAATGCACATATAATCAGTTAATATATAAATTTCCCATTTGGATTCCTTTTTTTAAAAAAAAAATTGACTAAATAATATGATGTAAACATTTACCTTGAAATGACCACTTATGATGTATAATTACATGGATTCAGGAATTCTGAAAGTTAAAAGTACGAGCTTGTGGTTGGCTGCTGTAGCAAATCCAAAGGATTGTTAATTGTTATCACTTGTCACGTATCCTTTTTCAATTGATGAAAAAGTTTAAAGGACAATTTTTTATTTAATATTATGATGGGTACATGAGTAATTTAATAATTATTAAGCTTGTTTAAAAAGTTTGAAGCTAAATTCTTAGCCCAAATTTCGATTTCTCTTGCTCATTTAAAATTGTTCTATATGATTTTTTTTCTTTCATTACTTATTCCGAGCAGAACTCAAAAATATGGAAACACAATTTTATGGTTTTAGTTTATTTTATATTAGATGTGAAAGGTAGTTGTTGTATTAACTTATTGACTTAACAACTCATTCATAAACAGGCATACAAACATTGTTAGTCTCTTGTTTAATTGTTTTTCTTTCTAATAAATTTGCTTAATCATGCATTTAGATATGCCCTCTGGAGACCTACTAGTTAAAGACTAAAGGATAATTAAACTTTGTTGGTCTGTGAGTTTGACATGGTATTAGATAAAAATTTGTAATTTATAGACTAGTCTAATGTAGAATTATTTGTAGATATGCTTTGGTTTCCATGTGTTTTTATTAAGTGTGATTATGGTTTTTTGTTTTGGTGTAGTTGACATTTATGTATTTGATATGCATATTTTATTTAGTGTTTTGCTATATTTTTATGCTCAAATAATCTTGGTTTACTCACTTTATATTATGTTTTTATGTAAATGTGAATATTTTGCCTTAAGATGAGCTTTATTAAGAATAAGAGAAAATTTCAACTGATGAAAACATGAAAAACATACAATTCTTAACTGAGCACAATCTAACACACGATCATGTGGTGGTGAGAATTGTTGAACATTAAAATGACCTAAAACATGCCCTTGGCCATACCCAGAAAAGTTACATAAAGATTCATGGTGTATGACATGTGCGTGCAAAGCTTATGTTCCTCCTCAGGAAGATATAAAAGGATCCATGTCTAGGACATGTGTCCTCGAACATGCTTCAGGCAGACAAAACATATTTAAAGCATGAAAACCCTAATTTAAAGTGACTTATTTTAAACCTTTATCATTCTTTTCTTATTTCAAAATTTAGAGTTTGTCTCTAGGAGGTAGACCAACCTTTGGAAGGTCAATTGAAAATTCAAGTCATTTTTAATAAAGAAACAAGACTGGAGATCATCCTAATAGATTAAGCTTTCCAAAATATAAAAATATTCATTTAGAATTCTTTTTATTATGATATAATTTATCTTATCTATTGTTTTCATTGGCTCAAACACGATTTATGGTTAAGTGTTTTATATATTTAGATAGGAAAAACCCTAATTATTGTCTTTGTATAGATTGATTTTATTTTATTTATAAAATGAGATTTATATTTGCTAAAACATGTTTGAATTATGATAATACAAATTTAGTTAAATTGATGGTTAGGTCTTATAATATTTCACTTATGGATAATTTGAGAGAACCTGTTTATGAGCAAACCACAAGTTATATATTAGGAGTTAAATGGGGTGCTAGAGATATTCCTAAATAATTTCTCTAGTGTTAAGGAAAATCTTTCATAAAAGTTTGTAAAACATAAATTAATTCTTAGAGCTTTTAACTTAGTAGAGATGTAGGGTTAATTAACTCAGGAATAAGCACATATTGTCTAAGAGGATGTAATTTTATATTTTAAGACCTTTTAAGTTTATAAAATCATGATTTCAAAGACTATACTAAGGAAAATACTTACCTAAGCACAAATTATAAGTCAATTATCTATTTAATTACTTACTTCCTTTAGTTTCATTAGCTAATACATTGTTTAGGTTTTATTATGTTTTATTTAATTAATTAATCTGTTAATCAGTCTATTTTGATTTTTGATTAGTTAGTAGCACGAGAGTATTTCAAACTTTTGCAATTCCTTCATGTGATGGATACACTATTTATCACCATATTGCTTGTCAATAATAAATGCATTTGCCTCATATTATGAGTAAATATTTCGTAAAGAGGTAAAACTTTAACAGTAGTAATATACACAATAAGTTTTTAGTGCCATCATAAAGGAAGCCATTGGTGTTTTGGAGACACAACAACTATTATTCTTATCTTTTCAATTAGTTATTTTTTGTTTTTATTCTTTATTTTTAATTTTATTAATTCTTGTGCTAAAAAGTCAAGAGCTCAAAAGAAAACTTCTTTAGATAAGAAGAGAATACACCAAAAAAGCCAAGAAATATAAGATATACAACATGATACAATGGAAGAAGACACATGACCATGATGTAATATGGTAAAATCATCTCTTGTACGAACATAAACTACATGATCCAATTTCGGATGATGGGTGGAGATGGTCTAGATGAGTTATTCAGAATTCTCCATCACGAAGGTCTTTATGGCCAGGAGTTTATGGAACATCAGAATAAATCATACTACAGACAGACTTCCTATATGGACTATCTCCTCAACACTTTTTTAGTATGATTAGCATAGAAGAAGACTATGACCTTAGTAAACCAAAGGTGTCCACACGACAAGATCCCACTTTCAAATACATACATGGTATTTTGAATTATATGCTAAGAGGTTGGGGTGACAGTTGTGGAGTTGTCGGGAATCTAGATGTATTCTATTTATGGAACATGAGTCAGAGGACACCAATACATTTGGGGCATGCGTTATCCTAGTTCATTTAGTGTTAGAGTGAGGAGAAAAAGGTCGGCACAATCTATGTTAAGCTTTATGTGATAAGGCTTGCACTATAGATGGGGGTCTTCAACAAATTATCAATGATGCGACTGGTGGGTACTATAGTAATGCTGAATCTCGAGGTAATGAAGTACATGCATATGGTAAGCAGATGGATGGCACCTATAGGTGACATCTACCACCTGATTAGAGAATTAAACAAGCCAACTGCATCGGAAGGAGCTAGGGAGGAGCCACACATAGCTGAGTAGCCACTATAACTGCATTCACCACCATCCCAGATAGAAGGGTCGCACATAAAGAGGATAATGCAGAAATACCCAGGGTGTGGACAACACATCCTGACCAACTAAAGATAGGTTTGTCAAAAAAATACATGGGGCAATTCATAGATACTAAACGTACTATTTGTAACACCCTATGTTAGGGATTAGAAAAATTGAGGAATTTTAGTGTACTATATTTCGACAAGTACAAATAAATTGTGCATGCATTCATTTACATTTTTCTGGGTAAAGTGGATTTATAAATGCGATTAAATGGTGGAAATTTTAATTGGAGACAATTGGTATTATTTCAAAATTTTTGTGAATTTAGGAATTTTCTGAAAATTTTTGGATATTAAAAAAATAGACAAATGGCATTATGACATTTGACATCATTCATTATGTGACAAATGGCCTAACATGTTGGAGACAAGTGGCGGGTTGCATGAAAGGCATATGGGAGTCATACATGGAGCCATGTGTCAATGTCATAATAACACACGCAACTAAGTGTGTTAGAATGCAAAATCACTGAAGCTTTTGTTGTTATTCGGATTATGTAGGTGTTCATCGAAAATCACTGAACATTCATCACTGACTACTGTTTTTTATTTTACATTAGTATTAAGCTTTACAAACTAAACAATTCGGTCCAGTTAGCAATTTGCTTAATCACTAAACATTCATCACTGACTACTATTTTTTATTTTACATTAGTATTAAGCTTTACAAACTAAACAATTCGGTCCAGTTAGCAATTTGCTTCTCTTTGGTCTTGTTGTTACCTTCCACCAAACCCTGTTCTTCACTCTCACTATTGAAGAATTTTCAAAAAAAGTCAAATAAGTTGTGGTTTAGTTTTCGGTGTACTGTGTAAATGATTTTGATGATGTGTTAGTGTTGGAATGAATCCATTCATGAGTTACGTAAGTAGAGAGGTTTTGGATGAGTAGAGTGGCTATGAAGAATGAGTTCATAATGAAACACTTGGTGCAGTAGTGAGAGAAAGTTGAAAATGGTGTAATACGTGCATGCATCATTTTTTAGTATCTGATTATAAACTTGGTTTTGAGTTGTGTTGATAATGAGTTTGGATATTATAGAAGTGAAATAAAATGGTAAAGGTAAGTATACAAGTTAGTGATGAAGGATTAAGGAGAAGAGAGGAAGAAGACGATTAAAACGCAGTAAAGTTCACCGAGGCTAACTCTCCTTAGTTTGTTGCAGTCAACTTGAAGGATTTCATTTCTGAGAAAGTTCATCGCAACCAACTCTTGGATTCGCCACGACAAACTTTTAAGAATTTACAAGGAATTTTCCTCTCTGGAAAAGTTCGCCGCGATGAAGTTTCCTGCACATCTTGAACATGCTTTAGTATTTTAGGCATAACTTTCTCTGTAGTTATCCGAATGGAGTGATTTTTGATTTGGAGTAAACTAAAGATATAAGAATACAAATTTTCTGAAGAGATTAAATTCTAATTCTACCTCTAAGAATTTCATAATCTGATTGGAAGTTGAGATAGGAATTCTACTGAAGCTTAAGAATAGTATAAAATCTTTTGAGTATAACTTTCAGTATACTAAACCAAATTAGATGAACTTAGTATCATTAGAAACTTAAGACTTGGTAGAACAACTTTTTAGAAGGAAGTGTTATGAAATTACCTCACCTTCCTGATGAGAATAATTAAGCAAAGTGGACCCGGAAGTTGGTTGTGAGATAAAACTGGATGGAGAAATTGAGTATGGTTGCTCATGATCGATAATATGATAAGATTAAGGATAAGAAACCCAGATTTTTTACACAAACATACATCATACATATTCAGTAAACATGAATATGCATAAATTATTTCATAATCGTGGACAATAGTGTTATATGTTTGTATTAAATGTTTTAGAGGAACCCTTAGAGCGACCGATTCCAGATATTGTCGAGACTTCGAGACAATAAGCAAACAGGGAGCTTTTGTAAGTAATTTAGATAGTCAATTTTGTAAGTAATTCATTAAGTAAATTTTGATAGTTATGCTTAATTGCTTTGGTTGTTATTAATTTTGATCCATTGAATGATTTCCAAAGCTATCAGATTGGTATATTTGAATATATGAAATGAAATAAATGATTGGCTAATTATATTGTTCATAAAATGAAATTGTTGGGTTTTAAAACTATTAAGTCCTAGTCGTAGGTAAATAGGCATACCTAGAAGGGTCTGCAGCTGCTTCTGGACACTTCGGTGTCGAAATGAGACTTCGGTCTCTTCTGTTTAGTGATGCCAATCATGGTATCTTCTGTATAAGTCCCATTACCCACTTCTGTTTAAGGGTTTGCAGTCTAACTTGTTGTGTTTTGATCTCTGATAATTTTTTATAAGAAATAAATCATATTTTGATCTGATGGGTTAACAACTTATTTTGAAAAATCAGTTCCACATTCTATATGTTCTATTCTGCTGTTGAATATGACTGTTAGCATGCGAAGTATTTTCCATAATAATTGCTAATCTATTCTGAATTTCAGTATCTATTGTTGAATTATAGTTAGTTATTACTCACTAAGCTATATGTTTAGCACGGTAGATTTGTCCTGTGTAGGTTCAGAGAGAAGGACTTAAGAAATGGGACAAGTCAACCATAATGGCCAAAGGAGTCTGAGTTTTGTGTTGCTCAAAATATATTTTTGAGTTTGTTTTGGGTTTGTATATAACTTTGGATTTTTGTTTGAAGGTTTGTAATAACCTTAATTCAGGCTGGTTTCTGAAATTATGATATGTATTGTATGTTTGTTGAGATTTTGGAAATGCATGTGTTTCCGTGAAATGTGTTAGTTTGCTTGTACTGTCTTGTGTGACATCCACATATCCTCCCAGGGGATATTAGGGCGTCACACTATCCTAATACAACTGGCGAAGATTGTTAAATGGATAGAGTAGCTTGAGGCCTATAATAGATGGATGGGGGACTTATTGATGTAGGTGGCAAGCCATCAGGGGATGACTTTTCAGTCTCCACCATCTATAGTGGGTCTATCATCTTCAACCCTTTCTTGTTTTGAAGATTTACAACTTGAGGACCCTACATTGATAGACATGCCAGAGTCACAACATAATTGAGGGATGTTTAACTTTTGGTGTTCTCTTTTCTTTTTCTCATTATTTGTGGATTTTTCTTATTTTCTTCCCTTTGTTATTTTATTTTGTCTAAACATTAATGCAATGTTATTTTCATTCATGTCATTTTTATTTCCATGTTTCTTAGTTATTTTCGTTATTTTTTATTTTAATTTCTTTTACCTTTTTATCCCTTTTTATTTATATTTTGCAATCATGATTGCATATAATATCAAATGGATCCTTCATCAAATTTAGAACTATGAAATTCTATTAATCAGGGAAGTACTAAAATTTAACCCTTCTTATTTTTTATTTATCTATGCTTATATTGTGTATACTAGGGAAAATGTACAGTTTTAAGTATAAGGAAGGGATTTCTTAAGTTTATAATTTTTTTACTACTATTAATTGATATCCTAAATTTGTTAAAGTCTGCCCAAATACTTTAGACATTATTGATTATTGAATTGAATTAGTATAGAATGAAAGTTAGAGTAAACTTGCTTTTCAAAGTTATATTTTTAGTAGTCAGTAAGATAGTTAATTTGAAAGAAAATTGCATTCTATGTATGCATATAAGATCTTTTTGTAAGCTTTTAAGCTTAAGAGCAAATACATCATTATTTAAGCTATTTTAAGGTTTGATGTGTGTTATCATGCATAGTTGGATGATTCTAGAACTTGTTTTTATTATTCATATTAAGACCACATTTATTAAATTAGAAGCATTGAAATGATAAGGTGTAACACCCCACTCCCGTAAGACCCGAACCCGACATCGATGGTGATATCCGAGTCCGTGCCCTGCGAGGGTGGTGTGCTACATCACT
>JAOTIZ010000005.1:16649450-16663825 GCA_027123425.1 Erythroxylum panamense | reverse complement strand
ACTCATTCTAATTTAATGTCAAGTTGATTAATGCTAACATATTTTACTTAATTACTCTAATCATGCTTAATTTTTTTTAAAAAAAAAATTTGGGGCTAACATAACTATCATCAAAACATGTTTCATTCAACAAATAAAGAAGAGTAATGCTTTATACTTACTTGTTTACGTCAAGATCTTCAAATAACACTTAACCCTAGCTTCTCCAGTATCATGCGATCATCAACATAGAAGGTGGAGTAGGTTAGATTCTTCTTCAAGAAGAAGACACATGATCTTGAAGAAACACATGAAAAATGATGGCAAACTTCACAATGGTGAGAGTTGAAAGTATCGTGGAAATGAAGAAGAAGAAGATATGTAGAAGATGAAGATCGTAAATGAAGAGAGAAGAAGAAAGCACCAAATGAAAATGAAAGACAAAAGATAGTCTTTCAGATGAAGGAAATATTATGGATGGGTGTGTGTGGCATGGCATGTGACAATTGTTACTTGCCACATGTCACTAACCTATGGTTTCTAATGGGTCTTCTTTCTCAACCAATCCATTTGTCTCCAATTTCTAATCCAATTGTCTTCCAATTTTCTATGATATTCGTCATTAAATCCTAATATCACTTATCAATAATTTCTACTTCCATTTGACTTTTATTTCTACTGTCATTTATCAATTGTCTTGCCACTTGACATTTTTCCTAGTCCAAAAATACCCTTAATTCCAGAAAACTCTTAAATTTTACCAAAAATTATAAATCAATACTATAATTCACCAAATCAATTTTAAGGCAAAATATTCACTATCCATATGATAATCACATTAAAAAATCATTTATACCCACAAAATGTCAAATGAGTGCATGAACAAATCATTGTAATATGTGCAATAATCAAATTCACGTGTATATATACTATATTATGCTTGAGCATGAAGTGCATTTCCTAATTTTCTCATTGATATCTCTCATGTACAGTATTCTAGGGTTCTAACCCTTAGCACTGGAAAATGGGATGTTACAGCGGGCTATATTATTAGGAATAATGAGAGCATCTCTGAATACTAAAAATTTCATATTAAAGGCGAGTTTTCAAGAAGCTGTTAGTGTTTTAACAAAAGATGTGCTTCGTGGTCGTATCGATTAGTTGAAATGCCTAAAAGAGGGCTTCAACATCTCCACTGGCCATAACAATTCTTTCAAATCAATAGTAAAGACTGGGGAGGTTGGAGTATTACAAGATAAACTGTAATGACTCTGGGGAAAGAGGACATTGCCCTAATTACTAAAAAATTCAAGAAACTATTGAAGAAGAAATTATCTAAAAGAAAGGACTTCAAGGAAGGTAAAGGTGATTTAAAACATAAATCCCCTAACATTATTTGTTTTGAACATAAAAAATCCAACCACTTGAAGTCACAATGTCCTCTACTTAAAGATGATGACAAGTTGAAAGAAACAATATGAAAGAAAAGAAAAAAAATACAAGAAGAAAGCAATTAATGCCTCAAATTAGGATGACATAAGAGAATTTCAAAATGACCAATCAGAAGGAGAGATAGCTCACATTTGCTTTACCATTATGAGCAATGATAAGGTAACATTCAACTCCAATTGTTTTTATAAAATTAGTGATTTGATGTTTGATTTAGTTAAAAGTTGAGAAATTACAAGAATTGGAATCAATTATCTTCGAAACTCAAGGAAATACAGTTAGATGCATGAATGAGAATTAAAAGATGAAAAGTGAATTGTATAAAATTAGAGAATCCAAAAAAGTGATCATTAATGACAATCATGATTTAGAGGCACTAAGGTATGGGAATGAAACTTTGAAAAAGGAGGTTGATGCCTTCAAGGATTCATTATCCACATGTACAAAAGGCATTGAAAATATAGAAAACATTCTATGTGCTCAAAAGAATCGCAATGATAGCCATGGAATAGAATATAACCAAGTCAGTGAAGCCAATTATTAAACCCCTTTTGTAAAGAAAAAATATTTTTATATTGAAGAACCATTACTCAGGTGAAAAAAAGTATGGAGCCTCCACACCTAAGAATATATGTGTACATTCCACATCCACTTTGACTAATTCTAAAATTAAGCATATTGCTTTCATATATGTCCTAAAATCTAGGTATAGAATTAAATACTCTCAAGGGAAGAATAGGCATAACTTTTACGATAATAAGTAAACTAATAGGTGTAAATTATATTATATTTTCTAGATGTTTAAGTGTGTTTTTAAGTGTTTCTTAGATGATTATCATGTATATACATTTAGAATTGTGTTATTGTTCTTGTTTGTATGTACTATAAATGTTAGTTTGGTTTAGAGCAAAAATTGGATCTTAATTTTATGCTTCAAGAGGTGTTTGATGTGTTTATGTGCCAGAAATTAAGAAATTGAAGAATGAAGAAGATGGAGGAAGCTTGAAGGTGGCTCGATCATGACAAAGAGTTAAATAATAGGACCACAGGTTTTCGAGGAGCGAGTTTTTTTGGTCTTTTAATGTTTCAGGGATATTTTTGTAACCAAATTAAGTGGAGAAACCATAGAAAGAACCCTAGAAGCCTCAAGAACTATTTAGCAATAAGAAAAGGACACACAAAAAGATAACAACCACTACATCAAAGAAGATCAAAGAGGAGACATAAAAAAAGAACTTCAAAGATAATTCCAACATTCTAGCTCAAGACACAAACTAGCTTTTCTTTCTTTCCCCTTATTCTTTCATTGTATTGAATGTTTATTTGGATTTCTAATATGTTTAACATGATTATGGGTTTCTAGATCCCTATTAGGGATTGTTCCTGAATCATTTTGTTGAACTTTATTTTGGTTGATTTCAATACATCTATTAATGTTTGTGATAATTATCATGCATATACTTGATAATAAATCGAGAGAGTGAGTCAAGTAATTATTGTTCAGGTGTAAAAAGGTTGTGAAATTAATTATCTATAGGATTGCTTTAAATCTAATTGAGTAAGTTAGGAGTAGTTTGTGAATCGAGATATTACAATTCTATAATTATCTAATTCAATTACAGCTACTTAATTAGATCTCAAGAGAGAGTAATCAAAACTTTAGGATATCATGATTAAACATAATTAAATCAACAAGATTAAGGGAAACAAGATAAGGATAGAATAGTTCCTAAGTAATCAACTTTGATCAAAACCTAATTTTATTGGCAGCTCACATGTTTAATTGCTTATTTGTTTCATATATTTATTTATGTTATTTATGTTATTTATTTTAATTCAAATTAAATTTTTGTTACGTTAGACAAAGTTCTTATTCAAGTTACTAGGTGTTTATAGTCCTTGTAGGGATGATAACCTTAGTATTACAAGATATAATCCATATACTTGCAAGTATTAAGAGTTTTATTATTATATAAAACTTGCTCAACATAAACCCACTCACACCCTTTATATCTCAAAGAAGAATGCATCAAGCTTTCATTCAAATTAGGTACAATGCTTATGTCCCTTTTTCTAAGTAACTTTTCTTTCCAGTGAGTTTGCAAGTAGTTTGGTTGATAGTATGGTCAGCCATATATATGGTTGACTAGTTGAGCCATATGGTCGACTAGTCTTCCCTGTTCAACCTCTCCTCCTCCTCTTTTCTCCTATTTCTCATCTTGTTTGTTTATATCTTTCAAAAACCTAAACAACTCACTCTTCTATTTAAAAAGCATCATTCCTCATTTCATAAAGATCTTTTAAATTGCATCCAATTGACATTTTTTCATTCTTGAGTTTTAAATTTCGATATTTTCAAATTTTTTAATTAAGAGCTATCTTTTCAATTTAATTCTTTCATAGTTAAATGGAAAAAGGAGTCAAAGTTGTTTCCCTTTCACTTATGTTAATACATCTTTGATTTTTTTATTTTCGAAGTTTTGCATTTTCTAAATTATACATTCTTTTATTATATTGATTATTGGGTATTGCAATTTTTCTTATATTCGAACACCTATTTTTTTAAAACTTACACTTATTATTTTAATTGAATTTTTTAACTTAGTCATAATTGATTGCCATATTTTTATGCTATAAGAAATTTTCAATGTTAAAACAGCAAGTGCACAACATAGTTATAGCTAGTACAGGCAAATACATGTCGATCCTACAAGGATTGTAAGTACTAATAATTACCCTTTTCCTATTGTCTAACCATCGATTCAGATTGTGGATTTAATTAAAAAATTAAACTAAACAACTAAACTAAGATTGAACAATAATGAACTTAAGATAGAGGAAAATACTTGGAAAAGACTATATCAAATAAATAGTACCTCAGTGATAAATCCCCCTAAGAATCCTTAAATATTAACCCTTTATCATGTAATTATATTATTGATTATTGGACAGTGAAATTTCTATCTTATATTAATATCTTTCTTAAGACTACTAACAACTAATCCATTAGTTGAATAATAGAAATCTTTCTAGTTAAAACCCTTAGGAATGTATTATTGATTTATGAATTTCACTATTAGGTTTGACGATAATTTAAAGGATTTATGTCGACCTATCTCTAGGTTTGTATGCAACTCCTTCCAATTATGGTAGTTCTATTCACACAAAAGGATTTCTCAATCTTAATTATAAGAAATCAAATAATGAACTAATATTCTGGTTTTAATAGATAAAAATATAACACATAATTGAATCTCAATAAATCAATCAATAAAATTGCATTAAATAAAAGATCAAATCATATTGTTATCACAAGTTAGGGTTCATCACAAAACCAAAGATAAATATGTAGAATAACAAACTAAAAAATAAAAAATCATAATTCTAAATGTCCCTTTTTCTTATAATGGATCTCTTCGTAAGTGTGATTGGATGTTGTTATCTATCAAATCTTTTGAAGTATTCTTCATGTTTTCCTCGTCCTTTGATCGGAACTGCCACCTCTATATGTTTTTTATGAGTCAAAATTACTTCTAAACTTACGTCCTCTTGTTTTGCCTCTGTTCATGTCCTTTTATAGTAAAAACTATGGTTTATGGATATACACAATCGTGTAGGTGACTATGTATCTTTAGAAACACCTAAATTCGTGATTTTACAATAGTACAGAGACTTACACGGGCAACATACACAACTGTGTATATCAACATGCATAGGAATGTAACTTCACACAACCAAAACCAATATTCTTCAAATCTCCACACATTTACAAAGACCTACACAGTCATTGTACATAGTTATGTAGGTCCAAGTTGCTTAAAATCTTCATTCTATGCCACGATTTCATCCTAATTCTTCACCTTTTGATCCAAGAAGGTAATTATCACCTACCAATGCATTTAATGCTAATTAAGTACCAAAAATACTATAAAATTATTAAATATCCAGAAAAACATATTAAATGTAGGTGTATAGTTATAGTCAAATAATCATTTATCTAACATCCCTACACTTAAGCTTTTGTTTAGCCTCAAGCAAATCATAATCTAAATTATCAATCTTACACACATCTATCCCTTATTAATCTCAACATGTCCATCCACACTCTAAATCATCATATTATATTGATCAAATTAACATATAATGGGATTTAAATTAATTAACCTTCATAAGTTAATTTCAATAATAATCACATCGATAATCTTTTTGAAATCAAAAGCTCACTTTTGTACACCCTCACTAAGGTTTCTCTCAATACACTCAAGTATTTAGGGTGAAAAATATAAAAACTCTCAAATCAATACATAGTAGCACTCTTAATCATAAGTTTGCAATATTATCATATCTCCACCACTTATAAGTAAACTAGAAACAAAAATCAAAAGTTATTGACATAAGGATTTAATGGGGTTTAGGTAAGGTATGGTTAGGATAGTAAAAAGGTGGTAAAATTGAAGGGACTTTACATAAACAAAATTACAAGAAACTTATTCTTCACACTATAGGTCCTTCATGCTATAAATCCATTAGTACCATACTTTAACACACTTTTTTTAAATCAATATGCTCGCAAAATTTTTTAAAACATTCATCATGTCCTAAAAATTAAAGAAATATTGGATCTTTTTAAAATTTAAGTTTCAAACAATCAAGTAATGTAAATAACCTTTAGGGTTCAAATTAATAAAAAGGCTTCAAGAAAGATATGATTAAGGCTAATAATGTGGTTATAATCAAAGAAAAAGGCTAAAGCTCAAAATTGGTTACTCCTAAGGGATAAAATATGGTAGGGTAATTGAAAAAATGGGCTTAACAAATATTTAATCTAAATGTCTTTATCACTTCAATGCTTCAAATTTAACAAATGTGGTCTTAATATTGTCACAACATTTTTTAAAACATTCATCATGTCCCAACAATTAAGGAAATATTAGACTTTTTTAATTTTAAGTTTCAAACAATCAAATAATGTAAATAACCTTCAGGATTCAAATTAATAAAAAGGCTTTAAAAAAGTAAGATAAAGGCAAATGATGTTATAATTAATGGCAAAGGCTAAGCCTCAAAATTGGTTACTCCTAAGGGATAAAATATGGTAAGGTAATTCCAAAAAATAGGCTAAACAAATATTTAATCTAAGTGCTTTTATCACTTCATTGCTTTTAATTTAACAAATTTGGTCTCAATATGTATAATAAAAGCAAGCTCTAGAATCATCCAACTATGCATGATAACATATATGAAAGAACAAAAGAGCTTAAAAACAATGTAATTTTGCTTTTAGGCTTAAAAACTCACAAAAATGGATCTTATGTATGTAAATAATATGCAATTTTCATTCAAATTAACTATCTTAATTACTTTTGCATGCTAATTCAATTCAATAATAGATAATGATCTCAAGTATTTTTAGACAAATTTTAACCAATTTGAGATATCGGTTAATAAAATTTAACAACAAAAATTATAATAAGCTTTATAAATCCCTTCCCTGCATTTAAAATTATACATTGTTCCCAATGTACACAATATAAGCACATATAAATAAAAGGTAAGAAAGTGTAGGAAATCGGTACTTCCCTGAGTAATAAGAATTTCATAATTTGATTTTGAAGAGGTTCCATCAATATTAGATACTATAATCCTTGAAAAATATAAATAAAAAGGGATAAAAGATAAAGGAAAATAAAAATGACAATAATGGAAATAAGTACAAAATATGGAAATAAAAATAACATAAATCCTAATTTTTAAGTTGCCTCCCAGGTAGTGTTTATTTAGCATCATTAACTAAACGTACTTTGCATGCTTAAGGTGGCTTGGTTAAATTAATATTAAGACAAGTTGGTACATGAAAATTGGATGACTAAGCCTATACATTTAGTGACATTTGGCATAAGTAATTAAAGGACAAATGGCAGTATAATTGAACGACATTTGACAGCATTGATTAAGTGACAAATGGCCTAATAGATGTGTGACATTTGGTAGCTTAAAGGAAGGAAAAATGTGATACATGCATTGGTGACATGTGCTCCTCCAAGATTAGGACTCCTAGCAACTTAGGTGTTAAACTTGCAAGAAGTTTCTGTAGCCTTCATTGAAGCATCTCCACCGAAACTCTCTCACTCACACCTATTGTAGTTTTTGCTTGATTTTTGGTCATCAATGCTTAAGAATCCTTGCATGAGACTGCATCAAGAAAGCTACTTTATACTACCTTCTTTGTTGTTATGATCTCAATGTTAAGATCATCCTACATCTACTTTGATCTTGGACTTGTGTTGGTTGCATGAAGGGTTTGATTGGCTTGTTCTTTGAAGAAGGAACTTGAAGTTAATAAGGTAAGGGAATTCTAAACTTGATAGCATATTGTGTTATGAATTATGTGATGTTTGAAATGGATAGAATATGTATTGAATTGATGATTAATTGAGGTTTGGAACATCATAGTTGCTGATAGCTTTAGCTTTGGATTTTTTACATGAAAGATAATGGATTGTGAGCTTCCTTATGAATGATTTTTGAATTGGTTTTGAAATGAATTTGATGAGGTATTGAAGCATGAATAAGGTAGAATTGAAGTGAAATTTATGGACTTTGATGAAGGTGTGTCAAATGGAAGTGAAGAAGTTAAGTTTTGGAAACAAATTGGAGGTTGTGGGTGAGTGAACCTTCGATTCACTCATCCCACGATCGTGGGATTTGTAAGGTTCATTCCCACAGTTGTGGGAAGTACTTAGAAAGGAGAAAATGTTGGTTTTAGACAATTATTAGACTATATAAGGTAAGGTATTTAATAATGGTTTAAATGGACTTAATTGAGCTTGAAAATGAACCTAGTTTAATATGGAATAGTTTAATTAAAGGTTGAATAAGATTTGGATTTTTAATTGAATTAATAACTTACAGAATGTGTTATTAGATAATAAAGTATCTAATTTTGGAACTTGTAAGTTGTTAAAGGGATGAAGTTTATTTAAGAATGCTTATATGATTTAAAGAACAAGAGTAATGTGTTAGTTATGAAAGTTTGAGAATTGGGAACTTGAGTGATTATGTGTAATATGTAATGACTTAATGTTTTGTTGATATATTGATGCAAATGCTTATGTTTATAAGGTTTATTGAGTTTGTTCAAGTGAGAATGAATGTGCTCAATTTGGGCATAAGGAAGTGAATTCATACTTATGCATTATTTCGCTGTTATGTGATTATGATATTGTGATAATTTCGGACCATCAATTGTCCGAGGAGTTTTATAATTGGGATTGTATTGGAAGTTCTTTATAATTATGTGAATATACATAATGTGTGATGACATAATACTTTTATTGATGCATTATTGAACATGCTTGTATTTATAAGGTATGATAAGTTTGATCATATGTCAATGAATAAGTTCAATTTGAGTAAAATGAAATAAAGTCATATGTTATACACTACATTATTTGCTTGTGATTTTGAAATCTAAAATGGATTGTTTAAAAACTATTAAGTCTTAGTCGTGGGTAAACAGGCATGCCTAGAAGGGTCTGCAGCTGTTCCTATAACTTGACACTAAGGTTTCCTCTGATTATTGACATTACGGTGTTATAATAACCCTTTTTCATATTGAGGATTAGAAATTTAGCTTGTTGTTAGAATTAATGAATTGCATATCATTAACATACACACACATAAATTATGATTTTATACACATTACAAAGATAGCATATGCATTGAATTGATTCGTTCTGGGGTATGAAAAGTTTAAAACGTTCATGATGTGAATTGTGAAATGTTTATGCCTTGCATTTTGGTTTGATTGATCATAAATAGTAAATTTGGAATTTAATTGGTATAATCGAAAAATTGAGGGATTAAGATGTACATTTGGGCTAGGAAAAATGCCAAGTGATAAGATAAATTGATACATAAAAATTTTGATTGATTTAGCCTATAATTGAGTGACATTTGGCATTAATCATTGTGTGACAAATGGGTTGGTAAGTTGATGACAAATGGCATAGTTGATTAATGGACAAGTGGTAGCTGTAATACATGACACGTGACCTAGCTTTATTGATAACATATGGCAGCATTTATACCTGATACATGTTGAACATGCCTTTATACATATGGTCATTCCATTAGATGACACCTAACACCTTAGGTGTAACATTCAGTAGGAGTAAACTTGGTTCATCTCATTTCTTATTCTTTCTTCTCTCACTCACACCACCAAAACCCTTTTCTTTCACCTCCCTAAACTTGCTTCTGGTTATGCCTAATTGTTGCAAAAATAATCCATGTTTTAGCCTCACAAAGTTAAGTAAAAGATCAGCTTGAAGTTGCCTTACTAAATGTAGCCAAAATCCATCTAAGTTTTACCTTGAATGTGTGATGTTTCTGCTTCCTTGGGGTACTAGATTGGATTGATCTTTTGAGCTGGAATTGGAGTTAAACACGTAATTAAATGATTAGTGTTTATAGCATGTTATGATAGAGAATTGATGATGATGAATTAGGATGAATTACATATGATGTTAATAATTGATTATGTTGGAAATTTCTGCATGAACTTAGGTACTTTTCTATTCTGTTTTTGCATGTACAAAAATAGTAAGTTAAGGATTATTGTATGGATGATATAAGTTGGCATTTGAGGTATAATTGATGAAGAATTCATGGTAAAGATAGGTGTTATTGAAGTGTTCTTGAATCTGGAAAATTAGAGCTGTAGGTCAAAATTCTGGTTTCAATTTCATCTTCCTCTTTCGATCTATTTTACATATCTTTAGAGCACGAATTTGAAGAATCTCAAAAAATGAATGTTGTATATATAGGTCTTAGCTTGACCCTTGTGAAAGTGGCTTGATAAAATAGTGAATAGAGCTTGAGTTATGCTTACTTCCTTAATACAACCTGTGACAGACCCCTATGGAGGAACCTTATATTATTTTTTGATTTTGAGGACTTTAGAGCTCGAATTAGGCCAAATATAAAACATGAAAAATGATTATTGACTATTGATGTCTTTATAATGCTTCTGTGAAACATTTTGGATAGAAGATATCTTGATAAATTTATGTAATTAATTGAAGTCATAACCTAAAGAATGGAATGTTTTGATATAGTTGAGTTCAAATATGGAAATTATGATTTGTTTAAGGAATAACTGGGTTCTTTTAATTCAAACATGATCTTTAGAACATAAGAAATGTGTATAAGGTATGGATGAATGAGCATTGAAGAACTGGGGGTAATTATGAATGAGAATTGGGTAAATGTATGAATATATATTGCTGGAAAAAGTTTGGTGAGTGTATAAATCTAGCTTACTGAAATTCTAGATTTAAAACAACAATTGTATGTGTGTTATAAGATGCCTTTGATCATGAAAAATGTTCAAGGATAAGTGTAAATTATGAATTGAATGCTCAACTATTTATTGAATGCCAAACTTAGATACAATGAACTGTGAAAATTGAATGTGCTTATTAACTGAAAGTGACTGATGATATATTATGTAAACTGTTATACTCTATTACATGATGCATATTCATATAAAGAAGTTGTGACCGAAGTAGAGAGCTTTAAGCTCAGTTGTACGCATCAGAGGCGTAAGGCTCAACGTTTAATGAGCCCGATATTCATAGCGAATATGGGACAATATTGATAAGAGCTCGATATCCACAACACATACGGGACACTGAAATGGGCACTCGGTCACAACAAAGTTAAAATGATATGAGTCTCATTTGCATTTGCATTTGTATCTTTAAATGTGTTCATGATATTGATTGCAAATGAATGTTGAACTATGTTGTGTTGATATTGAGAAAAGCTTATGACTTTGATGGTGATATGAAGAATTGTGATAAATGAGTGTTATGTTATGAAATGATTACATGATATTCCTGCGTTTAGAATGTATTTTTGAAATGACTTAAAAAGTAATTGTATTTTTAAATTTTTCTTGTATTATGATGCAAATTGTAGAATATAAGTTATAACTCTGAATGAAGAGTTACTTTGATTGAGCTGAATGTTACTCATTGATACATATGTGTATTGTTTTGAGTGAACACATCGATGATGGTTCACTTTCGCAAAACTTATCAAAATTACAACATTGATTTTCAAGTACTAAGAGGAGACCTTGCTAGTAGAACAAACTAACTGAAGTTTAGTACTATTCATTTTGGATTAAAATATGACTCAAAGGTCTGATCAGTTGTCATCTGAGGATTTTAGATAGAGTGCTTTGTATAGTTTTCATCTTATGTAAAATCTTTTGTTTAAAACAGTGTGATCACAGATGGTTTCTATATTATAAATATATGGATGGTTTGTAATGAAATAATAGTGCAAAACATGTTTTGTTAATGAAATGAGATAAGTTGTTTTTATGATTACTTATGATGTGTATGATGCCATATTAAGTGAATGTGACTTCTCTAACATGCCATTCCTATAGGCTATATGCTCAGATATTCTTAAGAATTTTGGGCATATATCCTATGGTAGCGGTGTGTTACACTATTGACCAAGTTTGTTTAAGGATGCCCAAAACTTTATGCTGTAGTGAGATAGATGTAAGAGAGTGGGCAATATATCAAAGCGGGATGAGAAGCCACTTTCGAACATCATGGAAGTGGAAATATTTTATGTGTGGGGCTTGGATTTTATGGGGCCATTCTCATCCTCCTTAGGTAAAATATATATACTGGTTGGAGTTGATTATGTTTTGAAGTAGGTTAAAGTTGTAGCTATCCCAACCAATGATGGCAAGGTGGTGCAAAGATTTATCAAGAAGATTTTCACTAGATTTTAAGTGCCTAGAGTAATAATCAATAATGGAGGGAGTCATTTTTGCAACAAACCCTTTGAAGCTCTATTGAAAAGATATAATGTGCATCATCGAGTGGCGACTCCTTACCATCCACAAACGAGTGGCCAAGTGGAAGTGGTGAACAGAGAATTGAAGAAGATTTTGAAGAAGGTAGTGAGCATTTCAAGGAAAGATTGGGCTTTGAAGTTAGATGATGCACTTTGGGCATATAAGACAACCTTTAAGACACCCATAGGTACTATTCTAAATAGAATTGTGTATGGCAAAGCTTGCCATTTACCTTTGGAGTTGGAGCATAGAGCCTATTGGGCAATTCAGAAGTTGAATATGGATTGGAAGCTTGTGGGTAAGAAAATATTGTTACAACTTGATGAATTGGAAGAGTTGAAATTTAAAGCTTATGAAAATGCTAAGTTGTACAAAGAAAGAGCTAAAAAGTGGCATGATGCTCACGTTAAAAAGAAGGAGTTTAAAAGTGGGGACTTGGTGCTTTTATTTAATTCACGACTTCAGTTACTTCCCGGAAAGCTTAAGTCAAGATGGAGTGGACCCTTCAAGATACTTCAAGTGTTTCCCCATGGAGCTTTAGAGTTGGAAAATGACAAGGGTAAAGTATTTAAGGTCAGTGGGCATAGATGCAAGCCATATTATAGAGGGACATACTCATAAAAAAGGAAAGTTATCTCTTTCCTATCTTCCACTCTTTCATGAATGCATATGGAATGGTCAAGCTAATGACTTTAACTTAGCATGTTTACCTTTCTTTTGCTTTTCTTTGTTACTTCTTTGTTTGATCTGTTTGGTTTTGATTATGTTTGATTTGAGTTTGCTATGATTTATTGGTGTTTACTTGGGTTTTGTTTGAGTTTTAACTTGTTTTCTGCTCAAAAAAATTTTTGGTTAGGTGATTTTAATGTCCTTGCAAGTTGCTTAGATGTTGGGAATGCATGCTAAGCTTGGAAAAAGGCTAAAAAGTTAGAAAATCAAGATTGGGTGTCTGTACAGTGCCCATGATTGTGGAATGGGTTTGTTTCCTACGAACGTGGGAAGGCTCTTTAGAAAGTTTCTAGAGCCTTAACCCACGATTGTGGGAATGGGTCTGTTTCCCATGAACATAGGAACCTCTTTAGAAAGTTTTTAGAGCCTTAGCCCACGATCATGGGAAGCACAAGGATTCACATGATCATGGTATCCCCAACTAAAGGATTTTAAAAACCCCTCCTTTCTTCTTTCTTCATCTTATCACATTCTCTCACTCTAAAACCGACACCCACTCACCCAGACTTCATAGATCCTTCATCTTTCCCCCAAATCTTGGTATTTTCTCCACTTTTTCCATCATTATTCACTCGCTTAACTTATTTCACATTTCCTACTCAAAAACCCAAGGATTTGGTAAGTTTTTTTCTCTATCTCTCTCTAAAACGTGCTAACCTCTCTCTTGACTCTTTTTACAAGTTTTTCTCCTTAAATGGCTTCAAAGAAGCTTGTAACCTATAAAATAACCGACCAACTGTGTCTCTAAGTCCCTAGAGAAGGCAAACATGATATGGCTGCCACTTTTTGTGCCCCATTCCCTATTTTTTCAGAAGAAGAAGGTATGAGATTTCGGGACTTTAAAGATAGTGAGTTATTGCCTCCTAAGTACTTTGATTTTGACCTATTAGAAACTCTAGGAATAAGGCTTAACATTGAAAGATTAGCTGCAAATATTGGTTGGGATCGTTTAATTCATTGTGATGTATCGATATACCCTGTGATGACTATATAATTTTTCACCACTATGCAATACAATACTAAAATGGACATATTCTGGTTTAGGATAGGTGGTCATGCATATAATCTAGATTATATCATCATTCATGTGCTCTTTGACTTGTCTAGCACCAAAGTTTTGGATGACCATAATGATTTTTATGTGGATGATTATTGGAAGATCCTTCTAAGTGAAAACACTTTTGACTATAGGAATGCACCCAACACTTTGATTTGTAGCACCGAGCACTTACTTCTTCACAAGTTTTGTTAGCCCCAAATTTTTTAAGATTAAGCATGATTAGATTGATTAAGTAAGTTAAGTTAGCATTAATTTGAATTGAATTTAGTTATT
>JAOTIZ010000005.1:16635897-16649350 GCA_027123425.1 Erythroxylum panamense | reverse complement strand
TATGCATATGCAATGCACATGAGACTCACTTTTCATTTGTTACTTTGTTGTGACCGAGTGCCTAAACTGTCCCATATAGGGCTCATTAATAAATGTTCCTTATCCACTTGGGAGATAAACGGCTCATTAAACGTTGAGCCTGAGGCTCTGATTCACTTTTGAGCTCGAGGCTCATTTTCACTCATTGAGCTTGAAGCTCTAATCGTTGGCTACTCTGATCATAACTGCCATTATATTTCATGCATTCTTGCAATGGAATGCATCACTCACATTTGCATATCCCATTCAATCACTTTCTCATGTCATCAGACCTTAGTCCGGCATTCAACATTAGAGTTGAGAATTCACACGTTCATTCATATGCAAATGCACATTCATAACACATTTATCAATCACATTAAGTGCACATAGTTCATCCAATTCACATTCAAGTAGCACTTCAATATCCAAATCAGCATCACAATCATCGAACCTCCTGTCTGGAAACCAATACAGTCAATCACATTCAGCAGTCAATTTATATAAAATGAAACAAAGCAAACAATAAAGTGAGACCATCTCGGTCTACTCACAGTACGCTTCAGATTAGCAATTGCTTCCAAGATTTGGAAACGTCTGAATGCGAACAATTAACCTGCACATCACAATTATGCAATACACATAAATAACTTTACACAACTATAGCATTTATTTATGCACAAATATGTATATGGACTATGTACAATGCATAACCAATGACAATCCCCGGTATATAATCAAATTTCACATCATATCAAATTTCCCATTTTATAACTCAATTACTCGTCATCTTCACCAGATACACTTTACTTCTCTTTTTGAATCATAACTTTAATTATATGGACCACTTCATCTCCATTAAACACATGTATTTGGTACTTTAATACCAATAATTCACTCATTAATGTTATTCCAACATTACATGATCACACCTTATCAAAACTCTCATTTCTTCTTATAAATTCTCCCAAAATTCCGGACCTTCGGGTCTGTTGTTCACTTTCAATTCAAAAAGTGAAATTGATGTAATTTGGTCCTAATCTCTTCTAGGAAAGTGTTTCCCAATGTCTTATGTTTCTATTGACACCAAAATCATTCAATTTGGTTAAGAAAGTTGGAAGCTTTGCCTCAACCATTTTTTGGGTTGTTCATATACAAAAACAGTGTACTATAGCCAATTTCCATCTAGAAATTGAACATCTTAGAGAATGAATCAAAATTCAACTTCTTCAGATAATTAGTAGTCCTATTTCTCTACTTAATTCCAAATCAAAATTCATCTCATTTGGATGACTATAGATCAAGATATAACCCAAATACCCAACATATTCAGTCAAATCACACCAGTTCATACACTTCCAACAGATTCTTTCACTTTCATTTAATCCATCTTTTCCAATTCAACACCAATTAATACAAATTTTCATAGAGAGGTTCAAAAATGTGCTAGGAATCCATTGGTTCAAAAATCATGTCATTTTGAGGTCTAGAGAAGAAGTTATGATCAAAAGAAGCAACCATGTTCAAGTTTTCACTCTTAACGAACCTATGTTGGCGCGATTGCCATAACGTTCACTATAGTTGTCTGAATGATTTCTTTTTTAGACGGTTAGAAAGAAGACATCTAGAGCTAAAACTTTCATTAAGAATAAAAATTGAAAAGTTGTCATTTTCGGGGTCAAAACACACGGACCGTGTGATCCAACACGGTCAGGCCGTGTAACCTTCTGTTGAAATAGTGTCCCTGCGCCCAAAAACACACGGCCCATGTGAATTTACACGGGCAGGCCGTGTAACCTTCGGGTTAACTAAAATTTTCATCTCCAAAACTCCTCCAAAAGATCCTAAACCCATTCTAACCTTACATACACTCTTAAGGATCCCAAATTCACGTCTTCTTATGCAATTATCACTCCATAACCATTTAAACACAAATTATAATGCATTCACTACCAAATCCCAACTAATTTAAACCATCATCTCTATGGATAACTCCTTCAAATATATCCAATTTCAACTCAACATCCTCCATGCACATCTCATATTCCCCATTTGATCATAAACACCCAAATATAATACATTCCCACACACCCAAAACATAACACAACATAAACATTTATCCATAACTTTTGCTGCACTCAATTTCCTAAATTCATGTCAAGATTTGGGACTCTTAAAGACAAAATTAAAAGTCAATGTCTTCACAAGAAATGTAGCCAAACGCCTCAAGTCTAGTCCAAACAAAAATCATCTCAATTGCTCAACTATAGAAGAAGTTATGGCTAATACATTGAAGCATACTCAAAGATCATGTTGCTGCAAAAATTTCCAGATTTTCAAACTTTCACTATTTTACATTTAACACATCTTCTACTTCTTCCCTTACATTTCCTCACCACATTTCCTCATCATTATCTACCCAATTCCACTTAATACATCAATCACAAACAAATCATGATCTATAATGGTCACTAAACAAATACATAGCATATATACCTACCCATTCATAACCAATTTTCTACACTCATCTACACCTCACTTTGAAGATCAATCAACCTCAACATCTCTAGACCATTACATGAATTATTACTCATTCTACATATTCAAAAACAAGACATGTACATAATTGTTTTTCATCACCCATAACACATACATAAACTTTACAAAATCAAGTCATCAAATCTCAATTTACCCTTCATTCTAGCATAAACCAAACTCCTTATCAAGGTCATTTGACCTCTATAATATTTCTATAAATCATTACTCATTAATAACACAAATTTTACACATCTTCACTATACACGACACCCATATACCCAAAATCACATCTCATGAAATTAACCTCTAAATATCATCACAAGTGCTTCATTTAACCAAAACCCATGATATTTGACAAGATACTTACTTGATTTAGCTCCAAACTCTTCAAACTCTCACTCAACTCTAGCTCCCAAGCAACCCACGTTCATCATCATCTTGAGGTTGGAAGGTTTGGGTTTTTGGTGAGAATGGAAGAGAAAGCAAGATAAAAGAGTAGCATGAAAGATGGTCAAAGATCAAGAAGAAGAGAGGAAGAAGAGAAGCCACGAAATTGATGGAGGAAAGCCAAAATAAATCACCAATGGCCTTTAAAAGGAGAAGCATCGTGGAGCACAATAAAAAGGGAGGGCTTTTAATACACATAAAAGTTTAAGACATGGTTAGGCAAGTGACACTTGTCACTTGCCACATGTCTTATTTCTAAGGCACTAAGTTGGCTTATTTCCAATCAAATTTCAATTTCTACTCCAATTTTTCTCCAAAATTTCAACAAATGTCTTGCCACTTGGCAGTAAATTCTACTACTAGTTTATATAAATTTCCATTGTCATTTGACAGTAAATTCTACTACTAGTTAACAAATGTCTTGCCACTTGGCATTTTTCCCAGTCCAGAAATTGCCACAAATTTTTCAGAAAATTTTCCCAAAATATTCCAAAAAATTCTAAATCAACAAGTACACTCTCCAAGACAATTTTCAAGACCAACAAATCACAATTCTCAATAACAATCACATTTATTAATAATTATACCCGGAATGTCAATGATTGCATGTATAATTATTGTTATAAGTAAAGATTCACTATTCATGTGCATGTGCACCTTATGTAATGCATGAGCATGAGATGTGTTTTCCTAATTTCTCTGATTGAACTCACATGTACCAAATTTCTAAGGTTCAAACCCTTTGTATGGAAACGGAATGTTACAAAGAGTGCGTGGAAGCTAGGGAAAAAGGAGAAAGAAGAAGAAGAAGATAAATCAAGCTTGTTAGAGGTAAGCTTCATCATTATTCTTCTTGCTTTGGTAGAAAAACAAAAAAGAGTTAGGAAGAGAATGGGATTTTAGTTTGGGGGTAAAGGAAGAAGAAGAGAATCATGAAACCCTAGTTAGATGTTTAAGGATTTTCAACTAGGTTTTAGTTTTTCTAGCCTAGATAATCCATGGGTGGATTAAGTTTAAGTTTAATTTTGTTCATGATTATCAACACCTTATGGGTTTTCTTTTGTATATTGGATTGAATGGGAAATGTGTTTGATTGAATGAAAAATTGGTTATTGAAGGAAACCAAGAAAACCCAAGGCAAGAGCAAGAGGAAGGGCAATCTTGAGTATGGAATCTCAACCAATTTGGGTGGGTAATGTGTTTATGATTATCATGATAACGAGTCAAATCTTGTTTGCTTGAGTGTTTAAATTGCTTAAATTGAATTGATGTGATTGTTGTGAAATGCATGATGATTTATTACTATTATTATACATTAAATGATGTTATGACATTTTGTATGGATCAAAAGAGGGAAAAGCATTAGAAGCGTGAAAATATGATTTTATGATGAAATGGATTTGAGCATAAGAATTTGCTTGTGATTAGACAAGAGAGGAACCATTTCATCCATCACGTGCACATTAATTAAAACCTTCTCTCGGCTGCCCGCTTTTGGCATACGAGATCTTAAGAATCGGACTCGTTTTGTTCACGGTGTAAATTTTGATTTCTCCATTTCGTTCCATGAGACCCTCGAGTCATTTATTTATGCATTGCATTTTGATCTAGAAGCATGATGCATAGTTGAGTGTTATGTTGATGATTGTGAGTTACATGATATGATTTATATGAAAATGTGTTGAACTATGAGATTAAAAGTAGGACTGTGGATAATTCGATTGCTAAATGCATGAGATGTATACATATATGAATAAGTAATATGCTTGACATGTGACTCGTTATCACTAGTTATAGAGACTTCGTCGCGGTGAAGCCAGGAGTTCGCCGCAATGTATTTGTCATGAAGGGTGTGTACGATAGATGTTAGAACTTCACCGTGACGAACTACATGAGAGGAAACTTCGTTGCGGTGAAGCTAGACTTTCGGTGCGGCGAACCCGCCACTACTGTCGTGAATTTCTCTTACCAAAATAGCAGGATCGAGACCTAGGCCCAATACCCTCCTATAAAGCGCTTGTTTAACATCGACATCTTGACATACCCTACCTATTACCCTCATCTTGGGTTTATAATTAGTGGCTTGCTTCCACCTTTTTCTTGATAAGGCAGTTTAGTAGCTTATAAGTAAGTCACTTGTTGCAAGGTAATAATAAAATTATAATTTATCAAGTTAAAAAATCCTAACGAATGCATTAATGCTTTTTTTAATAACAAATTGTTAATAAACTAAGGGATAAAAAAACCTCGTAAATCTTTGATTAACTTAAATAGTTTGTTTTTGAGAAAGTGGGAACCCTCCATACTTAAGGTCACTACCAATGCTTCACCAGTAGTTTTCTTATTTGGTTCGTCTGTCAGTTCTTCCTCAATCGCCACTATCCACTCTTCTTATTCTTTTTGAATAGAGGTTTATGGCTCATATCCTTTCATTACCTCTTGCCACTTCTCTATTTCCTCTTCTTTCATGGAGGCTTCTTCTTCTTCGTCATCTGCTTCTTCTGGAAGCTCTTCTTGGAATGCCACTCCATTCAATAGGCCAACCTTGTCTTTTCTTCACTCTAAAATTTGCATCGGTTAGTTTTCACTTTGGCAAAGAGTTTCATTAATTTATCTGAATTACTCTCTTCCTCATTTTTTTATTTTGGGATTTGTTTTTCACTATTAAGGGTGATTTTCATTTCAAATTCTTTAGGATCAGTTTCAGTAGGACTAGGCACACTCCCTACATCTCATCATATATTATCTTCATCAATGGGTCGATTCGATTTACCATATTTTCAATACTAGCCTTTGTTTCTTGATGTCTCATGATTGATTCTTGAATAAAATTGGGCATCATATCTTCTAGAGTTAGGTCTTTAGCACGAAGTGTTTCATACTTTAAATATTTAGCTAGAGCGTAATCATTCCATCTATAAGAGTAAGAGTTGCTCCATTCTAAATTGTAGCTAATTTTGAATGGTGCGCCTTGAGGTTGACTATATATGCTTAGTTGCTCCCATATATAAGTTGGTGCTCGATATTCATGATTGTAATAAATACTCCCACAAATGTCGCAACATGGAGTAGACATCAGTTGAGCCTCCGAAAACATTTGAGGAGACCTCTCTCTCCCATATAGTGATGTTATAGATTGCAAAGATATGTTCTGGCTCCTATAAAAATACTATCCACTCCATCTATCCGTTTTGAGTTATGGCTATGACTTTAAATCTCAATTCCTAAAATAAACCACCAATACACTGCAAATGTAGAGAAGTTCAAAAAGATAATTAAATGAGCAAGCCAGAAATATAAAAAGATACAATAATAAAATAAAATAAAATAAAATACATATAAAAAATAATGACTAGAGTAATAGCATTCAAGTTTTCCTAATATCAAAGTCCCTGTTAATGGTGCCAAAACTTGATTGAATTTTTTTAAGTTTGCCAATTATGAAGCAACTGTAAGTGTACGACATAGTTATAGCTTGTATCGACAAGTATAGATCGAACCACGAAGACTATGAATACTAGTAGTTACCATTGTCCTATTATCTAGTCTATGAATTTGTTTTTGATTTTTAATTAAATAAAATAAAACTTAAGCAACTAAAATAAAATAGGTAGCAATGTTGAGCAGAGAAATAAGAAATCACTTAGGAAATCACCTATATCGATAATTAGTGTCTAGGTTTATCCCCTAAAAACCCTTTAATAGTTGATCTTTTTTCAAGCAATTATTTTATTGACTATTGGATCGTGAAAATTCCTATGATATGCTAATAGCTCTCTCGAGTCTAATAACAACTAATTATAAGATGATCAACCGAATTATTAAGGTTAGAGTTTATAGGATTGCTTTACCGAATTGTAAATTCCGCTATTATGTTTGACCCTAATTTAGAGGATTTACATTATCTTATCTCTATGGTTACAATTAACTTTTTTAAATTACAATAGATCTATTCATACAAGGATTTCTCAATATCTATGTTATGAAATCAAATTATGATCTAATATTCTGGAGCTATTAAAACATATATTAAACATATAATTGGATAACAATAGATCAATCAAAACAATTGCATTAAATAAAAGTATCAAAACATGTTAAAGCATAAACATAAGGTTTATCTTACTTAGACACTAAAGAAATTTAGTTACACATAATTGAAGACAAAATCAAACATAAACAGAAAGATAGAAAATAACAAGTTCATAATTCTAAATCTTCCTTTTATCTCTTATCGAATGTTCTTTGCAAGGTCGTGGTTTGATCTTGTATTCTTTAAGATTTTTTGATGATTTTTTTCGTGTGTTCCACTTCTTTAGATCAAAATTGCCCTTTAAGTCACCTCTTAAAGTCTTTGAACGTTTGCTGCTTTATATTGCCTCCGAACACATCTTTCTATAGTAACTTTTAAGGTTTTGGGTGATACATGGTCGTGTACTAGACTTGGGTGTCCTTACTCTCTCCTCTTAGGGTAACATTACTATCCTTTAAGTTGGTAGTTGATATGCTTGTAGTTCTCTCATTCATGATCAATGAAGTGCATCCTTGCTTTCTTTATCCCTTCATTTATCTTGATTATCTTCCTTTTTCATTAGAAATGTCTTGAGATTTCCTTGATTGCTTAAGTTTTTGAATACCAGATGGAGGTATTTGCAATCCCTGTATCATGTCCAATATCTTCACAAAATTGAAAGTGCAAGTCCTTATTTCTTCTGGATGTTACTGTCAACATTTTTCTTGAACTTTTTTCTCAGTCATTTTTAAATATGTATTCAATCCCCCTGTCAAAGAGGAATTTCGTTTTGGAAGCTTTTCTTTGTCATTGTTCTGTGACTTTGCTCCCATGGTTAATCTCATCATGACTTCTCTTGACTTCATAGATTTAAGGGTTGACCCATTACTTTCTTCTTGTCTTTTACTTTCTATGCTTTTTCATCTTGCATCTAAATGTTCTAGTCGGCATCCTCCAGGCCTAAGTGCTTTTGTCCCTGTAATATCCCATTTTTTGGGAACATGCTTAGGGTGTAACCCTAGATTAAATATTTCATATACATGCATAACATTAACATTCATACATGAATTGATATTTGTGCACATTACAAGTTAACATTGTGTTTTGATCTGTCTTGAATTTTTATATGATTGGATTTCAATTAGAAAATATGGAATTAAATGTTATGGATTGGAAAATTGATATATTAAAATGTACATTTGGACTAGGACAAATGCCAAGTGGGAGGATATATTGATACATGAAAAATTTGGATGATTTAACCTATAATTGAGTGATATTTAGCATAGTTAAATGAGTGACAAATGGAAAAGTAATTAATTGACAAATGGATCAATCATTATGTGACAAATGGGCCGATAAGTTGATGACAAATGGCATAGTTGATTAATGGACAAGTGATCTAGTTAGTTGGAGACATTTGGCAGCACTTATGCTTGATAAGTGCTGAACATGCCATAAGACATACAACTATTCAATTACATGACCCCTAACACCTTAGCTGGTGAGTTTCTGCAGGAGTAAGTTTCATTAAGCACATTTCTCTTCTTCTTTCTTCTCACCCACCACCAAAACCCTCACTTTTTTCATCTCCATATGTACGTTCATGCTTATGTCCAATTTCTATACAAAAATCCATGTTTTACACATACAAAATTAAATAAAAGATTAGCTGGAAGTTGCCCACATGTTCTACCTAAAATCTAACTAAATTCTACCTTGAATGTGTGATGTTTCTGCTTCCTTGAAATACTGAATTGGCTTGATCTTTTGAGCCAGAATTGGAGTTAAAAATGTAAGTAAATAATTAGTGTTTATAGCATGTTATGATAGAGAATTGATGATGATGAATTAGGATGAATTACATATGATGTTAATGATTGAATGTGCTGGAAATTTCTGCATGAACTTAGGTACTTTTATGTTCTGTTTTTGCATGTATGAAAACATTAAGTTAAGGATTGTTGTATGGATGAATTAATTTGGGATTTGAGGTATAATTGATGAAGAATTCATTGTAAAGAAAGGTGTTATTGAAGTGTTCTTGAATGTAGAAAATTAGACTTGTAGGTCAAAATTCTGGTTTCAATTTCATCTTCCTTTTTCGATCTATTTTACATATCTTTAAAGCATGAATTTGAAGAAACTCAAAGAATGAAAGTTTTAGATATAGGTCATAGCTTGACCTCGTGAAAGTGGCTTGATAAAATAATGACTAAAGCTTGAGTTATGCTTGTTTCCCTAATACTATCTATGACAGATCCTTGTGTAGGAACCTTATATTATTTCCTAATTTTTGAGGACTTTAGAGCTCAAATTAGTCTAAGTATAAAACATGAAAAATGATTATTTATGTCTTATTAATGCTTCTATGGAACAGTTTGGCTAGAATATATCTTGATAAGTTTATGCAATTAATTGAAGTCATAACCTAAAGAGTGGACTGTTTTGATGTAGTTGAGTTCAAATCTGGAAATTATGATTTGATTGAGGAATGAATTAGTTCTTTTAATGCAAACATGATCTTTAGAACATGAGAAATGTGTATAAGGTATGGATGAATGAGCATTGAAGAATTTTGGGTAATTATGAATGAGAATTGGGTAAATGTATGAATATATATTGCTAGAAAAAGTTTAGTGAATGTATAAATCTAGTTTGCTGAAATCCCAGATTTAAAACAACAATTGTATGTGTGCTATAAGAGGCCTTTAATCATGAAAAATGTTCAATGATAAGTGTAAATTATGAATTGATAATGACATAAAGATGTTTTCATGAATGTAATGTGATTCAAAGTATGTAAATGATGAATTGGGAATGGTTGAATGAGAAATAGGAAATTGTGTGAGTGTATAATCCTAGGAAAAAGAATGATAAATGTTTTGAGTGATGAATTGAAAGTGATCAAGTGTATTAAGGCATAAACCTAATTGCAAACTACATGATGCATAAAATATGATGAATGTATAAGTATGATTTGTGAATAAGATTTCATACCCAAAATAATCAATTGAGCATGCATTAAACATGACACATATACAAGTATAACTTTGAGCATTCATTTGATTGATCAATTAGTAATGTGTACATGTGTGTATTGTTTGATTTAGAGGCACACATCGACCGACACCATCTAGACATTGCCAGCATGTCGAGGCAATAGCTAACTGGAGTGTACTCTGAATTAACCTAGTTGTGTAAACTCAAATATTTATGCTTCTGTTTGAACTATATATATGGTGGGTAACCTAGATGTGAGATTTCAATTGGTAATGTGTTAAGTTCAAATTATGTTGATTAAACTTAATTCCTTTATATTAAATTGATAATGGTATAATTGTGATATTATTGATTCCAGACAATTGATTATCCGAGAAGTTCGATATTCAGTACTGTATTGGGAGTGTTTATGATTTGAATATAAATAAGGAAATTGAATGCTCAACTATTTGTTGAATGCTGGACTTAGATCCGATGAACTATAAAAATTGAATGTGCTCATTGACTGAAAGTGGCTGATGATATATTATGTGAACTATTATACTCTATTACATGATGCATGTTCACATAAAGGAGTTGTGACCGGAGTAGCCAACGTGAAAAGAGCTTTAAGCTCAGATGTGTGCATTAGAGCCTCGGGCTCAAAGTTTAATGAGCTCGATATCCATAATAGATATGGGACAATAATGAAAAGAGCTCAGTATCCACAACGAATACGGGACAGTGAAATAGACACTTGGTCACAACAAAGTTAAAATAGAATGAGTCTCATTTGCATTTGCATTTGTATCTTTAAATGTGTTCATGATATTGAAAGCAAATGAACGTTGAACTATGTTGTGTTGATATTGAGAAATGCTTATGACTTTGATGGTGATATGAAGAATTATGATAAATGAGTGTTATGTTTTGAAATGATTACATGATATTCCTGCATTCAGAATGTACTTATGGAATGACTTAAAAAGTGATTGTATTTTTAAATGTTTCTTGTATTATGATGCAAATTGTAGAATATAAGTTATAGCTCTGAATGAAGTGTTACTTTGATTGAGCTGAATGTTATTCATTGATATATATGTGTTCTATTTTGAGTGAACACATCGATGATGGTTTACTCACTGAGTTTACAAAACTCATCAAAATTGCAACGTTGATTTTCAAGTAAGGAGAGGAGACCTTGCTAGTAGAACAAACTAACTAAAGTTTAGTACTGTTCATTTTGGTTCAGGATATGGCTCAAGGGTCTAGTCAGCTGTCATCTGAGGATTTTAGATATAGTACTTTGTATAGTTTTCATTTCATGTAGAATCTTTTGTTTAAAACAATGTGATCATAGATGGTTTCTGTATTATAAATATATGGATGGTTTGCAATAAAATAACAGTGTAAAATAGGTTTTATTAATGAATGAGATAAGTTGTTTTTATGATTACTTATGATGTGTATGATGCCATATTAAGTGAATGTGACTTCTCTAACACGCCATTCCCGTAGGGTATGTGCTCAGATATTCTCAAGAATTCTGGGCATATATCATATGATAGTGGTGTGTTACAGATGTCCCCTTATTATCGACACTACGGTGTCCATTGATTTAGAGACATTAGTCTCTTCTATTTTAGATACCAATCATGGTATCTTTTGTTCTGGTCCCATTACCGACTTTTATAAAAAGGATTAGCAATCTAACTTGTGTTGTGTTCTGATATATGTCCAATTCTGATGTAAGGTAAGTTCAGTTCTAATACAACTAAAATTTGTTCTGATATAAACAAGTTCTGTTATGACACAATTAAGTTCTGTTTTGATACTTTAAAGTTCTGTTATGATATTATGGTATTATGTTCGGATACTTGTAAGCTTTGTTCGGAAGCCAATATATTATGATTTGACATGTTATATTTTGTTTTAAGATACATATTATTTGGATTGCACTCTAATATGAACAATTAAAGATTTCTTGATATTAGATCTAATTCTATATATGTGAATGTTAGACGATTGTTAGAAACAGTTGTCAATTTATATCTTGTTTAGTTATTTCCCTACTAAGCTATATGTTTAACACGGTGGTTTTACCTTCGTATAGGTTCTGATAAGAAGATTTGAGACTGGGATAAAGACAACTGTAGTGGCCAAAAAGAATATGTTCTGTTTTGGAAGTTGTTTAAGTTTGAGTTGTATTTCCACGTAATGAGACATTTTCTGTATTTATGGATAAGGTTTGTAATATTCTGTAAGTGATCTGTAATAACTGTTATACAAATTGGCTTTTGAATTTATGGCTTGTATTTTGATAAGTACCGTTATATGATAAGTTATATTTTTTTCAAACAACATCTAACGATATGTAATTTATGTGTGCTTGAAATTTAGGAAATGGTTGTAAAGAATGTTTGATATGCTTTAGATTATTTTGGTTCTATTTTATGTGGCATCTATATATCCTCCCAGGGGGTATGTGGGTGTTACAATATAACTTCAAATGATGGCCATTAACTTTAAAATCACCTCTATGTAGATGACTTAACTCGATTATGCCATATAGAAATACTTGTTCCACAATGGTCCATTCATTTTGATTTAAGCTTACCAGGAAACAATCTTAGGTGGGAATTGTATAAAAGAACTTAATCTTCCTCCTTAAATTGTCATGACTAAATCATCCGATCATCATAATGTTTAGCTCTTTTCATATAAATTTTGAAATTTTCATAAGCCATCAATTGCCATTCTTCTAATTCATTAATATGGAAATTTTGCTTCTTACCTACACATTGAAGATCAAAATTCATGAGTTTAATAGCCCAATATGCCTTATGTACTTATTCAATAAGTAGATGACATGTTTTTCCATATACCAACCTATAGGGTGTAGTGTCAATCAGTGTTTTATATGCTATCCTATAAGCCTATAGAGCATCATCGAAGTTGGTTGACTAGTCTTTTCTTTAGCACTTTAAAATCTTCTCCAAAATTTGTTTTAAATCCTTATTAGTTCCCTTGACCTGGCCACTAGTTTGAGAGTGGTATATGGTGGCAATCCTATGAGTGATCCCATAATTTTTAAGTACCTTTTCGAGTTGTGCAATACAAAAATGTGTACCCTATCATCAATAATTGCCTTAGGTGTGCCAAAAGTACAAAATAAGTTTTTCAAGAATCTTACAACAACCCTAGCATCGTTTGTGGGTAAAGCTTGCGCTTCCACCCATTTAGAAACATAGTTAACAATATACATATATATATATATATATACATATACATATATATATACATACATATACATATATATATACATACATATACATATATATACATATATATGTATACATATATGTATACATATATATGTATATATACATATATATCTATATATACATATACATATATATATACATACATATACATATATATATACATATACATACA
>JAOTIZ010000005.1:16608725-16635797 GCA_027123425.1 Erythroxylum panamense | reverse complement strand
ATATCTATAATGAAGTTAGGAACATACCTATAAAATAAATACCCAAAATATAAAACACTTCAAAAATAAGAATAAAATTTTGAGGCATCTCATCCTGACGAGAAACATTACCTGATCGTTGGCATCTACCACGTAAAGCTATGTACCTTTGGGCATCTTTAAAAATTGTCAGCCAATAAAAACCTGACTCAAAAGATCTTTTAAGTTATCCTATTCGCACAATGGTGCCCTTCAGTACGTCCAACATGACAATGTTGCAAGATCTTCCACCCGATAGAGTGAGGTACACATCGTCTCACTATTTGGTCTGCACACATATGAAACAACTATGGATCTTCCCAAAAATAATCCCTAAAATAGTAAAGAATTTCTTCTTTTGCTAATAAGAAAGACCTTCTGGTAAGATCTTAACTACTAGATAATTTGCAATATCTACAAACCAAGGGGTTTTGACCTCATTTACCTCTTTTGAATTATAAAAATGCTTTTCTAGTAATGAATCTTCAATTCCTTCTTCATTTAACTCCTCCAAATTTGGATTTTCAAGGAGAGAGAGAGGTCTCCAGCCAATTTTAGTTCCTATCTTGTCCTTAATTTTTAAATCAAATTCCTAAAACAAAAAAATTCATCAATCTAGGTTTAGCATCTTGGTCACTCATCAAGTATCTTAATGTAGAATGGTCAGTATATACAACAACTTTAGACAAAGTTAAATAAGATCTAAATTTATCAAATGCAAAAAACATTGTTAGCAATTCTTTCCTGTCAAAGTCTTAATAGCATAGTAAATTGGTTGAAATTGTTTGTCCTTTCGTTATCCAAGTACTACACCTACTATAAAGTCACTTGCATCACACATTAGCTCAAAGGCATGTATTTCTCCAATAACTTGGTTAAAGCTTAGTAATTTTAAAAAAAATCCTTTATAAATCTTCTATAAAAGCCTACGTGCCCTAAAAAACTTCTTATAGCCTTAACTGATGAAGGGGATGTTAGTTTCTGTATAACTTTAATTTTTGCTTTATGCCCTATCCTAACAATCCTATCAGAAATTTTATGACTTAAAACTATGCCCTCTTATATCATAAAATGAAATTCTTCCCAATTGAGCAACATATTTGTGTTCTCACATCTCCCCTTCTAAATTTTGGAGGCATAAGTCAAAAGAATTACCAAAAATAGAAAAGTCATCAACAAATACCTCCATTATGTCCTCGACCAAATCATCAAAGATAACCATCATACACAACGTTATAAATACCATGCCGATAAAGGTATCGGTACCGAATTTGGTTCTGGTACCGATTGGGTAATTTTTAAATTTATAAATGAGTCCCTGAATTTTTTAAAAATTGCAAAGTATTCCTTTAATGTATTGTACTATATAATTTATAATTTTACATCAACCTTTCTCTAAAACTCATAATAATAAAATTTTAAAAAACAACAATTTATTTATTTTATTAATATTGTTTTTCACATATTTCACATATAAATAATAACTATAATTAATATGAAAAAATATCATTCATACAAATATAAAATTAAGAATGATACAAAATATTTAAAATATTACAATTTCATCATATAATAAATAATAGTTACATCAAAACATCAAATAAAAATAATAATAAATATCTATGACTCTCTAACAATTATAATTTACAACAAAAGTTTGTGTCGAATAACTAACTAAAAATGAAACCTGAAACAAACTATTTATAATTATATTGCATATATAAAATTAAACATATACATCAAATATAAAAGAAATTAAAAGAAGAAGAGAAACAAAAACCTAGAACTTTATTCAATTGAATACCTGCTCAAATTGCATTGACCCTAATTCTTATTTGGCGCAAAATCCTCATAATTAAGAAAAGCCTCATCATCACCATCATTTAAATTTATTGCACAAAGTGACATGTCAATACTTTCCCATCAAAGATTATCTTCCGAGTCACTCTCATCTATCAAACCTGGTTCCTCAAAAAGTCAATATGATCAAGGCAAATTGGATCTCCAGAACTACTTGTTCTATTAAGAGTCCTTGTAAATAATAAAATTAAATTATTAAAAATTATAAGAAATTATATCTAACTTAATAATGATAATAACATACTTTTCTTAAAGTTTTAAATTGTATCAAATAAAGACTAAGTCATTTAATCTTTTGTGCTCCAATATATTCCTTTTCTTGGAATGCACGAATTCAAATGTGCTACAATTATTTTCACAGCCTGTTGTACTTACACATTGAGTTAGAATTTGAATTGCAAACCTTTGCAATTCTGGAACACTACTTCTGAATTGGTCTCACTAAACAACTATATGACAATAAAAGTAGCATTATAAGAAAAATAAACTAATGATTAATTTTCTGCAAGTAAAAAAGTTGAAAAAAATACCTAGATTAAGTTTGTGTATTTGATGAATAACAATTAGCATCCAAAAACCACCATAATCATCCTTAAAAATCTCCAATTGTGAGCTTAGGAGATCTTGCATCATCTTATGGGCAACAACTATTGTAATAGTTCGTAGCATTCCCTTATTAACTTTAACTTTTATTGTAAAACTTGGTCTGAAATAGATATCAGGATTCAATAATGCCTCAGCTGCAAACAACAAAGAGTAAAGTTGACTTTTCCATCTCTCATTAATGACTACAAGATAAGGTATGTACACAGAAGGCCTATTTTTTACATTAGCCTTAATTGCTTTGTTTGCCCTCTCCATGACACATAAAAATAACCACTATTACCTTCTCGTCACTAATAGTCAAACGAAGTATCCTCACAAAAGACTTGTGAACTTAGACGACATATTAAAATTGGGACCAAAATTCATTATCTTCAAGTATAATTTTAGAAACCTTCAATCCAACATTATACCTAGCATGTTGAGATGCAACTCATTTATCACTTGTAAATATTTGTCTCAACTTTTTATTCATTATAATAAAAAAATTGAAGTGATAAGAATTTTGTTGCAAATCTTATAAAAGCAGGTCAACACAAATTCATACCATTGATAAAATCCTTTCTTATTAAATTCAAGACCCATGCACGATTGTCGTTGAACTTGATTAGATTTTTTTTCTTTCTACACAATCTCATCAATAATAGGTCTATATTTTCCAACATTAAGTTAATGTAACGTTCAACACAAGGACTCTAATAAAAAGAATTATACTTGCTTTGAAATATTTTTCCAGTCGCTTTATAACCAGAATCGTTTTTAATAATGAGCTAAATAATATTTTTTGTCTTAACTTCATTCACAACTTCATTAAATATTTCAAATAGAGTATCAATATTCCTAACAATGCCAGATGCCTCAATAGACTTTAAAAACATTGTAGGCTCATGATTCCTATTTTCTAACCATCGTACATAATTGAAACCCCAAACGTATCCCAAGTCATTCTTCTTTCATCAAAATAAATTTTAGCTTCATAAACAGAGCTACTCAAAAGTTTACCTCTGTAGTCATCAATTGAAGGAGCGTTATATTCTGGACCATAAGATGCAATAGCATCTATGATAGGCTGTTAATACTAAGACTAGGAAGTATTAAATGTTATATCTGAGTAATATCACCATCTAGCCATTGTCATATCCACATTATGAGCCACTTCTCTAGATTGTAAGGCATTACGGATTGAAGGTTAAGTTCTAAGATTTGTTCGTGTTGCAAAAAAATTAGACATCTATCTTCTTCTTTTTCTAACATTAGGTGCAACATTCTCTTCTTGTTACGTAGGAATAATATCAACTTCAACATTACCACTATCATCCTAAACACCAACAAAAGAATTTCCACTACCAATTTCGTAATTTAAACTTTGTCTTGTATCTTTCTCATGTTGATACTCTTCCAGCAAAGTCATTATTTTCATTACCTTAAAAATTTACTGATGAAATTTACCGACCGAAATTCTTCCGTTGGTAAACTCAAAACTTTGTATTTCATTATTTATCGACAGAAATTTTATACCATCGCTAAAGTTTATCGAAAATTGTCGAGATGATTTCCCTTTATATTTACCGATGGATATTATTACCGTCGCTAAATGAAAATTTTCTAGTCGATGTTACCAACATAATTTATTTTCTGTCTATAATTTGCAACAATTTCGTTTCCGTGAGTAATTTTTCATCGCTAATTCCTACTTTTTTTGTAGTGTGGTATGTTTGAGTAAATTTATATTATCTATATGTATGTATATTTCTTTAATATTAGATGTATCTTTTGTTTTTGATATTAAATTATATTTTCTGATGAATTAAGTGGGGTAATCATTATCTTTATATAGATAGTTATTTATGTGCTTAATTTTATTATTGTTCTCTAATATCACAAATGTTTTATCATCGTAATTTTTAAATTAAAAGAGGTTTTAATTAATGTTTTGATGATAACAAAATATAATTACTACTAACGAGTTTATAATTTTAATGAAAAGCAATTCAAGAATAACATGAAGCCATAAACTCAAGAAGATAATTTATGAAGTTGACAACCATCAAAATAAAGATTAAACTAAGAAAAATAGAAGATCAAGGCTCATCAATGTAATTTTACGTTACATTATATTGTAATCTTACTTTGTTAATTAGATAATCTAAAAGGCTCACTATGTATAAATATTTCATTTCAGTTTATTGTATAAGTCTTGTCATTCATCAAGAGGCATGAAGGTTTTGGTTTTACTAGAAAAGCCTCTTGATTTTTCAAACACTGTTCAGCGAGCATTTTGGGAAGTTTTCGAATCCTAATTGCATTTAAAAATTAAGTTTAAGCATATAAAGTTTTTTAAATGATGTTTTTAGGGGATTAGCGAACCTAGATAGGCTAGTGGTCCACCAATGTAGGCTAATGTTGTTTAATTTGATATACTGAGAGTTTTTTGAAACTTTGGTTGATATATTGATTAACTAACATGACATATTGGTCAGTTGACAAGTGTCTCAACAATTAGTGAATCTATGCATTCAATACACATTGGTCAACTAATATGCCATTGTGGTTGGCTATTGCTCTACAACTAGTTATTCTTCCTATCAATACATATTTTCTCAATGGTTTTAGCGTAAAGAACCATATATGTTTTTTAATAGATATTTTTACGTATTTTTCAATTATTTGAGTATTATTGTCTCGTATTTGTATAAGTGAGCCTACTTGTGTTTATTAAGAGATAAAGTGAGGTATTTTGAGTTGTAATATTTGATTGGTGTATTATATTATTTTACTTGGGAAGATCCAATTGAGATTGAGGCTCCTCTTCTCCTTAGAAGAAGATTGTAAAAGGGTTCCTTATTGTTAAAAAAGATTGTAAAAAGGTTATTCTTCTTATTGAAAGAAGAATTATAGTAAATTTCCAAGAAGAGTCTTTAAGTAGATGTAGGCAAGGATTATTTATCAAACCACTATTAATCTGTTTGCATTCTTTCTTCCCTATCTTTTGAAATTGTTGTTCAATTATTTGATAAAGTTATATTAATTCCCTTTATTCTTACGTATGTTGATTGTTGTTAATTAAGTATGTTAGATATAAAAGTTTGTTAAATTTATAAAACCATTAATTCGCCACCTCTCTTGGGTTCCACCATGGACTTACACTACTGAATAAAATTGCTATTATAACAAATTATTATGAAAAATTCATAGATGAAAATCATAATTCCATCGCAATAAAAGTAAAGGAAAGAAACAAGAAATTAGTTTGTAGTTATTCAACCACAAACTTCCATATAATATCTTCTTTTACGGGTGAATATGAACTTTTATAATAGATCTTATTCAAGGTTAATAAGAAATCTCTTAACTTGTATTTGATAATTTTCCCTTCTTTTAACAATTACATAACTATATACAACTTAAAACCTCTCTTTCATATTCATACTAATGAACTAAGATTGAATATTTGTTATGCAATTCATATATGCACTATATAGCCTATCATTAGGCTCTTAGCATTTTAATAGGAATTAATATCCTTGTAATATTTTAAATAATATTATTTTCTAATAATATCTCATTTACTATTTAACTTTTATTATCATATTTCATTCCAGTTTATATTCACACTTTCCGTATTAATCATACAAGTAAAAAGTTAAGAAATAAAAATTATGCTGTGATTTTCTTATTATTAGTTACCAAACAAACAAGACCTGGATAAGACTTGAGGACCTTACCCTGTCTTAGGGGACTTCTCGGAACCGTAGGATCGGTCTTAGCAGCTTTGGAAATCAGTGAGGTTGAAGGATGTGTGGCAACAAAATTTCAAATATTATCCAGTGTGGTTATCTCATTAAACCTCGACAAGCAACCGCAAGATCAGACCGCGAAAACTGTTATGATTGCACGTGTACGGCGAGTGGCAGCCACTTAACCCAACGCCTAATACTCACAGAAACCTAATAACGCAAGGTAAATCAAAACCGAATAATCCCATTGGACAAGCGACCTTTTTATTCAAGTTTCGCGGCAACGCACTGCTTTCTCTCTCTAGAGGCGCCTCTTTCACTTTGAAACTCTCTCTCTCTCTCTCTCTCCAACTCACTATCTCAACCCTCAGAGCGAAACAAAGTTCGACTCTTTTCTCTCTCTCATGAAACTTTTATTTGTCTCTGTGACTCAGTCCCACATCGCCTATGCCTGTATCTGTAAGTTTGGCACTTTTGGATCTGTGAATTAGGGTTGTAATCGGTGCAATTTTCAACTTTTTCCTTTTTTGTTGGATTTTACAAATGCAAGGTGAATTTGGACCGCATTTAAGTTTCTGTTGTTATTGAACTGCCTTTCGGATTTTCTTCGAAGTGGGTTTCTCAAGTTTTCTAAGTTTGTGTTTTCTTTTGGGTTTCTGAGTGCAACTTCGTGTTTTATGGGTTTTCGATGTTTCAGAAGTTTGGAGCTTTTGGCTCTGAGTCTGCTTCAGGCTCTGTTTCTTATCGTTTTTCTTGTCTTCGTATTTTCCTCTTTGTTATATATATTTTTTAAAAGCAGCATTTTGAATTGACTTTTAGTTTGGCCGGTTGGGCTTGTTTTTATAGAATTTGAAAATTCGAGTTCTTCGTGGGTGCCTGTGATTTAATAGTATGCCATATTTTGATGGACGGAGTTGGCTTATAGAAACCTTTTTACGCTTAAAGGTGTTTTTGATATTAGCTTTCAACTGATGCTTCCTTTTTCCCCTTCCGCGGTGGATAATGCACTACATTTCACTTTGCAGATTTGTACATGTATGTGCTTTAATTGATTGAAAGAGCTTCCACAGAAAATTGGGAGTTCCCATCAATTTAGTGCACCTGCCCAGTTTAAAGGTGTTTCTGATATTCGTTTTCAACCGTTTGCTTCCTTTTTCCGCTTCCACGTGGGATGTAACTGCACTGCATTTCAATTCGGAGATTATGCATTCATGTGCTTTAATCGGTTGAAGAGCTTATAGGAAATAGGGATTTGCCGGCAATTCATTATTTATTAATACTTCTACATGCCTGTAATCATGTTTACACATGCATGGCTCTATTCAGCGTGCCTTCTGGATTCTACTGCTGATGTCTGTTCAACGAACTTCATCCTGCTGTAGATAGTGAGGTGAATGCTATCAGAATTAAGCAACGTGAATGACATGTTATGGTTGCCTGTAGATACGAGTCTTTAATGGCTCCAACAAGGAAAAAAAGTGTGAATAAGCGATTTTTAAATGAGGTCTCACCTGAAAAGGAAGCCAGAAATTCATTCAGACATAAGCCACGAGTGCTTGAGGTGAGAATTTTTATGTTCTTTGTCAAGAACAAGATTGATAGTATAGTCCAGTAGTTTGATTTTGGGCTCAGATTCAGATTCTGTATTTGTTGTTGATCCATCCATTGTGGACATGGACTTGTTAATAATGTGCCTCTTTAGGTATTGGAAAAGGTGTTTTTTATTTTTTGCAAAGCTAACTTGGTAGATATTATATTTTTATTGACTGTTTGATCTCATATTCTCTTTTTAATTTTACTTTCTGTTTCATTTTTCTGCCCAGAAGTTGGGACCTAGATGGAGCAATGAGGAACTTCAGCGTTTTTACAATGCATATCGACATTATGGAAGAGACTGGAAGAAGGCATATATTATTTTGCATTGCGACTTAATATCTTAGTGCTCATCTCTATTTATATTACCATATTTTATGATGTTTCCATCATAGCTGCTACTTCATCTTATTGACACATTCTTTAACTTTATTTCAAATTTTGATGCTTATTTTGAATTATTTGTTTGGGTTCAGGTTGCTGCTGAAGTGCGTAATAGGTCCACAGAAATGGTAGAGGCCCTTTACAATATGAATCAGGTGTTTTCACTCATCTTTTTTTATCATGATTTATTGCATTATTTTCTATTGAATAAGTTTGTTTAGACTAACATCTTGACAGAGTTGAGCTGTAGTAAGATTGTTTAATATGTTAGGTCAGTAATTTTCAGAATGAATTTGTAGCCGTCCTCTTAATTGGTTAAAGTGTAATTGTTTATCTTGATTTCTACTGTGGCTAGTCCTAATGAGGAAAGGCATTATAACCACTGCATTATTGGGTAATATAGAATAATTTTAACCTTTGATACCCAATGAGGTGTTGATTTACCCAGTATGTAAATAATCAATTTTAATGTTCTAAAGGACCATTTTCATCACGTTAAAGATTCAACATAGGATTTTAATGGATGATTGTGATACTGTTTAAATGGTACCGAAAGAACAAAAAAAGTGAATTGAGGCAACTAGGCTTTTGGTGTTTCACACAAGTGGACTACTAAATGGATAATTACAATTAAGACATCGAAGTGCAAGTTTATTGATAACAGGCGGTATCTTTATCTTTTGTGTTGGCTAATAAATCTTTATCTTTTGTGTTGGCTACTAACTTGTTTGTCAAGTTTACCTTTTCCTTACTAAGTTATTTATGACATTTTTATTCTCTCATATTCTGATTTGAACAGGCATACTTATCCCTGCCAGAGGGACTGGCTACTGTGCTTGGCCTTATAGCTATGATGACTGATCATTACACTGTCCTGGTATCATTCAGTAGCCACTGCTGATGTTTTCATTGTTTTTAGGGTTATGCTTTCATTGTCAATAAATGTTGGCAGGAAAAGTTTTCTGCAACCCGCCTCATATTATTTGTTGTTCTAGCAGTTTGCTGTTGGTGGGGTTCTTCAAAGTTTCTATATTCCACATTATTCTAGATAGTTTAATAGCTTGGTTTCCCACCTGCGGATGGTGGTTGTTTTTCCTCTGACGTTGATGCTGCAGAAGGGAGTGGAGAATTTGTTAGAAACTCTTTAACAATTGTTATTGATTATCCCTTCTTCCTTAACTGTCTCTAGGTAATCGTGTAACAAGGTTAATTCTAAATTGGAACCTATATGGTATAGGCCGTTGACAAAAGATTTAGGATTTTATTCAATAATGGAGTTAGTATCAATACTTTAGGATAAATGATCTAAAAAGAAAATTTGCAAAACTTTCAGTTATGCTGTAAGCTCAAAACATTTCAATTAATTACAAACAATTAGTTGTCCATCTAGAATCACTATTTAGGCCATTTTCATTAATTTTTACTCAATTAGAAATTAGGCCAATAGTGACTTTTGTTTTGGGAAGAATCAGTTCTTCCCCTAGCTGAGACCACTAAATAGAAACCTGGGTTTAATATGTAGGATGGAACTAGGGTTGCTGGAAACATTATGGACCTTGTTGATTTTGAATTTTTTATTATTTGCAATTATTCTTTTCATTTTCCATGTTTTCCCTTTGTATAGAAAATATCGAAAAAGCAAAGCTATGTCCATAGTGATTAATACTCAAAAGTGTTTCCTTTGTCATTTTATATGTTTAATCAGTGCAGCGTATCAATTTGTGCATGGTATGTAAAACATCTTAAAATATATATTTCAGTATCCACAACTAAATGAATGACTTAAGCAATTAATATTCATACATCCGTAAGAAAGATAGTCAAGTTTATTACCCAATTCAAATAAGTATCTTCTAAACAGATGGGTGTGAGAAAACATCTTCTCACAAACTATTTGGAGAGAATTGATATTCGGACTAGTGAGTGAGTGTGATAGCAAAGGGAACGTTTAAGACTATAATAAAAATGTTAAAGAAAAGTTTGAAAGCATATTCCACAAAGTAGGAGATAAAAGAAAGGAGTTAAATCTTGTCTAAGAATGTGAAAAATGTACACTGAGCGTTTTCCCAAATTTAATACAACTTTTGACTTGGAGCGCATTTTTTGATATGTTGTTGTGTTCTCCAATTTGCGAAATTACATAGATTAACAGATAACTCTTTTTTGCCCCATGATTTCTTTGAGGAAATTACTTCAGCCTTCAGCAACTAGTTTGTTATTCCTGTGTGGTCTACTAGTCAAAACCGTGGTATCAGCTGCACTTTCATTAGAAAACATAGTAGTTCCCTGACATAATATTGTGATATTCACTAAAATTAGTTGTGAACTTGAGAAATACTATGTAACAATGAGGTCTTGATGAAGCACATAATTCAAATCTTGGGGTTGTGTTTTCAGGAAGATATTGTTGCCAGTTTGAATACTTATGAATTGGTTTGCCACAGTCATGCAATTTATATGCTTTTTAGTTAGGTTGCAATGTTTAGTTGCTTATTTTTTTTTGGAAATTAGAAGTAATTTATATGCTTAAGGATTATGTTTGATCTGCGTACTAGCATAGGCTAATTGAATACATTCTGACCCTGCAGGAAGCTAGTGACAGTGAACAAGTGAGTATTGATGTAGCAGGAATGTCCCAAAAGCTTCATAAGCGCAAGCGACTTAAATTGGAGCTTAGTGAATCTAAAGAAGATATTTTACAGGTACCAACTGATGGATGCTTGTCACTACTGAAGAGAGCACGCCTCGATGGTAAAACACTCTGGCTTTCAAGAATGCTTTTTCTTGACATTAGTAAAATGTCTTTTGACTTTGTTCTGGCCTTGGACCAAGCTTGCACTTGGTAGCATGGAAGCTCACCTACTACTTGTACATGCCTATTTACATGTTTTTTGCTGTTTTAACTTCTGTCTTGCAAGTTTTACTACAGATTTTTATTCTTGATGTCAAACCTTTAAAAATTAGTCCATTCTAAGTAGACTATTTTCCTTCTAGATGAATTAATATGATTCTTATAGGCCCTCTTAGTGACGTCATAAGTGGTATTGCAAGAGACTATATAATGGTAGAGATGTGCTTTTAACAATCTAATAAACATTGTATCATATCATGAAGAGTACATGAGCAGTATGATGCACATATTCTGTTGATATGACTTTACTATGAGACTGAAATGTGATGCATTTGAGAGAAGTTTGTTGGAGGATGGAAATAGGAAGTGCTTGGAAGTAGCTGTAAATGCTGATAAGAACTAAAAGTTTTACCTCTTTAAGTATGGTAGAATTAGAATTCAGAGAATATGTGAAAATTAGATCCTTCCTTGACTTACTGGTTGTTTTAGTGGATTATTTTGTGTGTTTGATATGCTTTTCTATTATCTTGTTTCTGTTTAACTTTTCTTCACAATTGTATTTGATATGGGCTGCTGGTGAGATTGCATCAGTACAAGTCAAGTAATGATCAGTATTTGTTAACTTCAATAACTAATGGTTGCCAGGAAAACTCTGAAAATTGCATCCGAGGATTTGTAGTCATTTTAAGGCTTTGCTTATCAGCTTCAGAGTTGCCAATCTCTTGTGACCAGTGTACTGGCTTTACTATAGTAATTAGCCGTGATGATAACTCAACTCTTTCCATAGTGTTCACATATTTCAATTCCAACAATTTCTTGACTCTATATTATTGTCCTCCTATTTCTAAAATGTTCTTGATATTCATATGTCATTTGGTCATGAATTCAAATGTTGCTTGGGCAGTTTTTTGCAAATGGATGAACTGAGTATAGCTAACGTAAAACTTGACATTCCACTTGATAATTTAGGCTGCCAGCCTCGTGTAGTGGGGAAAAGAACACCTCGTGTTCCTGTATCATATCCACCTAAGAAAGATGATGGGGAGAAGCATGTTCTGTCAAAGAAGAAAAATCAGAAGCCAGATGTTGATGGTAATGATGACGAGGTAGCACATGTTGCTGCATTGACATTAACTGAGGCATCACAGAAAGCTGACTCTCCTCAAGCTTCTGAAACACCACAGAGAAGTAGACATATGGATGTGTTGCCTACTCAAGGCTCAGATAGGATGGTAACTAACTTTTTCTGTCCACTTGGCTAACAAGTGTCTTCTTGCTTATACTAACCTTTCTGTTGTATGCAATAAAATAACTTTTTATCAACTCATTAGTTTCAGCAAATCGAGTCAGCTGCTAGGAAGTATCATAATGCTTCCATATATGATGATGGTTCGGGGGATGCTAAGGAAAGCAAGGAAGACAATATTTATGCTGATCCCAGGTGTACAAGCTCTTTGTTGGATATGGAACGTGTAGGTAGTGTTGAAGTTCATCGAAAAGGAAAGAAGTTTTATGGAAAGAAAGTAAAAGTGAAAGAGCTTGGGAACAGTCAATCTGATGATGGTGAAGAAGCCTGCAGCGGTACTGGAGGAGGACAAACAATCGGAGCTTTAATGGGCAAGGTTGGAATTGAGGTGTCAAATGCAAAAACTGCTGAGACCTCTGGCATGGATAAAAAGAAACGCTATAACTTTTCCTCTGGAGGTAGCTTGCTTAAAATTTTCCTTGAGCTTGATTGAAGAATTTCCAAAGCATCCTTCACTTCAATGGTGAAAAAGGCTTAGCTAATTTGCTATTCTGATCAATTTCCCTTTATTTGCTTAATTTTTACAAGAAAAAAAAGTGTTACGAAAGTTGCAGCTGAACTTTTGTGAGTACAAACAAAAGCATTAAAAAATGCCTTTTTTGTATTTCTATTAAAACTTTGAATTTTCTTCTGTTCATATTAGGAAAACTTAATGTGCTGCTGTTAATATTAGGAATACTTATAGGGTATTCAAGATTGGAAACATAAACAGGAATCTGACCGGAGAGTTTGGGAGCTTACCCTTCTTTTTTCAGTTTCAAAAGAGTAGGCATCTGTTTCATATTGAGTAAGAGCCTCACAGTGCATTATGAAGTAATTTTAAGAAGCATGGGATTTGTATCATAAAATGTGAAGAACAATCTTATTGCTCAGAAACTGCCCTCTTTCACCCTCTTTCTTTTTTTCACCCTCTTTCTTTTAAAGAATTCAGGACTATCTTTTCCTATAGTTTTGTTGTGGAAGCATTTACTTTTCTATTGCTTGCTGGAAGATATTTCCCGAACATACCAAATGCTGTTAGAATTTTGAAAGCATATATGCTTAGTAGTGAGATTGATCAAATAGAAATATTCTGAACTATGATACCACTGACGTTATCAGATTCTAACAAGTTTTGATTATGCTTTAGTCTGGTGACATTATATTTAGTCTGATGCCTTTTTAACATCTATTTCACTTTTTGATGGTTTGATTTTGCAGATGAATTCTCTGCTTTGGATGCGCTGCAAACATTAGCTCATGTATCTGTGATGGAATCTGGTCAGTGCTAAATATGCATTATCTAAATTCTCTTGTCTAGTTTCCATGGCAAGATACGGAGGTTTTAGTTCTTAATGGATTTGACAACATCTGGATTGTATTCATGTAGAAAATGGTCTGGATTCTGAATCATGTGATATCAATTTATCTAGAAGAGCTGTAAATCTGAGGAAATGATAATGATTAATCTTTGCATTCTTTATATTCAGCTGGAGCACACATTGATGCTTTGTTGAAAACATAAAGTGAAATCTGGTTATTCTTTGAAAATTTCCATTTTTTGGGTCATTGATGGCTTATTCATCCTATACACTTCCCTTTCTATGAATGGCTGAATATTAGCTGCCCGAGCGCTACTTTCATCCCCTTGTTCTCTTTTCCTCCCTCCCTTCTCTCCTCTGTTTTTTTTTTCACTGCTTAATCTGAACTATTAATGGGGTAGTGACTAGGTTTTGCATTGTATGCTATCTGCCCACACTTTTTATAAATTCAATATCTGCCCACACTTTTTATAAATACAATCATTTTTATTGTTGTTTCTGTGTTGGATGTAGAATCTTCTGTGCAGTTGACTGAGGAAAAGAGTGTGCTTGATGTGGGTGATAAATCCACAGTACCTGAAACAACATTTACTAGTGATCAATTAGACAAAAACAAAATTATAGGACAGAAAGGAAAAGTACTTACATCTGGGAGAGAGGTTGACAGTGCTGCCTCAAGAAAGCCCAAGCTCGGAAGGCAATCAGCTATTGATTCTAAACCTGTTTCTGAAGTAAAGCCTTTGTTGCAATCTACCAATAATAACGTTTCAAAAAGAAAACGCCAGAACTCGGTTTCAAAGGTATCACATTCAGTAACGTTGTTCAAGTTGCATTCTTAAATATTTTCTTTTTCTTTTCAAACTTTGGTCTTAGTAAGTTACCAAAAAAGGAAGATGCAAATGTTTGTTCAAGTTGCAGATGCTGAATGGTGAAACTGCTGTAGATCCTCATACAAGTAAACAATTTCAGTCTGGGGTATGCATAATATTCTTTTTTAAAGTTGCTAGACATATATTATTCAATGTTTCAATTAAGTAAATGATTTCCCACTCTGGTGCCCCTAGTTTTATGTTTCTTTGTTGAACTCCATTACTTTTTATATGAACTTTTGTTTTCTTTCCTTGCTTTGTGGCTTTGTAATTGGGGGCTTAACAATACTTGAAGTTTAGCTTGTTGGTTTTATATTGACAAGGATCTTGCTTGTATTGGAATTACTTATTAGAAGCAATATGTCAACTCATATTAGTCAGCACTTAAACGAGTCTTCAGTACTTGTTTTTTATTCACTCATGCATGTAGGAATCCAAAAGATGGCAGCTTATATCAAAATTTATGAACATAGTCAATGCATTAGTTACTAACATATCAAAAAACTTCAAATATTGATAGTTTCTCATTACTAACTGGGTTCCTGTTCGAAAATGATACTAAGCAAGGTAAAAGTTCTCAAATTTGTTTCTGTTCCAACTGATCATTAATTTGAAGTTTATCTGCTGCTTTTACATTTCAAATATTGGTAAATTAGGGGTCCAGGCTTTACCATAAGGATAGATAAACGTGTAACCTTGAAGATTGCAAAGCTTTTATGTTATACAACTTAGCCAGCTTGCCAGAAGACTTCACTTACTGAAATCCTGGATTTGAAGCAAAGCTGTTTCTTGATTAAAAAAAAAATGCATTAGCCAAGAAATTATTTATAATTTCTATTTACCTGGGGTGTTGATGCTTTATTGCTTTATTGACTGCAATGTTGAAAAGCAGTACATGTAGGTTATTTGTTGTTCAATCGGTTATTATAGATGTTTCTGCTCTTCTACTTTTCCCCTCTTTTGATTGTCTTTAGCAATGAAGCGAGTGTTCACTTTCTACCATTTTCTATGCACTTTTGTAGTCTTTGGATGTAGTGAAGAACATATGTGCAGTGCAATGTAAGCATGTTGGCCAAGTTTCTGGTCCTTCAAAACAAGCGAAATCAATTGGAGGCTCAGATGGTTCTTCTTTAAGTGCTGAGCATAAAATTTCAGCAAGTGATATACCAGTATCCACTGCACAGGTGCCTGTTTCAGGCCTAGCAAACTCACAAGCCACTAGAATTAACAGGCGCAAGATGGGTTTAAAGAGAGCGTTGATTACAAAAGAGGGGAAATCCTTCGAGGGCATTATCAGATTCTCAATTTCAAAGCATGATAAAGCAGTCAATCTAGAGGTAGGTAATCGAACATATATTTCACCTGAATTTTCTAACATATAAATCCTCTTTGGTTAAACCTTTTTCTTTCAAAATTGCAGAAAGAGCTTTCCTGTTGCCTGTCATCTTCTATGTTTCGGAGATGGTGCACATTTGAATGGTTTTGCAGTGCAATTGACTATCCTTGGTTTACCAAAAGAGAGTTTGTGGAATACTTAAAACATGTTCAGCTGGAGCATATTCCACGACTAACTCGTGTAGAGTGGGGTGTGATACGAAGGTTCTTTCTCATTTCCTTTTCATTCTTTCTTTTTTACAACTTTTCAAAGATCCCATTTGGAGAATATTAGTGAATCTTATATGCCTGTTTATTTAGTTCGTTAGGCAAACCTCGGAGGTTCTCGGAATGCTTCTTATGGGAAGAGAGGAAAAAACTTCAACAGTATCGAGAATCTGTGAGAAAGCATTACGACCACCTGCGAACTGGTATCAGGGATGGACTGCCAGCAGATTTAGCTAGACCTTTATCAGTAGGCCAGCGAGTAATTGCTCTGCATCCAAGGACAAGAGAGCTTCATGATGGAAGTGTCCTTACTGTTGATCGTGACAGGTGCAGGGTTCAGTTTGACCGTCCTGAAATAGGGGTTCAAATGGTCAAGGTAGTGCACTTTTTGACGAATTTTTAGTTTTATATTTGTGTTGTAATGTCATTCTGGATCTGGTTCTTGTTTGCTACATTTAGTAAATAATAACTTTATGCCTTCCTTTTCCATAAGTTGAATTTCTCATCATTGTATTTTGTATTTCTCTGATGAGGGATATTGGCGTAGCTGGTGTTATGACTTGCCCTAATCTGTTTCATGAATTGATCTCAAATATTTTGTTCTTCATTCAAATTTGCATAATTTGAATTGGTATTAGTCTGACCAGAATGTCTGCTAACCTTGGGTAAGTAAACAGATGTGGGAAAGTGAAAAGGAATGTAAGTTAAGGCTTGTCATGTTTATGTTTCAGTAAGTACTATTTGCATTGGTTTGGATCACATTTGCATGGCCGTTACCTATGTCATGTTAGTTTTCTGTATCAAGTTTACTTTGTCTTGTGTACTGCCATGGGATTAAATCACTTGTTTCATTTGATTTAATGTCTTCATAGGATTAATTCTCTTTACCTTTTTCTTGAATGTTGCATTATGTATTTTGTCTACAGGACATTGATTGCATGCCTTTGAATCCTTTGGATAACATGCCTGAATCCCTTAGAAGAGAAAGTCTTTATGCAGTATCTAAAGAACCAGAAACGAGTAGACATTCAGATAGTGGAGGTGTGGTTACAAGTGGGAATTTCGAGAATGCTTCTACTTCCAATAACACTTTGACAAAGCAAGCACAGGTAGAATCACTATTCAGCTTATGCTTAACTTTGTTTTGTTAACCTTAAAAAAATAGAGCTGCTTGTCTGTTAATTGCTAGTTCAACATTTTACTTGGGGTATTCCTAGGCTGTTTCATATGATGTTCTAGTTTCCTTCTAAGTATGGGATTAGAAATCAAATAGAGATACCATTTTGCTATTCTTTTGACAAATTATCATTATTTTATTATCACCCAGGTCGGTGCCAATCATGCTATCCCACAAGCTAAAGCCATAACTATTGATGTTGTTAACACACAAGCAGTAGCTTGTAATCAACCTTCTATGAAGAGGCAAGGAAATGAAGCTGAAACTGAGCCTCTTTCAGAGCTGTCCTATGCTCGTAATAAAAAGGCATGTAATGTTATTATGGTACAATATCTGTACTGATTATTTACTGATATTGCTATATTGATCTGGATGGAAATATGCATAATGCAGTCGTCATGTTCTTGGATGGTCTCAAAGCCTTAGGATTCGCTTTATCTGGGCATCTATTTATTTGTTGTCTTTTTTTGGCGGGGACTTATTGTTTAACCAGACTACTTTTAGATCTTCCAGTTGGTTGCCTTTTCTGGGACTGTCATACTAATTAGCTTATAGCATGAACTTCTTTGAAATGTTATGACTAAATAGAGTTTTCATATTTCTTTGTCCTCTTGGTCATGTTGGCTTTGCAGTGTTGTTTTAGTGCTGCTAAACCTCAACATTTTCCCTGATTAACATATGGAATCTTGACTGGATAATATTGGAAATGGGTAAAGGAGTTAGCAGGAGTTGCTTGCAAGACATGAATGCACATTCCCCCTTTTTGTCTAATAACAGGAAAGATGATTTATGAGCTTGGCAATTTAGAAACATAAGTATTCACATGTCTGGAAAACCTGAAAAAGATGAGTAAATGAAGACATCTCATTAAGAGATTTTGAGCCTTGTGAGAAACCTTGTTACTTTAATTTGTATTTCAAAAGGACGCTAGTTGTCCACGAGATCCTCATGCTGCGTAACGTAGCCTGAATTTTCTCTGTTTATTGTTATGTTACTGGATCATTAAGCGTTTTGAAAATTTTGTTTTCGAAGTCTTCTCACCTTGGTGTGGCCAAGGTAACCCCCCTTTTGTATGTCTATAGATATTCTGTAACTCTTTATTAATGAAATTCTTTTTTTTATAAAAAGGAAGCCAGTTGCTAGGAATGTGGCTTATGCAAATTTCTATTTGTAAATTACATGATTGCTGTCTATAAACACATGCTTTGCTTCTTTGACCATCCATTGATTTTGTTAACACGCAGGCTTTTCCTGTGTTCAACTCAAGGCAACCTAATATTCTTCCAGCGAATACACTGCCTCCTTGGTTGAATCTGCCTGCAAATTTTAGTCATCCTGTTTGCTTACCGGTCTCTTCCAAGAGTTCTTTTTCTAAAGAATCAGTATCTACTGCATCTGAAATTATCAAAAGCTCGAGATATAAGGCACATAGAATGGTTGATGCTGCTGTTCAGGTACACTCTCTTTCTCTCTCTCTCTCTCCCCCACGCACACACCACAGACGAAGTTAAAGAGTGGAAATGTCTGCTGGTATATTCTTTACTTATTTATAATACTATAAATATGTAGCCTCTCGCTAATTTCGGTTAAATCACATTAGTTGAAACATGCATAACCTTTCTATTTCAGGCAATTTCATTGAAAAAAGAACATGGAGATGTATATATGCGAATTGAAGAGGCCATAGATGTTCTGGATAAAAAACAGTTTGCATCAGAATCAAAAGCACAAGCGACCAGTGTGGCAGAGCAGATCGACTGTAGTTTACATCATCACCAATTGTCTAGCCCATCAGAGTCTCAGTTTAATGGTGATGCATCCATGTCATTATCAGATGATGAGTATGACAAGGCCGAGGCATCAATCCCTTCAAAGCTTATTGGATCATGTGTTGCAACTTTGCTTATGATACAGGTAACTTTGAATATGTGGTGACTGTAAATATGGATCTAAATTATCCCTGCAGTGTGGGCTTGGTTAATGTTTTCTTACATTATGCAGGCATGTAGCGAACGGCAATATCACCCCGGTGATATAGCTAAGATAATAGACTCTGCTGTTGCAAATTTGCAGCCACGCTGCCCTCAAAATTGGCCAATTTTTAGAGAGATAGAGATGTGCATGGGAAGAATCAAAACACAAATATTAGCCCTAATTCCAACGTGATCCCATGAGTTGTTTTCCGCTACCTTAGTCCTAACCCATTCACCTCAACCCCATCCATCCCCTTTTCTTTTTTCTCTGTTTCATTTTCGGAAACTTTTGTAGCTTCCTATCTTATTTTCTTGTTTTTTTAGGCATTCATAACTTTACCAAATTCGGTAAAGTGGTTAATTAATGAGCTTAAACACAATGACATGCCAAAAGGAAAATAAAAGTGGCTTTACTGTTGGTCCAAGAAATTTCATCTGCATCCCAAAAAACAATGTTAATAAGGAATTAGGTGTTCTTTTCATTAATTATTACTGCAATGCATATTTGATGCCATTTACCATAATAATGTGAATGTGGCAAGATTGCCAATCTAATGTGTTATGTAGAAACGTTTTTGTTTACTTTTGTGTATGGACGTGTACTGCATGTAGGTTTGACAATAATTAGCACAATTAAGTTGTAGCAAATATAAATACTGTATTGGATTTAGCATAGGACTTGGTTTTGGTATTGAATGGTATTCGTATTGGTCATTATTGGGTATTGTTTTTAATTAATTTTTAAAATTACAATAGTTAATTTTTATAAAATTACAAAATAGTTTTTAATATATTACATTATATTATTTTTATATCGACTCTGACTTAAAAATATTATAACAAATATTTTTCTATTAATATTACTTTTTATATGTTTATCATATAAACAATAATTAAAATTGATATAAAATTAAAAATAATAGGAAGTATTTAAAAGTATATATACGACGTCAAAATATCATATAGTAATATAGATCCATAATCATTGCACCAACAATTCATAGCGGGGAATGTTACAAAGTAGAAGTAAATTTTAAAACAAAAATATTGGTAGTATATATATTAAAGCAAAAAATATTGATAGTATGTATATAACATTTACATTAATTAAAAGTAAAATTAAAAGAAAATAAAAACATGAAATATTTAGAATTTCATTTAATAATATATTTATTCAAATTATACTACTCTCAATTTTCATTTAGAATAAAATTCTTATTATTGAGAAGTGTCTTATTATTACCATCTTTGAAACTCATTGAAGATTATCTTTATTTCTTAAAATTTTAATCAATGTGGCCAAGACAAATTATATAGACATATTTCTCTCCCTCCTGTTACTTACTACTTTTTAATTACTCTCCTTAAATTTATGTCCCCTAGTTTTGTTTATCTACCAGTGTCTGCTAACTTCACCTAATGCTTGCTTTTTTTTTCCTTTTCTTTATTTCTTCCTCATCTCTTTATTGCCTTTTCTTTTACTATTTCAAAACCTAGTTTTCATATATCATATATCATCTTTTTGCATTTCTCCTTCTTCTCTTCTCTTGCTCTTTTTCATCTTCTTCTCCTTTTGCCTCCCTCTCATATATGCTTTCTCCTTGATATCTATCTACAATATTTTTCTCCCTTCTAAATCTGCACACATCCTTAAACATTAAAAAGGGCATTACGGTCATTCCACTTGAAAGTTTTCCCATCTACTACCTTTTTCCCTTAATTGGTTAACTACTTTTTGACAAACCCCCACCAACCCTCTACAAAAACTCATTCTAGATATGGATTCAGAAGACTTCCCTCCACTACACTCCCCCACCACCAACCCCTTTTCATCTCTTAACTAGGCCAATATTTCCTCCACCCCTCCTGGTTCAACTTCCACCAATTCTCCCCTAACTTCATCCTGGTCCTAACTAAGAATTACTCTAATCTTTCCTTAGCTGCCACATCTATTAGTAACAAACTTGCCTACTGTCCAACCTCTACCCCTTTTGATTCAACCATCAATTCTCCCACTAACCCAAACTTTGGCCTAAGTTCCTTCAGTGTTGTCAATGAATTCACCCCTTTTAAAAAGAATCTTGGATTCACCCTTTTAATAATAATCTTAATTTGAACCTTCCCATTCGTCGAAAGACATATAAGTAATCAGTGATGACTCGGATCTCCCGTTGCATTACTGCCCCCATCATAAATTGAAGGAAGATCCATTATATCCTTTGATCTTGACACTGTTAAGGTAGGGGCAAAAGGGGAAGGTAACTTTGATAGGTTTCTTCATAAAGAAATGTCTTCCCTTCCTTATGGTATGGAAGTGGGCTTCATCATAGTGGTAGAACATAGGTTTGACTGATGTTTTTTTAGTTGAAGACAATCTTATGCTGTTCTCTTTTAATTAACCATCTGTACGGATGATAATACAACTAGAAGGAAAAGAATTGGCTATGCCTGATTTTCTATTAGAATGAATATATCTAATAAAATGTTGAATTTCTTTCCAATCATAAGGCTAAGAGTAAATAATACTCTGAGTGAGGATAAATTCATGGTCTCCTACTAGTGGAGACCTCTCCGAAAACTAGAGTTAAGGAATGGAAACCCATGGGAAAATTATTTTTAAGAGGTGACTACTAGGAGCTAATGGAGATACATGAGGAATCAATCAATGGGGATCCTAACTTCAAATATCATATAAAATGCAAACTAGTTTCACTAATAAGCTTATGTTTTGCAAATGACTAACTCATGTTCTTTAAGGCACATTATCATTAAATTACCCTATTGATATACTCCTTATATCAATTCAAGATCCTATAGGACTTGAGATCAAATTCAACAAAAGTCACTTTATTATCCCAGTGAGTGTTGATCCTATAGAGAGAAGAATTATAGAAATCACTATAATAAAGAGGAGATTGCCCCCTCTGACTTGCTTAGGGCTTCCTATTTCTACAAAGAGATTGACTTATAATCAATGCATTCCTTTAATATAGAAGATCTATAAAAGACTTAGCCTGTGTACCTATAGATCACTTTATAGAGGTAAACTACAGCTTGTAAGGGCAATTATAAACTCCTTGCATGTTTATTGGACTTCACATTTCTTTCTATTTAAAGTTATGATAGAAAGGGGAATGAAGAATTTCTTATGGAATAAGGTTAAAAACTCTTATGGAAGAGCAAAGGTTAAGTAGTCAAATGTTTGAAAACCTATTAAAAATAGGGGTTTAAGTCTCAAATCTATATCAATTAGTAACAACATGCTCATTCTAAAAAGATTATGAATATTTGGGAGAAATCATAATGCATGCGAAACTAGCCTCAAAATACACCATATCAACATATTAATATTGTGTCGGATACAACATGTTATTAGAGCTAATAAATGTAGTTTATACTATGTTTTAATAGGTGTTTTAGTGTGTTTATAGGTGTTTATTAGATGGTTGTTGCATGTATAGGCTTAGAATTGTGTTAATTGAGTGTTTTTTTTATTTTTTAGTGTTTATGTCATTTGGAGCATGTTTTCAATCTTAATCATATGTTTCTTGAGGTGATTGATGTGTTTGTTAGTGTTGGAAATCAGATAAGTGAAGAACGAGAAAGTTGGATGTGCATGGAGCTACATGGGTAGAGTCACCATGGTGACTTCCATATTGCAATTGTGATATAAGAGAATCACTTAAAGTCACGATCGTGACAAAAGTAACTTTTCCACAGTCACGGTCATGACTCTTATGTCATGATCGTGACAGAGGCTTCCTAGGTAGGATTTTTCAATTTGCTTTAGAGTTCAGAGCCATTTTTTGAACCACTCAAAGGGGGAAAGCCCTAGTCACACCCCCCAAGACCCTAAGAGACTATTTAAGAACATTAAGAAGCCTTAAAAATATAGTCGCCATCTTACAAAAGTGGATCAAACAAGGAAGATCAAGCAGAACGTCCAGAATTCTTTTTTTCTAGATCAAGCTTCGAATAGAGTTTTTTTTCTTTCTTATTTGTTATTTTCATCATACTTGATGTGTAAACTGAATTTCTAAATGTTTATTACACTCATGGTGTTTTAATTTCCATATTAGGGTTTATTTTGAATTTATTTTGCAAATATGATCTTTGTTGATTTAATACATATTCTAGTGTTGCGATAAATGTGCATTTCATACTTTAACAATAAATCGAGAGAGTGAGCCAAAAGTAATATGATTAAATTGTGCAACGAGAGTTGATATTTTAATAAGTCACATGATTATCAAATCAACTATCATTCAAAGAGAGATCTTATGTGAGAACTTGATTAATAGATATCGTCAAATCTAATTGAAAAATGTTAGGAAGGTTTTTAGGCTTAAAAGATTGTAAATTCTAGATTTTTCATATTCAATTAGGTTTAATCAAGTAGGGTTAATTGGTCAAGTCTTAAAAGAGAGTAATTAATCCCTTAGAAAATCTAGGATCGACATATAATTGGATCAATTAGAGTTAAGGGAACAAAATAATAAAAGAATAAATCTTAAGCATTCATCCTTGATCAACCTTATATTAAATTGGCAGCTCACTTATTATTTGTTATTTTCTTGATTTTATTTAATTGCTTTAATTTAAGTTATTATTTTCACTTTATCATATTCTAATACCTTAGGTAAAGTTATGTTCAAATTATTTCTTTCATAATCCTAGTGAAAATAATACCTTTCGATACTTCCAGATATGATACGTATAATTGCGGATAATGAGAGTTTTATTAGATAAAAAATTTGATAAATTGGGGCCTATTAATGCCTCAGAGTGAAAAAGAGACAAAGGTCGAATTTACAAAGGAAGTTGCTACTTAAGAAAAGGAAGAAGAATAGAGGACAGAGAAAATAGTGGATGAAGAAGAGAAGGAAATCTCGGTTCAAGAACTAAAACGGAATAGTGGACAAAGGTGAATGATTGAGCAGTTCACTTTCCCACAGGATAAATTGTTGGAGTTAACTAAAGATTCAAGGAGTTTCATAATTCCTTATTTTATTAATAGTTTGTTATGAAAAAGGGCATTAATACTCATTTGGATTTCTTAATTTGATTATTTATGCCCTTCTTATTATCTTACGACACGTGGCTTATTCTTAGGCTATTAAACTGCCATGGGAAGAAATGTGTAGAAGTAAGCCACTAATTATAAAACTAATTTAATAGTAGATGTGAAGGGTATGTCAAGCTAATAATATTAAACAAGCACTACTTGAGAGACAACCTAAGAATTATGATAGGTTTTATATTTTATTTCTATTCATTTGTAAGCATGTTATGTTAGTTAGGTTTTTGGTAAACTTGCACGTAGGTTTGTTATTTCTTGTTTTTGGAGTGATTTTGTTTGTTTAATCTCATATTTGAAAAGATGTTAAAGGTTAGTGAACAAGTTTCGAGTAATATATGGGGAAAATAAAGCAAAACATGGCAAAAATGGAGTGTTCTAGACATGCTATGATTGTGGCACCATGCATGATCGTGTAGGTCCAGATGAAAAACTCTCTATCACGATCGTGGCTGGATCCACGATTGTGACAGACAAGAGTGAACCTCCCCTCTCATAACACACATAAAAAAACCCTAGTTTGTCGTTGTTTTCAAACCTTAACCCTTTAAATACTTGCTTTCTCTTCTTCTACCTCTCATATTCTCTCTCTAACTAGCAACCACCTCCATAGCTCTCTTCTTTCTCTCAAATTTGTCTTCACTTTCACTTGGTTTTTCACTCTTTTCTTTCTTGTGTCATTTAGATTATCATTATTTCTACACAAATCTAGTGATTCCCACATGAAAGTCACATCCTTTAAGTAGGTTTTGCAAGATTTTCTCTACACTTCTCTCTCCTAGATTTTTGGGTTTAATTGTATGTTTTTGTGTGTTTTCTTGGTTGTGTTTTGTAGATTCTACTCTCTAATATGACTTCAAAAATCAAGCAATAATAAAACCCTTAACTCTGAAAGTAAAAACAAAAATGTCTGGTGATGATGCATGTAACTTAGCCAAGGATTTTTTTTTAGTGCCTTTTTCAATCTTCACATAAGAAGAAGGTAAAAAAATTCCAAAAACTTCGTTAAAAAATTATTACAGCACCTCAATATTTTGATTTCTCAATCTTAGCAAACTAGATTTGAAAGGAAAAGTTGAGACTTTGGGTGCTAAAATTCAATGGGACAAATTTATACATTTTGATTGTCCTGGGTATGAGGAATTGACCTTGAATTTTACACTATTTTATATTATAAGTTGCATCAATTAGTTTATTTTTGGTTTTGATTGCGTGGAAAACCTTATAGTGTGGAAAATGATGTTATGGGGGACATATGTGGTTTTTCAAAATAAAAAATTGTTGAAAAAATATGAACATTTTAATGCTAGAAAATATTGACAAAATTAATAGGTTGGATGGGTTTAATCTAAAAAATGAACCTAATAATGTTATTTAGAATCTTAAACATTTGTTACTACATAAATTATGTTTCTTTTTTTTTGCTAAAACTCAAAGTAATAAGTGTGCTATAAAAGATTTACTTATCCTTTGCTGCATAGATCATAAGATTCAAGTTTGTACATCACCCCACATTTTTTAAATGACAGTTACTTTGCTTAATAAGGAAAGTAGCTAACTAGGCATAGGCTTTCTTGTTACTGTGCTAGCTTATTTTCATGGTGTTCCTATTGATGAATTGACCCTATCTTTTTCGAGTTTTTAAATCATAAGCATTTACGAAGAGCAGAGATTTTGGAGAATCATGATATATAACTTTAAGATATCGGTTCAAAATCTAAGTTTAAACACAAGGCAGGATAGGCGAGCTCTAGTTCAGCACCACCATATTACCAATGACAAGTCTCATCAAGCAAAGTCTTTAAGGAGGAAGAAGAGGAATGATGGGAGAACGTGCTTTAAAAATGGAAGAAAATAGCAAACATTTAAAGGATCATCTAGACATAATGGAGGTGTAACTAAAGGAAGTGAAGCTCTATCAACGTCACCAACTGTAGTGCCCCCTTACGGTAGGGTACACACCGGGACGCCCGTAGGTCGTTCCGATACATAACCTACGATAAGGGTGCATTACGAGCAAACCCTACTATCCACATGGCATCAATAATATAAAGCATCAATATAAAAATTGCTAATCTTTGAAACCAAAATACCTTTTCAATTCACTTCTTAGAACCCATAATTGTACAACTGTCATTGATCACTGTCTATACAAATCCAAAAGAAAACCAAAACAACTCCTAACTAGGTCATCCCCAAACGTCCCAACTGACCGACCTTTGTACCATAACTTCTCTTGCTAATACGATCTACAAGGCAAGAAAAGTCTCTCTCTCTGGAGCTAGGAGTCTACTATCTCAGTCCTGAAAAATATTTGCAATGTTGGGTGAGTTTGCGAACTCAGCGAGAAACCATCATCGATCGTTCAGTCAACTCATGGATATACAAACAATTGCACAGTATCATAATATTCAGAATTATCACATGCATTATCACTTTACAAATATAAGGCGTTTCGCCTTTCACTCTGTCCCTAATCAATCATATGTATATGCAATGCACATGTGACACTTCTCATTTTATTACGGTGTTGTGACCGTGTGCCTGAACTGTCCCAGTAACGGACACATTAAATGGTGAGCCTGCGGCTCTGAATTACGGTGGGCTTGAGGCCCTGATACGGTGAGCCTGTGGCTCTGAATTGCGGTGGGCTTAAGCCCTGATGCGTTGAGCTTTAAGCTCTCGGTGGCTGCACCGGTCACAACTGTCATTATCTGAACA
>JAOTIZ010000005.1:16572351-16590211 GCA_027123425.1 Erythroxylum panamense | reverse complement strand
ACTTATCAAATATACAGAGACTAAGAATACACATACAAAATACGTATACAGATACGTATAAAGCGAACTGTATCCATTCCATCAGTGACGGGATGTTACATAACATATCCAGAAGATCTGATTTTAAGTTTCATCCTGCATGTAAGGAATTGTCTCTCTCCAACATCTGTTTTGTAGATGATTTGCTACTATTCTGTGGCACTTACCAAGAATCCATTTTCATATTACATCAGTCTCTCATAAACTTCTATAAGATTTCAAGTTTTAAAGTCAATCAAGGCAAGAGTAAAATTTTCTTCTCCTCAAACTTAACCAATGCTGAGAGACTTCAGCAGATCTTTAATCTCAACATCCAAGGTATGTCTTTCACTTACTTGTAGGTTCTCATTTCAACTAAAAAGCTGAAATATCAGGATTGCGTAAAGATTCTAGAGAAATAAAGAAATCATCAATGGTTAGCATAATAAATAGTTGTCTCAAACTGGTATAATGTAACATATAATCTCTGTGTTGAATAATCTTTACACCCATTAAAGTTCTCATCTTCTACTCCCTAAGAGGATTATTAAGGAGATTGAAAAATGTATCAAGAATTTCCTCTGGTCAAGCAAGATTGTGTCAAAATCAAATGGGAGCATTTATGTTAGAGAAGGGGGACTTGGTCTTAATGTCATTCATACTTTTCAATCCATGCAGGTAGCTTTGGAGACTATTTAATGATAGTGAATTTCTTTGGAGTAAGTGGATTAATAAGTTATGTCTCAAGGAAACTAGCTTATGACAAATAGTTGAGATAAATGAATTCTCCTAGCCCTTTATTTAAAATTTGAGGAACGATTTTAGCGTCTATTAATACATCAAAATTCATATAAGAAACATGATTTTGGTGTGACAATTGGACTTCTCTCAGCCCTTTATATCTTAGAGAGGATATATATTCTCTTCACACTAAAATCAATTCTCAAGAAAAAGTCAGCAAAGTAATTGTAAATAACTCTTAGCATTGTCAAGGCAGCAGCATTGAAAAACTATAAAACTATTTTCCAACCGATATGCCCAACTCAGCTACTCCAGAGATACCTTTTTGGTCTCTAAGTCGGAATGGAAACTCGTCAAACTCTGTATGCAACAAAGATCTGAAGCCCTCTCACCCTTTTATTCCTTGGTATAATATTGTTTGGAAAAGGTCCCTAAAACCAAAAGTTTCTTTCACGATTTGGCTTATAATTATGAAGAGGTTAAAAACCAAAGACAAAATTGTGGAATTTGAATACAAATTATGTGAACTATGTTGTAGTGAGCTCGAAAGCATTGACCACCTTCACTTTAAGTGTGGTTATTTAACCTCCATTGGGCTAGTATCTAGCACTCTTAGCCTCTACTATCATGTATCAGATTGGAGCAAAATATTGGAATGGACTAATCATAAATTCAGATCAATTGAAAAAGATAAAGTCTGTTTAAGCCTCAACTTCAACAGTACAGTCTACTCCATTTGAAGAGAAATAAACTAGAGAGTTTTCAACAAAATCAGCATAAATAAGCATGTCTTAGTTCACGAGTTACATTGTTAGATATAACAAACATTGGTAGCTCATCACATGCAAGAACAATTGAGCTCTTTTTATAAAAGACAACGGAATCTCTGAAATCAATTTTTTTTTTTCATAAAAATGTTGTAAAAGCCTTATTTTTATTCTAGCTGAATCCATTTTTGTGAGGACTTATTAATGCCTTTTACGACTTAATGAATAAATTATTTTATCTTCCAAAAAAAGTTAGAATTTTACTGCCAATTATAGCAACACTTACCAAAATTTTAAATGGATGAAGAAAAGCAACGATTGAAAAATAGGACCGGACCGACTAATTCGACCATAATAAATATAAACTGGTCTGTGTTCTGATTCGGTTTATGTTTATAACCTCTACGAGAGAAAACCAGCTGGTTAAGTAAAAAACCCAATCAATTTCTTATAAAAATAGGTCAACTTTTTTTTCCAAAAAACCGGTTATAGTCATCTAATAATGTGAAGTCCTTCAAACAAGATAATGTGTTAGTTAGTTATTTAAATACGTAGGGTCCAATAGATTGACCTTGGCACTCTCTATTATTTACATGTGTTAACTTATCGTTAGTGCAAAAATCATAAAAAGTTTGAAATGTTAACGAGTGTTTTTCAAAAGCCTTTGAAATTTTTATTGAAAGTCTTTTCTTTTTTATTCTATCATATAATCTTATTAATAAAATATCTTTTTAAAAACTTTTTTTTATTTATATTTTTATTTTAATTAAAATTTTGTTTTAAATTATTATTGTTAAAAATGAATTACTATTTTTACCTTTGAAAAAATATTAAATTTATTTAATATCACTAATAAATTATATTTGTCAAAGTTTACGTTCTCTATTTATCTTTTTATATTTTAATTTAAAAATTTTAAATTATTATTATTAAAAGCTAATTATTATTTTTGTCATAAATTTGGTTAATAAATTGAATTATAAATAATCTTGCTTAAGATAAATTAAGAATGTGTTAAAAAATATTTAAACTATAAAAAAGCATGTTTAAAGGACATTAAAAAAAGTTAAAATAAAGTTAAAATTTTTTCTATTGACTTGCTTTAAATATATTTCAACTTCTATATATTTTTAATAAATGATAATAAAGAAATACATTTTTATTTTTATTTTTATTTTAAAATTTATATTAGATTTAAAATTAGTTTAAATTATTAGATTTATTATATATTAATAGATATTATTAGTGTATTTTTATTTCAATAAAATATTTTATTTTATACTTATTATAATTTTTACTCTTTATTATATTCTGATTTTATAAGAGTTGAATATCGATTAAACCTTTAAACTTTTAACATTTTTTTTGATTAGTTAGATATCCGTAAATCGGTCCAATTTTTAGAACATTGAAGCGAAAAAAAGCTAACCAGAAAATAATTTAGTCTATCAAATATACTATATTTTATACTTATTATAATTTTTGCTCCTTACTTATTATATTCTGATTTTATAAGAGTTTAATACCAATTGAAACTTTAAACTTTTAACCTTTTCTTTGATTGGTTTGATATCCGGTCGAGTTTTTAGAATATTGAAGCGAAGAAAAGCTGACCTGAAAATAATTTAGTCTATCAAAAAAAGAGCAGCACTTGTAATGATCAGGGACATAAAAACTGCCCACATCATTCGACACTCAAAACATCAAAATAGACACCATCTTCTTATGGCGACTACACATGTTTCATTACAAACTCACACCAAGCGAGCTGGTCCACGCTAGACAATGTTTTCTCACTTTGCAAAACTGCATCCTCCATGCTTGAATTCATTCCCAGGTAAGAGTACTGCTCTAACATCTCCCATTACAAGAAGTCTTGACAACAAACATGGCAATTTTCCAACTGAATGAAACTAGACTCTTCAGCCATGCATTCACTTGCTTGGAGATGCAAATCTTGTCCGTTCTCTCTGCCGATTGAATGCTCTGTCCTTTGGGGATAATGTTTTTCCTGCACTGCCGGCAAGCCGCATCATCTCTGCAAATACATTTTAATCATGCACCAATGCGTAAACATAGACAAGAGCAAGTGTCAAAAGGGACATTCTCCCCTTTCACAAGTGACTCTCCTGAGCTTCTAGTAATGCAATTGTCAAAAGTGTTGTTCCTCTCTTGCTCCCTTTTATTTATATACTCTCCCAATTATTCATGATAATAAGTGACTTCTCCTAAGCTTCTAGTGATGCAAGTGCTAAAAACTCCAGTCCCATCATCAATGACCACAAAATCTAACATCTTACTTTTTTGAAATAGCAAATTCAACATAGCATTAGAAGTGAAATAATTTCTATTAGGACTGTTGTACTTAAATTCAAAATATATCTAAATAATAAAGATTTCAAAACCAAAGTAGTCCTAAATTTGACAAATTACGATCCAGGAAAAGGTGTTAAAAAATAAGAGTAAGAGACAGGAATTCTCTACCTCTCTTTCTTTCAAGTTCTTGGTCCAGTTCCTCTTTCCACCTCCTCTGCTGCTCAGAACAGCTAATCAGAGCAGCAAACATTCTATTTAGATAACGCTAAAAGGCCATGGGGGTCACACTTGTGGGAAAACCAAAAAATTCAACCAAACTTATCAACTAACCTCGGGCTACTTGATTCAAGACAATCCTCAACCAAAAGACCTTTATGATCACTGCCCTGAGGGGATGAAGTTTCATCTGAAGCTTGTTCATCAACATGGCCTACATTAGGCGAATGCCTACTGTTGATTCCAGGGCTTCCAGAGCTGAATATATCACTTGCTGCCGGTGGAGTTCCAATGGGTATCCGACCAGGTGACCTGCCCTTAGGAGGTAATTTTAAGTAATTTGGTGAAGTTTCTTTACTTGGCTTATTAGCAAAGCTTGGAGAACAAGCTGCATTCAAACTGTTGTAGAACTCTTCATACAAAGGTGTTTGCAGCTTCTTCAGCTCTAAAGCCTGAGGCATCAAAAAGAGGTTCAATGTCACAACAATCTTCTAGAAATTCAGCCAACATTTTGGAGCAAATTGTTCACTCATGCGCTACCTTTTCATCCAGAAAAGCTCTAATTTTTGACTCTGTAAGTTCATCATCCTCTTCAGAGATTGATACACCCTCAGCTGGTATATCAGTGACTGGTCCTGATCCTGTTTCTTCCAGTTTTGAATTCTCACCAAATCTGCACCCCCAATCTTCAGAAAGAACATCTTTGGCATCCGAACTCTTGGTTAAATCACAAATTGCTTATAAGTTGTATGAAAAATAAAAGTTATGATTGGAAAGAGGTGTAATTTGAGAAAAGAACATCCTGAGTTGCTTACATTATTGAAGCTCTCAGAAGCTAAAAGAGGAGTGATCTTTAATTCATTTGAAGCAAAATCATGTTTGTCAATCTGGCACAAATCATCATCGCTATTGCATGTTCCACAGATACCATTACTTTCAGACAGTTTCTTAGGATCCAGAGAATCACTTAGACTACCCAGATTACATATGTCTGTTGTGTCCGAGACACATGAATTTTGACTGGCAGCAAAATAACACCATTACTCAATAACATCTAAAATAATTTGAAGAAAAGGTATTCTATCCAAAGTCCAGTGTGAATGACATTGCAGAACTTACAACTTATCAAGGTTGGCAGTTTGCAACTGTAAAGAGATGCGATCATCCTGATAGTGGTGGAATTTTTTTTAATTAAGAATTGACTAAAGAACCCAACAAAACAAATAACCCACAAGTTCTGTCCAGATATACCAACCATGTCTGGAGTACATTTAGCAGTGTCAACAAGAAAAGGTTTGCCGGCAACAAAAGGATGCTGCATTTATTTCACATATAGTATCATCATACGGTACTAGATCAGGTTGATGATCATCACTACTTGCTAAAAGATTCAAATGAAAACCAAAACTTGTTGAAAACTTTAAAGTGAAATCACAAGATTCAACAACCTAAAAATGCTTACAGATAAACAAAAGAATGACAGTCAAGTTAAAAAAATTACCTGAAGCAACTTAGATGCGTCTGGCCTCATATTTGGTTCCCTATATAAATCTCATACATTAAATGTTTGAAAATAATATTTAAGAAGGACGTGCTAAAGATTCATAATTGACAGAAAACTATCTGGAAAGTTCTCATTGCATAGACAACCGAATCCATGAACTTAGTCAAGCACAGTCCTTACTCGGAAATAAATTTATTCGTATGCATGTAGCTTTCAGTAAAACTTTTAAGTTCCTACAGATCTAATCGCTTAACAATAAAAGTTGAATGCCATAATTTTGATTGGTATAGTTCTCAGACATTGCAATTCCATCATACTCACTACTAGTCTAAGCCGGAGGACAGAGCATCCAACATTTTGTAACTCTCATGCCAATGTAACTGAAGTTAAGAAAAAGGCAAAGCAGTACTTTTGCAAACACTTGAGTAGAAAATCTTTAGCCTCAGCAGAGAGATGACCAGGGATTTCTGGATGAGACTTTGTTGACCCTATATAGAAGAGGGCAGCAACCTAAAGGACATCAATTTTAGTAAGTTGGAAAGCACCTAAAATGGAAGAAATATCTTTAAGGCTAGAAGACTGGTTACCTCTTGATACTGTTGGCTCCATGGAGGCTTTCCAGTGGCCATCTCGATTACCGTACAGCCCACACTCCATATGTCGGCAGAGCTAGAGCAATGTTTTATGATGTATAATTATGATTAGAAATATATGTTCAATCTGTTTATGTTATTAGTCATGAACAATAGTTGGATTTATAGCTAACAAGGCAATTTCAAGGCCTTTCGTATTCCAGGTTTCTAAAAAATGGAATTACTCAAGTCAATTACATATTTTGACCTATAATTCAGGTAGTAAATTTTAATTTAACATGTCCCTCAATTTTTATCATCTATAAAATTAATGGAAACATTGCATTTGAATATAGAAACTTTCTCTTTGCTAACTAAAAATATGAAAAAGAGCCGCATGCAGAATCAGTTCTTAAGAACTCAAGCATTCAAAACACTAATTAAGATGAATATGAATTGTTACAACTCTTCACCCTTACAAGCTATGTCCAGTCTGCAGAATGACTTCAGGAGCCATCCAGTATGGAGTGCCCTTCATTGATTTGGCCCCTGAAACAGTAGCCTATTCTAACGAGAATCTCAGTCCAATTGAAAAGTCATTAAAAGAATGCTTTTATACACAGGAATTCCAAAGACTAGAAGAACATAGAAAAGAAAGAGAAACCAGAAAAGATCAGTATATACCAGCTCAACAACCTGCTTGGAAGCCCCAAAATCTGCAAGTTTAATGCATCCTTTATTGTCTACAAGGATGTTTGCCCCCTGAAAGCAAATACAGAAGACATCCAGAGCTTTTCGGAAAAAAGTTGAATAACGAACTTAAATTCTATCACACGTCACATAATTGATAGGTAGTTGATTTACCTTTATGTCCCTATGCATAATTCCATTTTTGTGTAGATACTCTAGCCCCAGCAGCAATTGCGTTGTGTATGTTCTTACAACCTGCGTTACAATGTTGAAACACAAGATTAGAACCAAGTCAAAAGTAATACAAGTTCAGTTAATAAAGACTCACCGCCTCAGGAAAAGGTCCAAATTTACTCAAAAGAGATGATATTGAACCACCAGGGACAAATTCGAGCAGAATATTCAAAGTTTCCTCCTCCCTAACTGTGCCTAAATATCTCTGAGGATGAAAAATGGCAGATAACTCATTACAGTGGTAAACTTTATTCCTAAACTATCAAAACAAATAGTTCTAAGTATTACTTACAACAATGTTAGGATGAGAGAGATTCTGTAAGAGTTTGACTTCTTCCTCCAGCTCTTTGATGTGACTCTAGCAAAAACCAGATTAAGTCAACTCAGTTGCATTTTTTCTATGCCAACATAGAATAGAATAACCAGTGTACTCTCATAATTATACACGTTGCACATCTACTGTAGAACAAAAACTTCATGCAAGTTCTACAGATTCAAACACCCTCATTCTATGAGCAAAAGATAAATATTTGGACAGATATAAAACAGCACCAAATGATCAAAAGATTCAATACCTGGGCTCTCTCCCTTGAAGCACCATTAGCTGCGATCGAAACCTAAATATGAAAAGATATCAGAGTTAACAACACTAAGCAACTAAAAATAATATCCAAAATAAAGTAATCTGGCGTCAGAAACAGATGGTAAAAGTGAAACCCTTAGTGCACCAACATTGATAGTTAAAAAGGAAAAAAAGGTGGTTCGGAACTTTGACGCACTCAACACACTTGCGTGCAATGTAACTGGGCTTTTAAAGAATCCCAAATCAATTTCTCATCTGGGTCATAGTAAAAGATGAAGTAACAAGAAGAGTAGAACCTGCTTTACAGCCAAGAGTTCACCAGAATCGAGATTCATGCCCATGTAAACATGACCAAAAGCGCCGCAACCGATCAACTCCCCTTTGCGATAGCGAATGGGAGGAGGCATCGGGGGAGTGGAGGGTTTAGCGAAGATTCTTGATTTGATCTTTTCCACGAAGGGATTGTTACTACTCATCAAGAAGATATCTTGATCATCATGGGGTGTACGGAACACCAATGATCGCCTCACCGATCCCAGAAACTCTTGCATCTAGTGTGAGTATGTGTGTGGAAGAAAGAAAGGATAGATTGATGGAATGGTAGGCTAAGAGAAGAGAGACTGTGACAGAAGCGAGTGGAGTTGCAGATTCTCTTTTGAAACATTAACAAATTTCGTTTTCAAAAGTAAAGAGTGAAATTGACCGATTGCTCTGCTTCATCATACCTATCGCCAAATTCCTTTACTTTATATTTTATATTACTAATGATGTAGTATTACCATTGTCTTGCAAACTCTTTTACTTGTTTGGTTGAGAGGTTAGAGATAAAAGGTAATAAAAAGTAATATTTTTTATTATTTATTTGAAGATTTTGTAATAGAATAAAATTGAATAGGATGGAATTAAAAAGTTTTATGATACATTCTATTTTATCATAAATAGTAAAAATAAGAAATTTTTATAAAATTTAAGATGGAAAAGGTAAGAACAATTGTATAATTCTATTAAAATAATCTTCTTTTTCTCTAAAATCTTTAAATCTAACTATTTTCTATTTACCCCTGTTGATATTCAGCCATAGAGTATGTGTGGATCTATTGTTATTTTTTAAATTCAATACAAGAATATGCTTAGTTGAATTTTTATCTATCATTAACAAAAAATCACTCTTTAATTATTTAATATTAATTACTATTAAGGTATATTCTAATTATTCACTTTATCTTAATTTTCATAATTTATTTTTATTTTTATTTTTAAAATTTGATAAGTATTTGGTAAATATATTTTAAACTTAAAATATCTTTAAAATACATAAAATTTAAAATAGTTATTTATGAAATAATTTTCTAAGATAAAATATTTAATGAGTTTATTATATTACTAAATAAGATTAAAATTAAACTATTTACTTACTAATTTATTTTAAAACTTTATTTAATATTTAATTATTAGTAGTAATAAAATATAATCATATTGACATTAACTAAAATTTCAATTTTATTTTAAGAAAATGAAAACCAAAAATTAGTAAGTGAAACTAAAAAAACTATAATAAAAAATCAAATGCTCCCTAAAATATCACTTAAGCAAAGTAAACAACAGTAAACTTCAATTCCTTATCAATACTTACCTTCTCTTCTATATAGTGAATTCACTTGATTCATGATGGCACCGTTAGTTGAAGGTGAGTTCATGTTAGTTAAAATTTAAATAGCAATAGCCATGATAGGAAGAAAAAAAAATCAAAAGTAATAACCAAAATAGAGAAACAAAAAGAGAAAATTAATTTTATTTAAACCAAATATCTTTTATTAAATCAGAACTTTTTGAGATAATATAATAAAATTGATTGGTTTGTGTTTTAACTTTAAGGTTTTAAAAATAATAACTTTAATATATAATCAAATTAATAAGCTACTTGATTATTAGTTAACCTAGCTTAATCATTTGTGAACATGTGGACTAACCAATTGTAGTAGTAAGCCTTTATTCAATTTAGTAAATCAATCAATAAGGAACTTGATTGTTTTACCAAAAACACATCATTATAAAAGATTTTATAGTATTTTCTTTATTTGTTTGGCCGAGACTTTTTTAAAAAAGGAAGAATTAAATTAAATCATAAAAGGCAACTAAGAATTCAGCACCAGTACATGGCAACTTGGAAATTACAAGAGAAACAAGCTAACCATAAGCTTACAATTTAGTCATAATTGAGAAATAAAAGGCTACAAATAAAAGTTATACTCTCCAATATGAGCTAAGAAGTTACAGACCCAACTCCCTATGCATATGAATACTAAAGTGAGTTCTAAATTTCTAATGCTTTGCAATAGTGGGCAACTGAATAGTTGGTTAACGAGGCTCTTGTCATGGAAAATGTGATTGTTCCTTTCATCCCATATACCAATAACTAGGAAGGATAGGAAAATGCAAAAACACCATCTAGTAGTTTTACTATGAAATCATATCAGTGTACCACTCTTCGTTCTGGTTTAAGCAATGTTGTAAAAACCAGATTCGACATTGAACTGATCAAAAGAAATGTTTAAAATTTAAAGGTTGAATCAGTATTAAACCGCTATAAAATAGATATATAATAAATAAAAAGTGAAAATTATAAGAGTTAGAAAAAATAAAATATTTTTATTAAAATAAAAAGTACAACTATTATTATATAACATTGATTGTCTAATAGGTTCGGATGGTGAGTAAATTATGGCACCCTCTACTCAGACCAGTATTTCAAACTTTGACCCCTTTCGATAGGGTCAGATCATAATGTTTGGACATATTCAATTGTGAGCATTTTAACATTTGAGCAACACATATCAACTCAAAACATTTATAAATACAATTACTAGTCATCATTTTATATGCCAGAATAAGATTATACAACATCAATTTGATATGGATAGTGGTGGCATTTCTTCTTCCACCATTGATGGCATGTCCTGTTCTTGTCCAATAGGTATACAAGGCCTTCATACTACATTCTACTACTACATCCATGAGTGTAATGCCTTTTATGGCCAGATCAACCCTGATCTAATCATCATTAAAAATTCCATATTTTTCCTTGGAACTATTTTGTCCTTTATTAGTTACTACACCTCACTTTCTTCTATTTATGCTCTGATCAATGCCTTATTTTTAAGCTATTGTAATACCTGCCCAGTAAGTTAATATCAATAATTTTCAATAGAGCAAATACTAATGCATCAACATCATAAGATAATGTTTTGAAACCTCAGCCTAACATAATTACAGGGCAATTCCAATCCTAGAACCTTTAAAACCACCTTAACTTCTTTCTCAACCTCAGTAAGGGATTGAAGTAGAGATAATTGCTATTGCTTTGTATTTTCTTCTGCAAAATTTTAACAAAGAAAAACCATAAAAAGATTATTTTAAGACAAACATGAACTAATGTAGTGTCAAATGCCAGCAAGCATGCACACTTGACATGGGCACCATGACTACCATAATGAAATAAGTTTCCAGGACTATACCTTGAACATGGTTAATGAATTGTTTATAAACTTCAATGCACCTTGGAAAGTGCCAGTTAATAGATTTGAAGTGTTCAAATCATCTGACATTTTAGTTTCAAATTCATCACATAGATTACTGATGCACTCCTTGGCATCTACACTGAATGCAACTACTTTACCATTCCCCATTGCTCCCTCCTTCGGTTTTGCTTCCTTAAATGGTAATGAAGTAGAACATCTTGTTACCCATGTTAAAGTTAAAATAGTAAATATGAGATATTACTGAGAAATTAGAAAATACATTTCATGCTCATGCATTACATGATATGCACATACACGTGAATCTTGAATCTTTGCACATAAAAATAATTGTATATGCATTCATTGACAATTTTTGGGTATAATTGTTTATAAATGTGAGTACACTAGGAAATGTGGTTTTTTATATGTTGAAAATTGATTTGAGGAGTGTATATTTTGATTTAGAAATTTTTTGATAAATTTTAGGAAAATTTTCTAAAAATTGGGTAATTTTTAAACTAGGAAAATTGCCAAATGGCAAAACAATTATTAAATGTTAGTAGAAATCACTGTCCAATGGCAATGAAAATTTTGATAAATAACTTTAGGATTTATTGACAAGTACCTTTGAAAATTGGGGAACAATTATAGTAGAAATTAAAATTGATTGGACTAGTGAAATGAAAGAACCTAACTTAATGCTTTAGAAATGGGACATGTGGCAAGTAACAAGTGTCGCTTGCCCAACCATGTCTTAAGTTGTTATTAATTTCAATTGAAAGACCCCCTTTTTTTGGGTTTGCTCTCTCACGATGCTTCTCTCTTAAAAGGGGTATTGGCGTTTTATTTTGTTTCCTCCTCCACTTTCGTAGCTTCTCTTCTTCCTCCTCTTCATGAGTTTTGATCCTTCCAATCTCCATTCACATTGAACCTAGCCCAGTCATCTTTCACTTACTACTCCTTCACCTTGCTCTCTCCTTCATTCTTACCAAAAACCCAAACCTTCCAGCCCTCAAGATGGTGATGATCATAGGTTGTATTTGAAGTTAGGTATTTTTGATTTTCTTGAAGAGTTTGAAGATTTAGTACCTAAATAAAGTAAGTTATGATTTAATTTTATGGGCAATGTTAAAATGAAGCATTTATGATGATAGTTAGAGGTTAACGACATGAAATGGTGTTTTGTGTATGTATGTGTCGTAGATGATGAATAGGATGTAAATTCCTTGCTTTTATATATGCTTGATGAGTAATGATTTATAGAGATGTTTTAGAAGATGAATGATCATGACAAGGAGTTTTGTATATGCTAGAACGTTGGTGAAGAAATGAACATATATAGATATATATTAATGTTTTGTTTCATATAAATGATAAATAATGGGTTAAGACTTGTTTGAGGGATGATTGATATTGTATATGATGAGTAAGAAACTATGAGCTATGCTACTCATATTTTTAAGATGGATTTGTTGTAAAAAGGATGTTTTAATGAGAATTGGAAGTTGATGGATAGGTACATGAATACATCTTGTTTTTTGGGCTAATGATCAAATTTAGATCATGCTTTGTTGGTGAATGATATTGAGATGAAATGGAGTTGAGAATGAGGAGTAAATGAAGTAGAAAATGGTGATCCTTGTACGAGTTATGTTAGGTATGAACCTGGAAAGTTTGAAGATGATTGATTGGAAAATATTCATTGAGTATGCTTCAATCTTTTAACCATAACTTTTTCTTCAGTTATCCAAATGAGATTATTCTTAATTTGAATTAAATTAGAGACATATATCTACATTTTTCATGAAGAAGTTGAATTCCAATTCTGTCTAGAAGAGTCCTAAAATCTAACCTGAAGTTGAAAAACTGGGTATGCATCTGTGAAAGTTCGCCACGGCAAACTCCTTGATTTGTTGTGGTGAACTTGAAGGTTTTAGCTAGGATTCCTTTCGAGCAAAGTGCGCCGCAACCAACTTTAGGTTTCGTCACAATGAACTTGTGAGATTTTTGTGAGAATTCCTCTTAGGAGGAGTTCGCCACGACAAACTTCCGACTTCGCTGCAGTAAACTTTTCTCTACACTGAATATGTTTCGATATTTTGGGCATATCTTGTCCTGTATTTATCCAAATAGAATGATTTTCAATTTAGAGTAAAATAGAGACATAGGACTACAAACTATCTAAAGAAATCAAATTCTAAATTAGATATAAGAATTTCAATTATGAGTGGAAGTTGAATGCAAGACATTGTCTCAGAATAAAAGTAGTCCGAAAATATTTGGAATATAACTTTTACAATACTAAATCAAATTGAATGATCTTGGTGTCGTTAGAAACCTAAGATATAGGAGAGAGATTTTATTGAAGAAAGTGTTCTCAAATTTTCCCATTTTAATTGTCTAAATGATCAAGAATAGTAGACCCGAAAGTTAGTTTTTGGAAAAATATGAAATGATTCAATGAGTTATGAATTGTGATTTTAGTGATTTTAGTGAAATATAAACCTAAGCACAAATTATGCTTAGGTGAGTTTTGAAATAGGACAAATCATGTGATGAGAATAATGGAAAAATACTCGAGATTGTCATAAACATGCATTGTGCATATTTTATATACATACATGTGTATTATAAAACCCTTGCAATTGTGCCAATCTGTGATATATGTATATTATTTGTTATAGAAGATCAACTAGAACGTCAACCTCCAGACATTGCCTGAATTTCTAGGAATTAGTTTCGGGAGCAACCTGTGAGTAACCTAGACAGTTTCTCTGGATTGATTGTTTAGTTTTATTTCGTTTAAATTATTAAATGAATGTGATTTGGTTGTATTGATTCTGGACAATGAAGGTCTGATGATTGTGATATGTGAATGAGATATTGAAGTGCTAATTGTATGTGAATGTGAGGAACTAAATGGTTCATGAAATGATTGATTATGAAAGATGCATTCCATACATGAATGCATGATCAGATAATGAGAGTTGTGACTTGAGTAGCCACCGAAATCGAGCTTAAAGCTCCAAATGTGATTAAGAGCCAAAGGCTCACTATGTAAAATGAGCCCTGTATCCCCAACAGATAAGGGAAAGAATAAATAAGGCCGGTATCCACAATAGATACAGGGCAGTTTGGGCACTCGGTCACAATGTTGTAATAATCAGAAAAGAGTCACATGAGTATTTCATATGCATTTTATTAAGCATGTTGGATTGATTGAAATGCTAAATTGTCTACTCTCAAGTGAGAATGTGATATGTGATGAATTATGCAAAGTTGTGAAATATATGTCATATGTATTGATGTGATACATGAATTGAGTAAACCATCAATGATGGTTGCCTCATTGAATTTGCAAAACTCATCAAAATTGCAATGTTGATTTTTCAGGACCGAGAGACGATATTAGCTACTGAGGGACGCTACAAGTAGTGTAGATTTTGGCTTTTGGGGACAAGAAGGAATGGCTCAAAGGTCGGTCATTTAGATATGGACAGATTAGATATATTTTGTGTATTTTCCTCTTTCATGTAGCACATTTTTGTATTAGGCAATGATGTTGTATTGGTATGGATGTTGGAAAAATACATTGTAGATATTCGATTTTTATAAAATGAAATGAGAAATTTTGGTTTTAAAATGTTGTGACCTTCTTTATGATGTTTTATAAGAGGATAAAGATAGATGATGCCATTTAAGTGAATACTATGATCGAACATAGCACGTCATTATCATAGGTTCTGTACTATAATGTCCTTTAGGCGCCCCTGTATGTACCCTAGGGTAAAGGGGCGCTAAACAAAGCATTCTCACAATCTTGCAATGTCTACATACATAGCATCACCTTCACTTTAGTGTAAATTTTAGATTAATAAGAGCACCCTTATTGTCTATCCTGTCATTTATTACTTGCACCAAGCAATTGTTCAAACCATTGTAAGAAGGAGAGATGATGTAGGAGTGGCTAAACTTATGGAATTATTTTATTATCAAAGAGAAGATGCGATTAAAAACAAAAATTGCTTACATTATAATAAGAATTAAAGGAAAATTTTTGTCATTGTTATTTTTAATCAAAAATGTTAATTAGTTATATACAAGATGTATTGAAAAGTAATTAACTATTTTGGTAATTAACCAGGTAACTATTTTAACTAAAAGCCTAACAATCAGGAAGGGTCAAAATAGATGGGGTCTTCCTCTTGTTCAAGCATAATAACAGTGTTCAAAGCAATCTTCCTCGCAAGCAATGCGAGAGAAATGTAATGTGAATCCTTAAACCTATTGCAGACCAGCAGAGCTCCTAGGCTTCCCTTGCTTAAGCAACTCATTGCCAGGAGCAGCTTTGGTTTTGACTTAGCTTCGAGCCCTAACCAAAAAGGAGATCCAAATCTCTCAATTTCCTCAACCATATAACAGTGTGGGTTACACTTCATAGGATGAGAGAGATAGAGATAAAGAGAGCAATAGAGAGAGGTAGAAAGGCAGAACCTAGTTTGATTCACGATTTAAGGTCATTTAACCGGGCAAATTTCACTCTCAATAATTAAAAGTAAAAGCAAACCAAAAACTAGCCCTATTCATACTTAATTCGGTCAATCTGTTCTGATTTTTATATCATTGGTTTATGTCCTCTGAACCTTTCGCAATCAAGCATTTTTGCAATAAAGCCTTCTAAATGTTATAACATAACTACATTTAAAGAACAGGTGGTTTAAAGTTTCCTCATCTCTTTCGTGTATATTTGAGAAAGATTAATTTTATTATAATGAGTAAATTTGCTTTTAGAAATTATGTTTATAATTGTCTCAAATTTAAAGGATAAATATAATTCAAAATTGACATCTTTAAAATTATTTACATCAAAATATATAATTTAAAGTTATTATATATTTAATTATCTTGAAAATTAAAAACTTGATTTTGTTTAGATGTAACAATTTTATAAATTATAAATTACACATTTACAAATTTAAACAAAAAATCAAACCAAATTATAAGAAGATCTTTATAATAAACTATGAATAAAATATAAGGTGAAAGACTTCACTATTAACTAAAATGATAGCTACTTTTACAAAATAAATACATATACATTTAATTATCATATTATGAATATATAAATTAAATAAATATAAGTCTAAAATCTAAAAATTATACAAACATTTAATTCAACTAAAATAAAGTGATATATATTGTTATAAAAAATTATCATAAGTTTATAAAAACTAAATTTTATTACATATATTAATATAATTTATTGTTCTCCTTAGATCATTACTACTAGAGGTGGGATCTACTTATTAGTTGCTAGTTATTACCTTGTTCATTCTCTAGTTAGATCTCTCTATGGTTCGCTTTGTTTTCACTTATGTTGAACAAGTTGTTAATTTACTCCTTTAAGATGTAGCTCCTCTAGAGATGTTTTATTAATCAAATTCTTTAATTATGATAAAGCAATGCAATTTGTACTTCTAAAAAATGAAGCAATTGTTTATAACACCTTTTTATCGTATATACTACAAAGTTAAAAGGCATATTTAGCTTGAAAAAGATGATAGCCTTTAAGAGGAGAAAAAACTCAAAACTTTGAAAATAATTAAAAGAATCGAGATCTTCCATTTAAAAAGCAATTGATGAAAATATTTTTACTGCAATAATATTAAAGGAATCATCACCAATAATAATTACAGCATCATCATAAATGATTAGAAGTATCATACATAAGTTATGGTGTGAATACATGATTCTAAAGACATAAAGTAAAGTCAAAATCATGAATAGGAAAGTTAAACTTGACAACCTAAGCTTGAGATGCTTGTTTAAGACTATATAAATCACACTATTTACAAAATATTCTAAGGAGGGGCATCAAGACAACTACTTATGAAAAAATCATCTTGAAAAGCATTTTACAAATAAAACCTGTAGAGAATGGCTAATCTAAAAAGGTTTAGTGGTGTGATGGCACAAATTGGCCTGAAGTAAGTACCTCATGCCTAAACCCCATTCCTTTTATGGTTGGCAATTAAAAACAAATTGAGTACCATAGATAGATTGGGAGTAGATGAACATAAGTGGTATTTATGTACTTTGCATAGAAATGGAGGAAACTATATCCCATCTATTCTATGAATGTAGATACTTAAATGTTCTACATATTAATATAAATGCTCTTCCAAATATCATGCAATCATTTTAGGCTCACTCTAGTATGCCTAAAGCTCACCTAACAATGTATATGATCTCTATGTGAACCTGCTTGCAAAAGATTTGGAAGGAAAGAAATCATAGGAGATTCACGAGTAAGGAGAGAACTAAGGAAGTTGTCATGGAGTCTATGCTTTCTAGCATTAAGGAACAACTTGTAACAAATAACATAGCAAGATATTGTAGTGAAAACATAGCTCAATTTTAGAGAATTGTTTGACTTTAAAACTTGTAAGGAGTGTTAGATTACAAATATTTTTAAGGATATTGTATTTTGTGAGATTGTTGCACGGATGCCTTCCCTGGGGAACTCTTCTGTACCTTTTTACTTTCTTAATTATTCCACTTCTTTACCTTAAAAAAAGGCTGGGGGAGGGTGTGCTGGCGAGGGAGGGAGAAAGGAGCAGAAGTTAATCAAAGCACAATTAACCTGAAATCACCAAATGTCCAATTCCATAAGCAAGTCGGAATTCTGTCATACGTGCATA
>JAOTIZ010000005.1:16521537-16540565 GCA_027123425.1 Erythroxylum panamense | reverse complement strand
AGGTTATCGATTTGAGATGATGAATTTTGACCACGAGTTATTGTTATATATGTAAGTGAGATGTGTTATGGAAAAAGAAAAGATAGGAAATTGTGACGAATGAGAATTAGTTATAAGAAATGAATTAAATGAGCAGAGATTAGAGAGTATGATGAAATAATGTTGGAAGTTGAATGGTTATGAAATGGTGTTGCATTAAAGGAAGTGAATTCGGGACAACGTAAATTGAAAGAAAGGTAAGAGTGATGTAGAAACATTGAAAATTTTAGGTTTAGGGGTTGAGTCTCCAGGAAACAAATTTATAGAATAATAATAGGAGAATAGTAATTATTAGTACTTATAGTCCTTATAGGATCGACCTGTGTTTGCTAGTATTAACTAAAACTACACCGTGCACTTATAGTTATTTTATAATTGACATACTCAGAAATAGTTCAAAAAGGGTAGAGGACAATGTCTCTTTTAGTGATCTTAGCATGTCTGGGAGATATCATAATTTTTCTTAAAGTCTACAGATTACTTCTATAACCTTTTTAATGAAGGTACGAAGGCAACATCTCTTTAGGTGATCTTAGCTTATCCGAGAGGTTGTAACTTTACTTGAAGCTAACATATTACAATGTAAGAAATTAAAAAAGCTTTGAGGGAGATAAAGAGTGAAAGGGTAATAGGGCCTAATGAGATACCTACAAAGGTGTGAAAAACCTAAGCAAAGAGGGTCTTATTTGGCTAGCCAAGCTTTTAATATGATCCTTAAGTACGCTAAAATGTCAGCAAAGCAAAGACTTAGTATGCTCACTCCTCTATACATGATCAAAGGAGATATCTAAAGCTGCAACAACTATAGAGGCATTAAACTACTTAGTCATATAATGAAGTTATAGGAGAAGGTGATTGAGAAGAGAGTAAGAAAGGAAGTTCCTATCTCGAAGAACCATTTTGGCCTCATTCCAGGAAGGTTCACAATAGAAGCTTTACATCTTCTTAAAAGATTAATGGAATATTACAGGAAAAGATAACGTAACCTACACATTTTACTGACTTAATGAAGACATATGATAAGGTACCTAGGGAAATTATGTAGGGGTGTTTAAAAGCTAAGGGAGTTCCTATGAACTATATACAAGTTATTAAGGTTATGTATGTGATAGACAATTATTTGTCTATATTTATATGCCCATATTGAATGTATTTTGCTTATTATTTGAGAGTTTTATAATTTTTTTGGTACTTAATTTACTTAAAATGTGTTTTTAGGTGATAATTGGCTTCATAGACCAAAAGGAGATGTATTCGGGTGAAATTATAACATGGAATGGAACAATTGGAGAAATTATGGAGATACACGATCATGTATAGTGAGTGTGTAAGTCACTATAAATGTGTCGAGCTTTAAAGAAACAATTCCTGCCTATGTGGAGTTACACGCCTATGCATGTTGGTATAAATGACCGTTTATGTTGCCTATTTAATTCTCTATAATCATGTAAAGTGATGAATTAAGGTATTATTAGAGATACATGGTCAAATACAGGACTGTGTAAGTGTCCATGTATATCCTAAAAACCCGTAGTTTGTTGATATATAAGGATAATAAGAAGGCCATAGCAAGGGAGGAGATTAGCAGCCTTTGAATTCAGAGAGATGCAATGAGAGTCATCAGAGATACCTAAAAAGAAATAGTAAAAACTCAAAAATAGTTTACACATTATAAAGAAGAAGATCATATAATGGAAACATCAAGTCAACTCTAGCATTCTAGAATTTCTAGATCAAGGCTTTCAAGCTTATTCAATAGTTTCTTATTCAGTTGTCTTAGATGTCAATTCTGATTAGTTGTGTTTTGAACATGATTATGGAATTCTAAATCTATATTAGGGTTTATTATTGAATTGTTTTGTTTAACTTTTATCATGTTGAATTCAATATAGTATTGCTTTGCAGCATTTGTTGAACTTATACTTGATAAGAAATCAAAAGATTGAATTAAATTTATATGTGTAATTGCACAACAAGAGTTGGTACTTTAATACAGTTACAAATACCAGGTTAATAAACAATTGAAGACAAATCTTAATTGTGAGTTAATTATCCTTAGCATTGCTTCAAACCAATTGAGTAGTTAGGAGTGTTTTAATAATCGAGATATTTCAACTTAATTATTATCTCTTTCAATAGGGATTATTTGGTTATATCTTGAATGGGGGTAATCTAAACCTTAGGATATCTAGGATCAAGCATAATTAAATTAACAAGATAAAGGGAAGATAAAAACAAAGATAGAATAATCCTTAGGTTTCCATTATTGATTATAGAATAATCCTTAAGTTTATATTATTGATTAACTTCGCTCTTATTGCTATTTTTACTAGTTTAGTTATTAAGTTTTATTAGTTTATTTTAATTTATTTTAATTTGTAGTTAATCAATATTTTATTACCTTAGACAAAGTTCAATCCTCGTGGAAACGCTATCTTGTGTAGTATAACATATGATCTATATATTTGTGGTATTGCATACACTAAATCAAACAACAGTATGAAAGGTATGAAGACTAAAATAAGGATTATAGGAGGAGATATAGAGCATTTTTTATTGATATCGAGCTACACTAAAGCTACTAATTAAAACCCTTTTTGTTTGAAATGGTGATGAATAAGCTCACCAAGAATATATAAGGAGAGATGCCTTGGTGTATGTTGTTTGCTGATGACATTGTTTCAGTGGATGAGACAAAAGAGAGTGTCAATGCCAATCTAGAACTGTGGAGGGATACATTAGAGTTGAAAGACTTTAAATTGAGTAGAACTAACATTAAGTAATTAAGTGTAACTTTTTGGGCCATAGGATGGCTTCCGATGAGGAGGACAAGATTGGTTAGAAGTTATATCCCAAAAATAATGTTTAAATTATCTAGGATCTATCACTCAAAGTAATAGAGAGATCGATAAAGACATAGTTCACTGTATCTAATTAGGGTGACTTAAATGGAGAAGTGCATCAAGAGTTTTATGTGACAAGAAGATGTCACTCAAGTTTAATGGTAAATTTTATCATTTAGTGATAAATCAGTCATGCTATATTGGGAAGAATGTTGGCCCATCAAATAAGTACATAGTTATAAGTTAATGGTGGCAAAGATGAGGATGTTCTGTTGAATGTGTAACCTTACTAGAAGAGATAGGTAAGGAATGTAATGATAAGAGACAAAGAAAAGGTGGCTATAGTATTAATGGAAAATTAGTGAATATTTCAGAAAGTCTTATAGAGACAAAGCTTAAGTGGTTCGGACATGTTAAGAAGAAACACTTGAGGCTCTAAGAAGAAGATATGAGAAGATTGTACTTAAAGAATGTAACCGGAAAAAAGAAAGGTCTAAGAAGAATTCGATAAGGTGATCAAAACTGATTTGACACTATTGGAACTTATTGAGGATATGATGCCTAATAGAACATTTTGACATACTAGAATATGAGTAAATGTTCTCGCATAAAGAGGTCATTTTCTTTCTCATAGGTTTTTTAAACATTTTTTCTTCGAGTCTTATGTCATGTATTTAGCCTAAACATTTAATATGTAGTACTTCCATTTTGATTACTTAGCCTAAACACTTTCTAACTTAGCTTAATTTTTTAGGGTGTAATTGCTTGTTTGATTTATTTATTTACTTGTCTTTTTATTTTTTACCTTGTTCTATATTTATTATATTACTTATTTTTATATTTTATTTATACATACTTATTCATTTGCATTTAATATCTTTTATGTCTATTTTATTTTAAATTATTATTAATATATTATTTATATATGTATATATGTATATTATATATATATATATTATGTGAGTCTATTGGAAATAGTCTCTCTACTAATTAGGGATAAGATTGTATAATATTAGACATCCCCAAATCTTGCATATTAGTGGAGTTTTTATTGAGCTGTTATTGTTATTATTATATTACTCCATTTAAAAGTCAACGTACCTAATACACAATACTCCCGACCTTTGCGGGATCTAGGGAGGGTTATAATATACACAACCTTTCCTTTGTAATTTTACAAAAAGACTATTATAGTGACTTGGACCTGTGATCTTATAGTCACAAATGAACAACTTTAATAAGCAAAGCTTTGCTATTTCTAACATGAATTATGTTCTTCTAGGTATTGCTGGTAAAGTTAATTTCAATTTGTCTGTTTGAATTCGACAAAAAGGGGAAAAAAACGATGGACCGAAAAAATATTATTATTTTCATATAAATTACAAAGTTCTTTTTGGATTAATACAATATAATATTGACTTAAGGTAAAATATCATAGAACTAAATGTAATTCTTTTTTATAAACCAATGTTGTTCATCATTTCTACCTTTCTGTTTCTCAAGATTACACTAAAAACCTGTAAACAATATAAATACTTCTAGATAAATTGTCATTGTTCCACGCTAGTTACTGTAATAGACAAACATGGTTGGTGGCATAATAACTGTAGACTCAGGCAGCATTTGGTAAAAACGAGAGTGAATATAGTGAAAAATGAAAATAGATATAATCATTATAATTATGATGATTAATTAGGACAAAGAAATTATTACTATCACTATTGATAATAGTTGGTTTGTTAAAAATTTGAAAATTAAAAATTTATTAAAAATTTGTTTTACATCAAATTTTAATATATTCTAATTAATTATATATTAATTTTAATATATTCTAATTAATTATATGTAATTAATTTTCTTGTTTTGCTAAAAAAAGGAGAAATAAAAGTTTGTTAAAATTTTATTTTACATCAAATTTTAATATATTTTAATTAGTTATATTTAATTAATTATATTATTTTGCTAAAAAAAATAGCATGCCACAAGCCTGATAGGAAGTGTCACGTTCGTGACATAAAGTTACACAGGAATAACTTTCGTTCCTCTCATATCTTAGAGGTACGGAATATTGTCCCAAAAAAAGATATGAAAATACTATTCAAGTAATGATGATATATTATCAACGAATTATTTTTCATTTCTTACTTATTGATATCTTCCCAAACCCATTAACCAAGCGCCCCTTAAGAAGATTTGGCCGTCGCCTCATCACCTAAAAATGAGGCTTCATTTTATTAGCATAAACAAAATCTAATTCCAATAGATTATTACATGGTAATAAGAAAGGAGAACTGTACAATGAACTATAAAACAAAATCTTCTGGGGAGCTATATTAGCAGCCCTACCAATATATACGAGCATAGCTTGCCTTAGCTATGGAATTGTGAAGAGAAAAAAAAATAAATAAACAAAAGAATCAAAACTCCATAACTGTTGAGGTGAGATTGAGCAAGGGCTCCAGTGCACTTGGATCAAACTTCCGAGCAAAAAGGTAACACAGAGAAGTCATATCTGAATTATATGAACAATGTGTCTGGTTGTTCCGAATAGACTGTATAAGACTTTCTGAAATATTCACTCCTCTGTATGTCGCCGGATGAGGGCCCCCCATTGACCAATTAACCCATGTCACTGTGCGGTTCGCATTAAGGGGCCCATGGAACATGTTCAGGAAAGTTGGAATGTAATGTTCATCAGGATAGCAAGCAGGCTTACAATGTTTTTTGAAGATAGTGTAGTACTTGGTGTCTGAAACTATGTAAACAGCAAATGCACGCTGAATCTCAAACCATTGAGACCCTTTCCTCCACTGATAGAGTTTAATATCAGGAGACATTTTGCGGCTGTAGCGCCCTCGTCCATAACGAGTCGGATCATCATATGAGTCGGCAAAGCTATGTTTTGAATGAATGAGATAGTTGTAGACAGTTGGAAAATTGCAGACTGGGATACAGCTCTCAGAGAGGAGAACAAACCGTTCATTTGAGAAGTCTAGCAAGGCATTGGCTAGAAGACGCCTTTCCGCATCAAACAGTGACATCGTTCCCCATTTAACACTCTGAAGAAGGAAATAAAGAATTCATGTCGAATACATAAAAGAATCATTATAGATGATATTTCACATGGTAAATCTAAATAATGGTGACAAAAGGAGCAAATGCATTTGCAAACCAAAGAAAAGATATTACTTAGCACGCCAAAAGAATCTGAAATTCCAAAGGATTAGTAGAGATTTCATCCTGTGATTTACATATTCTACAAGATTCATACTCATCCACAAGCTATCTTCAAAACCTTATAATCAACCATCAAAAGTTCAGGTTAGAATTTATAGTAAGATTTCAGAGTAAAACATCTCCAGATCATCAAATACAAGTGATAAACCCATGTTTGCATACATGTCTCTCAGTATTTGCGTGCAATGAAGAATTCATCCCTTGTAGTTGTGATCAACTGCACAGATTGTTCCTCTCAAGTGTGGAGCTAAGCCAAAATCTCTACAAGGACTGACTTGCAGATAATTTCCTTCCATCTTCTTATTTATTGCTTTTAGATAACATTTTGGATTACTAAATCGGTCATTGCCATTCCTTTCTATCACGACAACTGAAGTTTCAAAGTTGTCAAAACTGAACAAAAGTTCCAGTCCTGATCTTTCTTTCTTTCCTTCCATAATTCTATTGTCCCTTGTATCCTTCCTGTCTCTGCCTCAGACAAGCTACCCCCAGAAAAGCCACCAAGCAGCACTATCATATCTTAGGTATCAGCTAAACAGAATATGCTTCTTCATGCATATATAGCCTGTACTTTTTTAATGATGAGTAAAAGTTCCAAATTCAAACTTATCTAGAAATCTTGCACATCAATAACCCAATCGCATTTTGTAACAATACGAGGCCAATTTCGAGAACCCATAGAACTCAACAATCTTGCAACTCCTCCTTTTCTTCTTTTTCCTGGCCAGATCCCTGACATCATTATATTCTACTGTCATTGTTTGAGGTGGACAAGTTTAGCTTCAATACAAACCTCTGGAAATTTAGAAGCATCAAAAAAACATGTTCATCACTAAAAGAAATATTTAGACTGTTTCTTTTAGTAATATCGAAATTCATCCTTGAAAGTGACAATCAGTATGGCATTATATGTCAAAGCAACATATACTGCCTTTCTGTCTTTCAGTTAGCAATAAATTTTCTTCAAGCCACTCGGATAATCATCTCAATCCATGTTAGTATAACAAATTTTACAAGAAATTAATCGAACTGAATTCAGAAAAGCAAATAACTTTATGCGCATACAACATATATGCACCCAAAACATAATTCTAATATGTAGCATTACCATAGGGATTAATATGAAATGCAAAACCCAAAAACCATATCACAACAAAGTTAATACCTGACTTGGAATCTCCCTTCTGTAGAATGGAGAATCGCTGGAAACATTGAGCAAATAACCAGGAGGTGCATGTACATATATGGAGAAATACTTGTCATGGCCCCTAAAGAACCTTTCCCACAGTGGTAACATCGGCAAAAGGCCTCTAGTCAAAAACAAGAAGGCAACTTTAGGCAGTCTATCAAAGGGATAACCATTCTTATACGGAACCAAAGAGGCCCTCCAGAAAATCTCTTCATCACTCAGTTGATGGGTCAAATTCACAGGACGCATAAACGTCGTCATGCTCAAACAATCAACCTTCTCACAGGACTTGACGACATTGCAATTATAACCACTAGACGGCTCTGATCCTAATTTTGTAGTGAAAAATAAGTCAGCCTGGGAATTGAAGTACTTGTTGATGTGTGAACTTGTAGCCAAGCCAAAAATTATCCCAGCGATGAAAACAACCAAGAAAGATAATATCTGAACCATTTTAAGCAACCCCGCATGTTTCTCTATTGCTTCCTCTTTGTCTCCTCTGCTCCTTGCCATTTTCATTTACCCCTTCTACCACTCTCCTTCCAATTCTTCAAAGTTGCAAATATTACTTCTTGTCCACGCCAATTCTGAGAAAGGCTAAACCTGCCGAAATTTGGAATTATTAGTCACAACGAGAAAGCCCCTCCACTTCCTATCCCAAAGAAAGAATGTTTAAAGTTTGATGGAGACTGTAACAAACCCACCAAAAACATAAAGACGAAAAAGAATCAAACCTCAATCACAGAACAGAAACCATAAGAGAAAAGAAAAACCATGAAAGGTCTGCGACATACCAAGATAGGAACATAGAATCCGACAGTAAACACGAAAATCAAAATAAAAACATGGGTTTTGCCTGAAAATTAGAAAGAAGAATTGAGGTCACTAGAAACATGAAATTAGAATCAACAGGCAACGGAACACGGGGGCCGGAAACGACGCGCAGACAAGTGAAAGTGCAAATATGTAACGTTTTGACGTGGGAAGTTAGGAACAGTAAAAATGATGGGTTTCCCAGATAGGAATAGGATCCTGTAGCTCGAAACGGGAGGCAATCGGAATGAGTATATGAAAGCGAGAATCAGACAGGCGCAAGTACGCATCAAACACGATCGTATAGAAATTTAAATATTTTCGTAATTTATCAACTATAACCCTTGGTATTTTGTTTGAAATTGGTTGAGTTGTGTTATTGTTAAGTCTTAAGAGATTTGTTTGAACGTGACCTGCGGGTTTTGAACAACCTCTGTCAAAGTCAAAAGCGCCCCACATCCCTCCGTTTGAGAAAGCTACGGTTGCTGACCCCTTTTTTCTTCAATTTGTAATTTTCTTTTATGCACTAGCACTTGGATTGATGCCGGAGCAGTGTAATATCAATAGTTCATTTTAATTCCTATTTTATACCATGTCCAATTTTCATTCCTTTTCTTTCCAAACTTGGTTCGACCTTTAGTAATCTTAAGGACTTGTTTGGTAACTAATAATAACCAATAATAATCAACATCTATTTTTCCAAAAAATAAAGAATCAAAATAAAAAAAAGAAAGCAAGACTCGTAATAAGAATGGAATTAATAATTATACTTATTTAGTATGTAATTAATAAAAATAGTGTTAAACAAGTTAATAGTTATATACTCTATTTTGAAACCGGTTTTCAATTGAACCAGTAAGAACCAGTCAAAACCGGTCAATTGAATCGGACCGGTCCGATCACTGGTTCAATAAAATTTTATTTTTTTATTTTTTTTATTTTTTTGTATTTTTTGTATTTTTAATATTATTAATATTTTATATAATTAAATATAATTATTGCATAATTATGACGTCACATCGGTTCGACCGATGGTTGAACCGGTTAAACCGGTGACCAGTAAGACCTCCGGTTCAATGACCGGTCCGAGTTTCAAAACACTGATTATATATGGCTAAATCAAGCACTTATAAATCCAAATATAAAAAGTAAAAAATATGTCAACATTATACATTTTACTCATCATTCAACTTACTTATCAATATCATGACTATTTAATAAGTTTCAACCAAACTAATTATCAATAGTCATACATGTTAACCTAATGCAAACAATTCATAGGACAATATCATAGATTAACTCAATCACTTCAATCTCCTGGCTTGATCTCCTAGAATTTTCACTTACTAAGCTAAGTGTAATTAGACTGACTGCTTAGAGAAAAACCAAGGCTCAAGATAATCATTCCCCTATGCTCAAGTTGTACACTACCCTCAATGTACAAAACATACAAAATAATCAAAAACTAAGGAAAAAGTAGAAAATTACGGTAATTGATACTCCCATGAGAATTAAAGATAGCAGGACTTGTTGAATGCAACTAATAATCATTAAACACTAATCAGCCACTCGTGGCTTCTTAGTTGCTAGCTCAGTCTTTAGATGTGTCTTAACTAAACGTAGTTGGAGTTTGAGAAGGAAGAAGTAGCAATGGGGGAATATCAACACTAAAATGATGTGAAAATCTCATTAACATATCTCCAACCCGATACAAATACTCATCCATATAATCTGTAGTACTTACGTGGGTATTGTTGAAGTACTCAGAGATAGAGGTAGACTTAAAATTGGAGGCATTGTAAAAGCTCTTTATTGCCTACCAATCCCAACACGATCACCCGATATAGTTGCATCCTTAATGACCTTCATGGGTGATCTAATCAATGAAAAATGTTGACCATATATGTCTTTAACATAGGTAAATATATATTTATGTTTACTTATATAACCCACTAAACTTAATTAGATCTCTTCCCAGGTAAATAATCACAATTCAATAGTGGTAGGACATCAAACAAACTTATATCCATAAGTTTAAAACTACTTTAAACTTTAAGGGGCTATTTGTTTTCGTTTCTTTTTTTCGTTTTTTATTGTAGTTTTTATTTAAAAAAAAGGAAACATCCTCTTAAAACACGTTTGGTTCGTTATTGTTACATTATGTTGTTTTCAAAAACAAAAAAATATAATAGTTTTATGAAAACAGAAAAAAGATGTTTCCCTAATATTTCACAATAGTTTTCGTGTATTCTAACCTTTTTTTTCACAAAAGTTTTTGTGTGTTTTGAAAATCTCTCCTCTATATCGTGGTCTATGTCTTCTACCGAGTCTTCTACAGTTTGTGATTTCTTAGGTTTTGGTCGGGTCGGCTACATTTGGACCTGAGCCCAATCACGCAAGCCGATCGGTCGGTCTCACCCCATAGGATAATTTGGGCCTGATCCATGGCCCAACAGTAGAGGAATGTCTCCCACGCAAGTACGTAAAGAGACGTAAAGAGCTGAAACCTAGTCGGAAACCATATATAAGGTATTATTCTCCCATAACTCAGGTAACGCAATCATAACCTAGCTTCTTCTCTGCATTCAGCAGCCTCCCTTTCACCAGAAAACTAACTTGAGCGTCGGAGGGGGCTAATCGGGACATAACCCCCGACGTGCCCTAGCTGTTTTGCAGGTATCTTCACGTCAGGCTTATCACAGAAGGTAGAAGACGATGGATTTCAAGGGAAACGCACCGTTCAGCCAAAATCTGGCAGAACCAGTGTCAAATAGATTCATTTATTAGTTTATTATATTTATATATCGTTATTTATCTTAAACTATAATAACATTTAATTAATAAAATTAATAGATAATTCGTTATATTATTATTTTTATCGATATATTTTTAATTTGATACAAAATTAATTTTCTCGTTAATTTTTATTTATTATTTGATAATACTAATAAATAAGATTACTAATTTCTTTTTTGTATTTATATTTTATCATAATTTGATATTTTTTAATTACTTCATGTGAAATGATTTTTCACATAGATAAAGTTCTTTTCTAAAGAAATTGAATTATATTAAGCTTTCAAGGCATGCAAAAATACAATAGAATTGTATCATCAAGTTGATCATACTCCTTTAATTGGAGTGGTCAAGATTAAAGTTGAGCTTAATTACAAAATGATGTTTATCTCTTTACGCATATATCACCAAATTTGTCCTTGAATATTGCTAATATGGAGCCTAATTTTCTACATGAGTTCCTTGTGGAACGTCTCTTAGTCCTGTGTTGCATTAGGGAAAACTCTCTTATTCCTCTCATCCCAAATGACAACTACAATGAATGTCAATGCAACACAAAAGTGCTATCTTATAGTACAACTTTGATGCTTCATGGTAGAGCACCACTGAGTTATTCCACCCTATTTACTTAGAACATTGGAAATATGACATAAGTGTGGTAGGTAATTCTAACTATTCCTAATGAAATCACATTGGAAGAAAAGATGTTGCATACTTTCCTCAGCTTTCTTACATAAAGGTACACCAGTTGGGAATTTGCAAGAATCTGGACAATCTATCAAATATGGAAAGGTTGCATTTTATGGCCATTCATGAGATTGTGGATTCTCGAGGATTGAGATGTTTATGCTATTCCATACCACTTTGGTCCAAGGAACAATACTTATGCTACCTCTTAAGAACTTCCTACATGATTGATTTTTGAAGCTTTCTGAGCTGGTTTGTCTCCACATGATATTATTCTCATTTTCATTAAGGTGAGTATGCATAAGTTCCCTTTTGATATGTCCTAGAATACCATTTCTTTCAACATATGCATAGATTCATAGTTCTAAAAAGGCCCGACAAAGAACTAATTATTATGCCAAAATTTAGTGTTCATGCCATTTCCAATAAGGTTAATAGTTTCTATTCTAACTTTTTCTCTTGTTTTCAATATGGTTTTCATAGGAATTTTTAATGCAGAAAGTTGATGGATAAGGTTTAGTGAAACTTTGGATAAGATTAAAGACTTCATATGAGATTACTAAAATACATGACTTTGTTGTGAAATTGGTGAAATTGCAAAGGAGATTTGTATCTTTTACCAATATTTAAATATGCATACATTTGTTTATCTAAAATGTAAAATAATTTAAATACATATTTAGAAAATAAAAATAAAAATAAAACATTTAATTTTCTAAGATAAATATTTAAAAAACGAATAATTTGTCTCTTTTTATTTATATAGGCTATTTTAACTAAAACCCCAATAATATTCCTTATTTACATATTGTATAAATATATGTTTGGTAAAAGGGAGCTTAGAGAGAGAAGCCAGAGCTTCTCTCTTCATTCTAGCATAGATGAATGTTTTGCATGGATTCTACTAGAGTTGAGTTCAAGGCCTCTCCTTTATCAAAAAGCTTCAGATGTCTTAATTCTGGTTCTTTTCTTAGTTGAGTTTTTATCTTTCCTTACACCTTCTCCTTTTATTCCACCTTATTTCCCCTCATTCCTCTTCTCTACCTCTCAGTCAACCTTCCTTTCCTCAATAAGTCACTCCTCTCTATCTCTATTTATATACTTTATCATATTCACTCATGGGATTCTTCTTGTTCACTCTAATTTCCACTGATCCTTATTTGTCTCCTATTCATTTTCCCTCCTTCCACTATGCTTTCTAGCCTCTTATCCTTTAGATATTTACTTATTTCCATTTTTAGTATATATTGAGCCTTTAGCCTCTATCATTTTTCCAATTTTCCCCTCTTCTCTTTAGCTCTTCTCTCTTAGGCCCTAACGATAACAATTTAAAAGTGACAATTTCAACTTTAGTTGCAAGATTAGATTACCCTACCTCAATCCCATTGCTCCCTTAATTCTCCTAGAAATATCTCAATAAAAAAGACTTGTCTTACAGTTACGAGACTTGCTACTCCTTAGCAAAAGCTTCAGTGCTATCCTTCCAAGCTTGAAAATATTGTTGCTATTGTTCACCCACATGACTTCAAGTAACTTTCAAGCTTATCATTAACAAGGAAAAGAGAGTGATCATCTTATCATTGAGTACAAAATAATATCTTAAGTGGTTCTCCTCCTTAATTGGCTTAAATTCCAATAGGTCCCCATTAATCTATTTAAATATTCCAAATAACTTTGAGAAGGCCCTCCTACATTGATTATCTTCCTCTCCAAGGTAAAAATGTGAATTACAAGCCAGCATAATAGGAGTTTCATAAGTTGGAATATTGGAACTTGTTAACTCTGTTTTGAATAATCTCCATATATATTTGGCTTAACATCTCATACTTCCCAAGGGCATTATTAAGATAATTGAGAGGTTAATGAGAAGTTTTCTTTTGCTAGGGGATATTTCCAAGCATGCACTAGCCAAAGTCAAATGGAGTGAGTTTTGCTTTCCAAAGGATAAGAAGGTTTATGAATCATTCTTAACAAGATTACCAATAAGATGCTTATGATAAATTGGAGGCTTGTTAATGATAAGCAAGCTTTATGGCTTAGATAGTACATGTTTTCTACCTGAAAAATACAAACTTATGATCAATTAATCCAAATTGCAATGCCTTGTGGACAATTGTCTAAATGTTTAGGCTAAGGGAGAGAGTAAGAATTATGATCAAGCATTAAATTGGTAATGGTGATCTACTAATTTATAGTATGCCAGTTGGCCCAACTGTGGTCCTATTAAGGAGTATTTGAATTTGATGACCTTTACAATATAATTCTAGAATCCGATTCAACAAATGAAAAGTTACAACACAGGAAAGGTTGTACTGAATTTCTTATAAGAACATCTTTCACCATAGTGATCTTAAACACAAGCATTCTCATTGATAAGTGATAGTTATGCATTAGTATATGTTATTTCTAAGTATTTGGTATGTATTTCTTGCATGATAGGTTAGTATTATTGTGTTTTAGGACTTTTCTATGTGTGGACTTTTCTATGTGTTTTTGTTTAGTTTGATCTTCATGGTTGTTCTTTTATGTTTGATATTGGTTTAGGGTAGGAATTGATCGTTTTGGTGTAGGAATAAAGGGTGGACACTTTTGTGATTGAGCTAGGGACCAAGAGAAGAGAAGAGAAAAGAAGTGGAGTTATTGAAAAACAAGAACCCACAATCGTAGAAAAGGACATGTTTTCCACAATCGTGGGAAACCTATGAAGAAGGTTCTTGTTGAGTTAACCCATGATTGTGGGAAGCATAAGTATAATTCCTACGATTGTGGGAATTGGAAGTCTAAGAGACACGTAGGTTTCATATTTTTTGTTAGGTTTTCGTTACTTTATAAGACATAGAATCCTGAGATTCGCCAGAGGGTCGTGGAACTTGCTTCCTGAAGCCAAAAGACGGATTAAGAACCTAGAAGTAGGGGAGATTAAAGATTTCATTCCCGATTGGGCAAAGAGCACCCCATCATCCAGATTTTCTAAATTGGGCGAAGAAGAGGATGAGCTGTCCCGTCCAATCTTATTTCAATTTCTTTCTCTTCTAGCATGTTTATCATAGGTTATTTGATTTTTGGGGATGTTATGGATATTATGATTGGTTAAAACAATTTTTAAGGTTTGTTGATGAACTATTTGTGAACCTTTTGTTATTGATTTAATAATACACATTTTTGTGTTATTTATTGTGCTTAAACCTTGCAATAACCGAGAAAGTGAACTTGGTAATATGTGATAATTGTACAACAAGAGTTATCGATTAACAGACCTAGAAATAACAAGTTATTAATTTATTAGGAAGAGATTTCAATAGATCAATAGGTTGCCAATAGGATAGTTTCATATCTAGTTGAATGTTTAGGAAAGGCTTTGCACATTGCGAGATCCCAAAGTTATTTCTAATATGTTTAACTAGTGACATTTAGTTACACCTTAAGAGACTGTAGCTAGAATTTTAGGAAATCTTGGGCCAAGTATAAATTGAATCAATTAATCAGAGGGGAGCAAATAGGGATAATGACAAGTTCTAATGTTTAATCTTGATTTTCTTCAAGTCTTAGTTTACAATTTTGGTTTGGGTTGCATTGTTTCCTATTACTTTTAGTTTGTCTTTATTTTACTTATCTTTTTAAATTCACTTGAAACAGTTTCTTAAACAAATAATAACCTGAATTATTTAGTGCCTAAGCACAATCCTTGTGGGATCGATATCTGCTTTTAACTATAAGTACGACCCATATACTTGTGGTTTTAAGCATAAGACTAGTAGTGTGTTTTGCACTCAACAAGTTTTTGGGGTTGCCGATGATTTATTATTTAGCATCTTATTTAGTTTGGGTTACTTTGATTTAAGAGTTTTAGACATTTTTCCTTGCATCTTTGCAGGTCCATGAACACAAGGAACATGCGAAGGAATACCAAATTTTGTGATGAAGAGTTAGTAAATATCGCAATGCACGAATGATAGGTAAGAAGAGCGGAGCGCCAAGATATTATACACCCCAATATGGCAGAAGAAGGGGCTGAAAGGACACTGATGGACTTTATGAGGCCAGGTTTAGTCCTCAAGGAGTTACGAGGCCAGTGATTTAAGCTATTAATTTTGAGATCAAGCCAGCACTCCTCAACATCCTTTAGGTAGTGTATAGTTCTATGGGTTGTCCAATGAAGATCCTAATATGCATCTCGCCAAATTTTTAGAGATATGCGACACTTTTCGGTTTAATGGGATGTCTGATGATGCCATGAAGTTGTGACTATTTTCTTTCACATTGAGAGATCGGGCAAAGGCGTGGTACAATTCACTCAGCTTAGGACAGATTAATAATTGGGAATAGCTAGCCTAAACATTTCTTGCTAAATACTGTCCATTGACCAAGACAACAAGGATCATTAAGGAAATAAAATTTTTTTCAACAAAGTGATGGGGAGTCTTTAAATGAAGCTTGGGAGAGGTTTAAAGAACTACAGAGAAGTTGTCCTCACTATAACCTTCCGAGGGAATTCCTTATACAAACATTCTACAATGGTGTAAATCAGAGCATAAGATCAGGGATCATAGATGTAGCTACGAGAGGATCTTTGATGAGGAAAACTATCGATGCAGCGCATGACCTTGTGGAAGAATTAGCGAGCAACAGTTGTATGTGGTTAAGCGAGAGGAGTAGACAGGGGTAAAAGGATAAAAAAGGTATGATCTCAATTGACTCTGTTACTGCTTTGCAAACACAAATCACAGCCCTCACCAAGTAGTTGAGCAACATGCAAGGAGAATCTTCATCTATAGCCAAAGCTATGCAATCATGGTGTGAGTTATGTGGGCAAGACAACCATTGCACAATAGAATGCTTTTTTTTAGGAGCTAGTAGCATTGAATAGGTAAGTTACTTGGGCCAACCACAGTGAGGTAACAATCTGTACTTGAATACTTATAATCTAAGGTAGAAAAACCACCCAACTTTTTCTTGGAGTATTAACAATGTAGGTGGTCAAGCAAGACCACAAGGACCTTCAAGATTTCATCATCATAGACTTAGATCTTTGGAGAACAAAATGGACAAGTTGATGGATGTTTTGGGGTCCAAATTGGCAAATCAAGAAGAGAACCAAAAGAGGATATTTTCGAGCTAGGAGGAAAGTCAAAAGAGGATAGAGGCAAAGTTTGATCAGATTATGAAGAACCATGCCTTATCCATCCACAACTTGGAGGTACAGGTAGGTCAACTTGCTAATGTTATGTCTTCTAGAAGTGCAGGTAGCTTACCAAGCAATACCGAGGCTAACCCAAGGGAACAACTGAAGGCTATCACACTTTGAAGTGGAAATCATATGGAGGAACCAAGTATGAAAAAGGATTGCCAAGAAAAAGGAAAAGGTAAGGAGATTCGAGAAGAGAAAAAAGAACATAGGCCTTATGTATCCCCACCACCCTATAAGCCTAAATTTTCATATCCACAAAGGGTAAGACAATATCATATGTGTTTGATGTATCATATTTAAGACACTCTAAAATTTTGGAGCTTCATTCCATAGAGCTCCAAAATTCTCAGATGCGTACTGCTGTCAAGAATAAGAAGAGTAAGAATGCAACCACGTCGTAACCATCTACCTCTCAGACACCACTAGAGCCTAAAAAAGAAGCAGTCGAAGAGGAACCGACAGCAACAACAGATGTTGATAGGTTTCAGCAAGTTCTTGATCAGATGGCCGCAAATCAACAACAAATGACGCTACAAATCAATAAACTTGCAAACCAAGTGTGACAAGTACAAAAGAAGTAGCATTATAAAAAGAAGAAGTTCCTAAAGTTCTTCTAGAAAAAGAACATTGAAGTCCAATCTCCTACGCCATCTCCACCTCAATCTCCATAAGCCTTATTACCTTTCACTATTAATATTGTTTTATTTACTTTAATAGTTGTGTTATTTGTTTGCTTTGTTGATGTTGTGTTTGATGTCTTGATTTCATTTTGTGGTTGCTTTGTCACATTGAGGACAATGTATTGTCCAAGTGTGGGGAGATGACATTTGCTTTGTCAATTGCATCATTTAAATTTATTTTATTTACTATTTAGGAAGCAAGTTTTAGGCATATTAGGTTGTTGTTGATGTTCTATTGTGTTAAACAATGGAACAACATTTGAATCATTTTTTATGTGTTGTGCCATAAGATTCAGTCCTGTTAGTTGGCATAAGGTTGAACGTATGCTTGAACATGAATTAAGGTACTTGAGTATAGAGTGAATCATGTCGAGTGATGAAAAGTAGTTGGTTGCATAAGTTTACTCAAAATGTGACACTTAAGCAAAGAGGTAGTGTAAAGATGCATAATGAATTTTCATTTGAGCCAATGTAAGGATTGAGCTTATATGACTCCATATATAGTCATCTTATTTCTTTGAGTGTGTGATACCCCTTCAGGTTACTACCTTCAGAACTTGTTTTGAATCGGTTTGAGTCTACTAGATACATGCTTAATAGAAATAATTAAGGCTTTTTTTGTGATAACCCTTGGCTTAAATGATCTAGCCTTGTTATTATCCCTTATTAGCTTCGTTGAGCCTTAACCCTTTTGTTTCTTGAAAACACCTCATATTTCAAAACCCGAAACCTCATTAGCCTACCCATTCACAAGCTTAGTAAAGTATTAAGTGATGCACTAGTTTGGGATTTTTGGTACAATTTTTTTTCATTCCGATATGAGTTGAGTTACACTTCTACTCTTCGATCACATTATATCTAGTTGCTATTTTGTTTGTTGTTTCTTCAAGTATATAAAAAAAGAAGAAAATAAGAAAAGAGAAAAAGCAAAGAAAAAGGGAAGAATATTTTGGTAACATCAATAAGTGCATAGTAGTAGTATATTTACATATATATATATATCTCATAATATGTTCTGTACCCCTTTATTCACTTATTACTTTATGCATGCTTCTATTAAACCCTTTACCTTATTTGACCTACCTTAACCCTTACCACATTACAACCTGCGACAAACCCTTTTGATCTATGTATACATGAAATCATTGTAGAGTAGAATTGGTGTATTAGTAAGCTTATGGTAGTGTAGTTTCCTATAAGGAACTTGAGCAAAACATTAATCGTCAAACACTTGAGAGAAATGAGTAAAACCGTGAGGAAGATTCATTTTGTGTTTATACTTATCTTTGAGTGATGGTTTCACAAATTGAGTTTTATTATGTACACTAATGAAAAGTAGTCATCATATGTGTAACAACTTAACATTTGAGTTGGCCAAAATTTGAAGGATTGCATGCTTTGATCTTTGCAAAAATGAAGTGATGAAATTGATTGGTTGAGTTTGATTTTTCTTGAGGACAAGCAAGGATTTAAGTGTGGGGAAGTTGATAGTTGTGCATTTGTATGTGTTTGTCTAAGTATTTGGTATGTGTTTCTTGTATGATAAGTTAGTATTG
>JAOTIZ010000005.1:16497095-16513373 GCA_027123425.1 Erythroxylum panamense | reverse complement strand
CTTTCTTTCTTTCCTTCTTCTTTCACTCAATTTCGTGCCTTCCTTCTCTTCAAACGACAGCCCCTCTTCTTTATATTGCCATGTCATTAAATGAAAGCCAATTGACCAAAATGCCCTTCCATGTAAGCCTAAAACCTTAACCCTTTAAGTAAACTTCCAAAATTGCCCCTAAACTTCATTTTAATTCAAGCTTACTTTAGGACATTTTTCTAACCATCAAAATGAGGAAATTTGCTAAAACTTCCTTCTAGAGAAATGTTCCTCATTGTCTTAATTTCATAACGCCACTAAAATCATTTAATTTGGTGCACCACACCAAAAGTTATAGTCCAAATATTTCAGACTATCATTTTGTTAAAATATTTTTCAGGACTTTATTTCCATCCAAAAATTGATATTCTTAAAGACAAAATTGAAACTCTGTTTCTTCATAAAAATTGTAGCCCTATTTCTCTAGTTTAATCCAAATCAAGAATCACCTCATTTGGATAACTAGACCAAAAGTTATGGCCAAAATACTTTCAGATTTTACTCATCTAAGATTTGAACACTAATCTGAACTTCAATTCAAAAATTGAAGGTCTTAGGGGATAAATTGAATTTCAATTCCTTCAAATGACTTGTAGCCCCATGTCTCTATTTTAATTTGTCTCAAAAATCAATTCAATTGGATCTCTACATATCTCGAATTTCGCAAAATACTGGACCATGTTTATACAAATTATCTAACTCACTTTGATTAAATCAGTCACCCTCAATTTAATCTCAATAAATCACAAATTTCCTATGCTGATATAGATACTTGTCTTGGAAATCCAGCGCTTTGAAAACCAAGTCAATCGGATGTTGGACGGAAAAGGTATAAGTAAAAGATTGAGAGAGGTTGGAAATGGAATCAAACAATCCAAAATCAGAAGGAGCAAAACGACGTCGTAGCACGCAAGGGAGAGAAACAGAAGAAAAACGACATCGCATGAGGAAAAAGAGCAAACAAAACGGCATCGCACGGAGGGAGACCGCAACGATAGCGCACTGGACCCCATTTGCGGAGCCCAACTTCGGAAGTCTTAAACCTTGTGCTTAAAAACCTATAGGTCATTTGCTGACATTCCACAATAGTGGTGAGCGCACATGAATCAAACATCAAAATCACATCTTGACTATTTCATAGAAATTGTAGCTTTAATTCTCTAATTTGCTTTGAAGCAAGAATCACCTCCATCGGAGCTATATAGTTCAAGATATGCTTAAAATTCCAAAATGTGCTTAACCTTAATCATGCTCTTTAAACTGACTTCTCACTTTCTTACAATCAAACTTTTTCATCTCAAAACCAAAAGCTGCCAAATTTCATGGAGAGTTAAATTCATATCTTAGAAATCTATCTCCTTAAGAATCACTTCATTTGGAGATGAGGGAGTTATGACCAGAAGAGTAAAGCATGATTACACCCGAAATCAATTTAAACCTCTCTTGGCGCGATTGTCATAACGTTCACCACAAATGTCGGATTTGTTTCGTCTTTAGACCATTTGAAAGAAGACTTCGAGATATACAACTTTTATGGAGACCACAAAGTCAGATTCAGCCTCTAAAATGGTCAAAAATCACCATTTCCTCAAGCTGACCCGAGGCTGTCCGTTAAACGGACATGCAATATGCACATATACTTATATAAAATATGCACAATGCATGCTCAATGACAATTCCGGGTATCTAATAGTTATTTTCATCATCAAAATGATCAGATATCAAAGCCCTTATTAATATCATTTGGTGCTTATAATTTGAACCATAACAAAACAATGTCAAAATAATTTCATACTTCATTGACCACTTCAGAATTTTCTTTTAATAAACATACAGGTCCACTTTGCATACTAAATCTGATAAAGTAACTAACAAAATTAGGCAATACTTTCTTCTAAAACTTTGTTCTCCAATGTCTCAAGTTTCTATTAATACCAAAATCATTCAATTTGGTTCAGTATACCAAAAGTTATACCCCAAATACTTTAGACTATTTTTAAGCTTCAGCAGAATTCTTACCTTAACTTTCAATCAAAAATTGAAATTCTTAAAGATAGAATTAAAACTCTATTTCTTCAGAAAATTTGTAGCCCTATGTCTCTAGTTTATCTCAAATCAAAAATCATCTCATTTAGATAACTACAGAGAAAGTTATGCCTAAAATATCAAAGTATGTTTAAGTTGTCAGGAAACTTCGCCGCAGCGAACTTTCCAGACATCAAAATTCTTCGACATTTTCTTAAAAATTTGTTGCAGTGAACTTTTACAGAAATCAAATCCTTCAAGTTGGCCGTGGCGAACTTTTCTGCATTTAAAACATCTTCTTCTTTCATTCTTTTCCCATATTTCACATTCTCACTCTATTGTAATTTCTCATTTTTCTGCATTCTTCACGCTTATTCTCCCATTGATTAACTCAAATAACATTTAAAACAATTCTTCTAACTCATTTTTAGCTCATCAACTCCCACACAATTCAAAAACCAAGATTCACACTTAAACATCAAACTTCATTTCTACTGATAAACAACAGACACAATGTATGCATGTACCATTTCGATTTTTTCAAAACCAAGACAAAGTATATACATATTTTCCAATCTAGAGTCCATTCAACACAGTGTTAAACAATTCCTAATTCTCAAATCAATCATCTAATTTATTCAACACCGAAACCAAACTTCACAACTCTATGCATGCAGGTTTATTTCTACGCTGTAAAACATCATTATTAGAACCAATTACTTGATTCGACTATTCCCAACAGTAAAGATAACTCAATGAGAACAATTCACTATTCAGTGATGAACAATACAAGGCTCTCTCTCTTGTATGCTTTCGATGAATAACAAGAGCTACAGTGATTTTTTTTAATCCCAGCATAATCCACGTGTAGTCTTGCATGACTTACACTTATCACACTGTAATTAAGCCATTTGTCAAATACTACTTAACCATTTGTCGTCTACCTCTTATTGTCATGTGTCACTCTATCATTGGTCCATAATACCCCGAATTTTTTGAAAATTTCTAAAATTCACCAAAAATTATGAAATAATAATATGACTCTCAAAGTGAATTTTCAGCTCAAAAATAATCCACCAAAAATTTCAAAATATCTAAAATATATCAAAATTGTCAAATCACAATTAATACACTACAATTTAATCCAGAATTTCTACTTATAAATCAAATTTACCTGAAAATGTTATTGAATGCATGTACAATCATACGAATGTGCAAAATAAATGTGTATGTCACTATTAATTTTGCATGACGTGCATTTTCTTAATTTCTCAAAAATTTATCATAATTCACAATTATAGCCCTAACATAGGTAACGGGAAGTTACACATCAAATTTTATAATATTGAGAGGGAATTGAGCTACTTAGATGTCATTTACCATGCATCTACCGAGTTTCCTCAATAAGAACCAATTACTTGATTATTTTTTGTTCCAGGTGAAAGCATTTCCATAATATTTTAGTTCTATCAATCTTGTCTTCCTTGTTAGTTCTTGTAGTTCTCTACAGTCTTGTTGTTTCCGCCTTCTCGCTTCTCAAGTCTCATTCAAGTGAAGTGTACTATTGTACCAACTATTATCCATAGAGTCCTGATAGTGTTGCTTATTTTAACTATTTCCTCCCATAAACACCGTCTTTGGAATTTATAGTTAGCCGCATACACTATGGATATAGTAATAATCTTGTTTGTATTCTTTTTTAACAATTCAAAATGGATTAGTTAATAATTACTAGATTGTTTTATAACTTCTACTTTCAAGGGTTTGTATCCCATAATTACTCTTCCATTCATGTGATGGTCATGGTTAGAAATTATCTTCCATCATTTGCTTAGGAACCACAAGATTTTTACTATATGCTCCTTTTTAATTTTGGTTTCTAGCATACCTACAAAATTTGCCTTGCTATTTTTAATTATATCCCTAACAACAAACTATTTATTTAAGCTGTTAAGCCCTTTAATATTCCCAACAGCAAGCTATTTATTCAAGCTATTAAGCCTTTAAATTTTCCAAACAACAATCTTCATCATTTCTTCTTTTTACCTAATTTTTTCCTTTTTGATTTCCTATTCATCAATGGGGAAGAAGATTATGTAATTTGCTTGGTGTTTGAAGTCTCCCCTCTCTCCATCAAAGGAGTGTCGATTATCTCTTCTTCATATCCCATTCCTTAAACTTCAACCACTTGTTTCCCTTTTATTATATGTTATCCTCCTTTTCAATCTGGTTTTGAATATTTTGTTCTTCAACTAGTTCCTCCCTACCTTTTGGGGTACCCTTCTTATGAACTGAAGCCTCCACAAGTAGCTAATTTCCTTTTTAGTTTTCTTTTTTCCTCCATATTTGCTTCTCTTCTCTATCTTTTGTTTTCCACATATATGTAACTCTTATGAAATCGTCTTCAAGATCTCCATCTTCCTTTAACTTCATTGTTTGCAGAGATTCAGGTAATTTTTTTTATAATGTCTACATCTATGCACACCTTAGTGAATCTAATTCTTGTCATCAAAGTATCGTTCTCATCCAACCCAAAGGCTCACCTATCTTGCTAGCAATGTAGTTCATTCCTTTAGCTTACTAGTATTCCAAAGGCACTTTGTGTATGATGGCCCACAATGGTTGTGGCTTACTCTTATTTAGTGTAACTCCTGACTACCACTTCTTAAGGAGATTTGGGTGACCAAGAATGTGCTAAGGCCTTGTTTCTATCACTTTTGTGTATTTTCTTCAGTTTTGAATTTGAACACAAACAACTCATCTTCATTAACCATTATATTGATCAAACCCTTATTTCTTTAAGCTGCATTTGCCCGTTTGCTTACTGTTGGGAATGTTAGTCTTTTTTTGAGAAAGAATCTCACTAGGGAGGTACTCCACTACCTAGCACCTTACTGAAGCACTTTTATAGGGGCCTGAATTGATTCCTCGCTAGCTAACTTCACATATTTCATCTTGCTTAGATTTCCAAAATCTTTTAATATCGAGCTCTATATAGTCTTACTCTTCTCTATCTGCCGTTGTCTCCTATCTGTGGTTCCCTTTAGTGGGGGAAGTTTGTGAAGTAGGCCTGGTAAGGTATAGTCATTGTAGTAGATATAGGTTCTAAGGTTGTTGGTGGGCTGTTCTTTGAAGTTTCCAGATTTATTGTCATGAAGATTTAGTTCCTATAATAGAGATTATTTATAATGAGGGTTGAAGTTAGATGTTGGCTGTTAGGTGGTTAGACACAAGGTGTCAATCTGGAAACAATTTTGTTTAACTATTTAGCTATTTGAGACTTCACTATAAGTAAAAGCACAAGAAATATATTTATGAAATAACTATAATAAACAAAAAGGTAAAACTTCACATATTAATAGAAAATAAAAATAAAAAGATAAATTATCAAAGCAAATCAGAATATTTTATTCTTAAAAAATGAAAATTTCATAATTAAATAAAAGAAGAATATAAGATATGGAGTCTTATTTTCTCTTTCAAAACTCAATCAAAAAACACTTCATTTTGCGTTTGTTTGATCTTTTACTACAAATCAAATCAATGCTTCTGATTAGTTTACATTTATTTCACTTTACATCTTCAATTTTGGTTTTAAAATTTTAATGCATTATCTTTATTAAAAAATATAATAATTTGTATGGTTAAAAAAGTGTATTTAAAGTTGCAAAATTTTTATGCTAACGGAATTTATGTGCCTCTTTGGCTATATTTAAAAAAATTTATGTAAGCAATATTTATAACTCGTACTTTTTCTAGTGGTTGATATTGAAGTGATCTAAAGCAAATTAAAGGTTATATTAAAAACAAAATGGAGGGATTAATGAGAAGCTTGAGAAAATTTTAAAGATAAATTAAGGTACTTGCCAAAATTTTATATTCCTTACTTTTGTTATAAATAAGATTATAAATAATAAAATATAGAACATACTAAAGGACAAAAAGGTCAAATAAGTAGGCGTTTGATGAAATAGCTGACTACAATTCTATTCTATTCCTGGCTCAGGGAGGGAAACAAGAGGGAGAGAGAGTAATTGAATACGAATTGAATTTCAATTTCAATTTCAACCCTGCCACAGTAAATACACCCAAATGAAAGAAAATAAATCACCTTCATTAATTTTTTCTCTTTGTTTTCTTTTTCCCACTTTTATATTATATATATATATATATCTTAAAATAAAAAAATTACCATAAATTATACAGCCCACCAGTTACTGTCTATGCCATCTTCTCTTTCCCTTTCCATTTCCATTTCCATTTCCATTTCAATTGGATTTCAGATCCAATCTAGGGTTTTCATCCTTTTTTCACTTCTCTGTCCATCTCTCTTTTTCGATCCACATCTCATTACTCTCCTTGTATTCGATTTTTAGTTTTGAATATCACTAATACTTTTGAGTATAAAGAAAATGGACGCGATCGAAGAATTGGCGCAGCTTGGGGAGACTATGAGGCAAGCCTCAGCAGTGCTCGCCGACGAGGATGTTGATGAGACGTCTTCTTCTTCCACCTCCCGACGCTCTTCCACTTTTCTCAACGCCGTCGCTCTCGGCAATGTCGTAAGTTCCTCTTTCTCTCTGTCGGATGAGGAGTTCCATTGTTTGATCTGTTGGATTTTGGATTAGGTTGTTTCAGTTCATGATTAGTAATGCTGATAATTGCTTGCATTTGGTGCAATTGTATGGATGCGTTTTGACATGTGTGCATGTGTCTGTAGTTGTCTGGATTAGAGATTGAAAGGTGCAGTTGTTGTCAACAAGCATTGCATACGTTAACGCCATGATGACCTAGTTTAGGAATGCAGAACCATATTGGGTGCAGTTTTGGCATGGGATCTAGTTGAAGATCTTTTGTCTTGGTTTAGGTGCAGTTATTGAGTATACAATGTCTCTTAATATTCATCTGCTGTCCATAGATGTTATCTAGATCATGTAATTAATTTGGTGTTTCTTCTAGATTGGATTCTTACTGATGTGATCAGTGGGGAAGTGGCTCTATTTGCCTCTCTCTAAAAGCACCAGCATATGGGAATGCAAGAGAAAAGATTTGGATGATTATCAAACCTTTGGATATTTTGCTTCTTTTCTTGAGCCTTGTTTTACGTTGTTTGTTTTACAATGAGATATAGTTAAATTTTTACATCTCTTTGTATGCTGATTAGGGTGCTGGTAAATCGGCCGTCTTGAATAGTCTAATTGGACACCCTGTTCTGGTAAGTACGGCTGGTTTTTCTCCTACTACGCTTCTTGAGCATTTGATTTTCCTTTTTGGACTTATAATAGTTTTTGTTTATGTGGTTCAATTTGATAATGGCAGCCAACAGGTGAAAATGGTGCTACTCGAGCACCAATAAGCATTGACTTGAGTAGAGATGGCTCTTTAAGCAGCAAATCAATCATTCTGCAAATTGACAACAAATCTCAACAGGTTTCTGCAAGTGAGTTTCCTTACTAATGTACTTATCCAGTGCTTTGTGATTAATGCATTTTAGTGGCACTTGCGCATAGACATTATTTTCTGGATGCCCCTAATATTCTTTGGTCTTTATAAAATGGCACATGATAGGTGCTCTTCGGCATTCTCTACAGGATAGACTGAGCAAGGGGTCATCAGGAAGGAGTCGGGATGAAATATATCTGAAACTTCGAACAAGTACAGGTGCATCCACTTCTTCTTTGAACGTTTATTTAAAAAAAAAATTGCCGACATGTTCTTTATGACGTAGAACATTTAAATTAGTCTAATGTTGCATGGCATCATTTTATGATAACGTATTTTTCTTTATGGTATTCCTGTGGGTTGCATCTAAATAAGGCCATCCCTAACCATTTCCCGTGATTGAACTAATAGTAGGCCAGCTTCCTGTCCTTTTCCATTTGCATATGCAATTCTCTCAAGTAATTTATGTTCCATCATGGATTTGCTTCACCTGGACATCTAGCTTTCGAGAATGATATAAGCTACGGCTCATATAATACTTAAGCATTTTTTGGTCTAAGTTTTGATAACAGTGAGATGGGAAAAGGAAAGGCACAGACCTGCATCTTAAAGTTATAGCGTCTAGCAATCATCAACAGTAACATTATTTGGTTTCTTTGAAGGTCAAAACATGACAGAGAAACTGGACATTGGTATTCTTGGTCAGGTGATCAACAGAAGTGACTTCTTACCGGACCAGACGTTTTATCAAATTCTATCATCTTTAATCAGAATTGCTCCTTGAACTTGATTGAGCAGACTTAATTACCTGCTGCAAACCTTATTTCCTCGTGTGCTACTAGGTTCATCGGATTTTTCAGCATTTTGTAGTTACTTGTAGCTGCAGTCCTTGACTGTTAAGATTTACTATCATCCATTCGTGAAATACTGTTTTTTGGGAATATATGAAGACAAGTTAATGATAATATGAAAAGAAACAAAAAGAAAGAAGGATTTTGTTCATTTCAATAAATTTATGACATTGTTCTTATTATTATCTTTTTACTATTTACAGCTCCGCCTTTGAAATTGATTGACTTGCCTGGATTAGACCAAAGAATCATGGATGATTCATTGGTGAGAAGCTGATAATTTCCCTTCTGTTTTAAGTTTTAGAATGAAATTATGGTGGATATTGGTTATTTTTTACTTCTAAGATGTTGTGATTTATAGCTCCCCTTTCAAACTTATCTTTGTGAACACTTCTAACAATTTGACTACTTTCTATTCCCAGATTAGTGAATATGTTCAACACAATGATGCAATCTTGTTAGTCATAATACCAGCCGCTCAGGCACCAGAAGTTTCATCATCAAGAGCCCTGAGAATGGCGAAGGAATATGATTCAGAGAGTGGGTCAATTTTTAAACTTGCATAAGTTGTTGTTTGGACAATGAGTCATTACGATAGTGGTTTACTTCAGTCCACTGTCTCTCACCCAGTTTTCTTGCTTTTACTCTTTTGTAGTAGCCTTTAGTTGATTTGTGTTGCACTTTTTCTTATTGTAGGTACCAGGACAATTGGTGTAATCAGTAAAATTGATCAAGCTGCTACAGAATCAAAAGCTCTTGCAGCTGTTCAGGCCCTGCTGTTGAATCAGGGACCACCGAAAACATCTGATATACCATGGATAGCATTGATTGGACAGTCTGTATCAATTGCCTCAGTCCAATCTGGTAGTGCCTCAGTCGATAATTCTTTAGAAACTGCCTGGCGAGCTGAGAGTGAAAGTCTGAAATCTATACTGACTGGTGCTCCGCCAAGCAAACTTGGGAGAATAGCTTTGGTGGATGCACTGGCTGGTCAGATCCGTAATCGCATGAAGCTTAGGCTACCCAATCTCCTTTCTGGGTAATCTTGCTTTCTGGTTGCAGCCTGATTCGTTGTCTTTGATTGCCATTGTAGCCTCTGAATTACAAGAACTGTTGGACGATTACATTTCATGTGTTTTAAGATTCCTACATATAATTCAGTGTAGTGGTTTATTGCTTCGTACATTGACACTTTCACTTTTCTGGGGAGGATTTGAAAGACATTGGCTAACAAGTATTTAGTTACTCAACTGGGGTACCTGTGTTTTCTATATACTGTTATGTTATGCTTCTAATTGTATCCTTCAACACTCCAGGCTACAGGGAAAATCTGAAATTGTTCAGGAAGAATTAGTGAGACTTGGTGAGCAAATGGTCAATAGTGCTGAAGGAACAAAAGCTTTGGCTTTGGAGCTCTGTCGTGAATTTGAGGACAAATTTCTCCAGCATCTGATGGGTGGTGAAGTGAGTAGTTCCTATCAAATTGACGTGGGTATTGTATCTATTCTGGTTGATGGAAAAAACCACTGACTTTACAACTATAATGCTTCATCAGAGAGAAATAGGATATATGGATAATGGTTTACTTGGTGAGATTTATGAGCCTAGAGACTTATGATGTGCGCTGCCAACAACTTCGTTGAATTCTTGGCTCCCGAGAAATAGGATATATGGATAATGTTTATGGTTTGCTCGGTCAGATTTATGGTAGAAATATTGCATTAACATTTAAAGACCTGACAATGGTCATTTGAATAGTTCCTTGAAATGTCTGGAAATTTGTAAGGGCATGCACTAGAAAAGAAACATGCTGTGGTCATGTTCAAAAACATTCATACCTGTTATCTCTGCAGTGGATATTAAGAGTCTTCTACATGTTTTGTTCTTGGGTGTGAAAATGTTTATCAGGAGCCAAAATCAGTGGACCTGTAGCAATTTTGGCTAGTTAACCGTTTTCAATAATTTACTACTTACGAGCCATTGGCTCTGAATTTTGGATGGCTGGCTTACCTGTGTAAGTGTTGCTTCTGACTTGTAGGTCAAAAGTTCACCATGTCTTTTTATTTTTCTGCAACATTTGAGAATTTACGGCTTTTCTTTCCTGCTTTGACCTGTATAATAAATTATACTATAACCTATTTTTACCGGCAGGGTAATGGATGGAAAGTAGTTGCCAGTTTTGAGGGTAGCTTTCCAAACAGAATCAAGCAGCTTCCTTTGGACAGACATTTTGACCTAAACAATGTCAAAAGGGTACATCATTTTACATTTGATATGCTATGAAATTTCTTCTATTAAATTTTGATGGTTTGGCAGTTGACGGAGATTGCTATTTCAGATTGTACTAGAGGCAGATGGTTATCAACCTTATCTTATATCACCAGAGAAAGGATTAAGGTCATTGATAAAAATAGTCCTAGAGCTGGCAAAGGAACCTTCTCGCCTTTGTGTAGATGAGGTACAGTCTTATGGTGCAGGGTTATAATTAATTTATTTTATTTGTCCTTATCATTCGGGTACAAACCATCATCTGTAAGGAAGTCAAGATCAATGATTTGGTAAAACACTGAAATTTTATTCAGTGATACTACAGAGTTTCTAAAATTAAATGAATGAAGTAAAATTCTAGTCCGGTTATACAGTTAATTTCCTGCAAATATTGGTGTAGTAGACTGTTGCTTTCATGTCTATAATCATGAGAGGATCTGCTTTTCCTTTTTCAGTAAATGTCCTACTGTGTTTTTGTCATAATTTCATTCAACAGTTTGCTATAGTGCATACTAAAAGAAACAAAAATTGAAAAAAAAGCTAAGTCCACCAAATATATGAATTGCCAATACTAAGCGAAATGTGTATGGTATACAATAACTTTTATTTTTAATCTAATTAGCAATTTATATTTAAAAAAACTCAAAAAAAGTGCTCATAATCATCAAACATGACATAGTAGGAGTTAAGTAAGAGGAATGAAAAACTGAAAAGATACTTCAAGATAAAACTAGAAGAAAAACTGAAATAGATGTGAGACTCGGAAGTGAACATAGGAGGAAAAAATTTCCGTATGTAAAATGTTCTGGATAGGCTAAAACAAAGTTCTGGAGTTTCTACGTTTCGTAGACTGCCTTTATAAAGGGATAAATGTTTCTCAGAATGGAAGGCTGGCCAACTGGTGCTATTATTTGTTATTGTTCTAGATGGTTTCCATATTTTGATCTACATAATGAGTTTCTTATTATTTTACCTGTGCTAAGTTAGTTGCTGATAAACCAGGTGCACCGTGTGTTAGTTGATATTGTAAATGCTGCAGCGAATGCTACCCCTGGTCTGGGAAGATATCCTCCCTTTAAAAGAGAGGTATGATTGCAGTTTAGCTGATTAGATGTACTTTCCTGTCATATATGCTTCTTTTTCTTGAATCGCTTAATTTATTTTTTAAACCAGGTTATAGCAATTGCAGCGACTGCACTTGAAAGTTTTAAGAATGAAGCTAAGAAGATGGTAGTTGCTTTGGTTGATATGGAGCGTGCATTTGTTCCACCTCAACATTTCATCCGACTGGTGCAGAGACGGTATGCGTAAAAGTAAATGTTGATTATTTTCTACTCTCTTTCTATCTGTTTTGTAAGGAAAACAAACAATATACAATTCATTCGATTGGATAAGTTTTAGAAGTTAGCATTCTACTTTGTGTTGTTTAAAACATGAATTTGAATGTTGTATGTTGTTACTGATTGTTTTTGACTGAATATACTGTAATAATTTATGATTTAAGATTTCAATTATCTATGCGTGCCCCTGTATGTATGGATGCAAGCTATTCTCCACGCTAGTTTTCTTATCCCCTGTCATTACAATTTTCACCAGAATGGATAGGCAACGGCGTGAAGAAGAGATAAAGCATAAGTCCTCCAAAAAGGCAAATGAGGCTGAACAGTCCATCCCAAACAGGGTATGAACTTGTTATGTTGTCTAATGTACTTATACCTGTTTAGTTATATATTCTAAGTCCACTGACTTTCTCATGTTATTATATTTGTTTTATATAGGCAACTAGCCCTCAAATGGGAGGTCAACAGTCTGGAGGAAGCTTGAAATCAATGAAAGATAAATCAAACCAACAAGATAAGGAAACACAAGAAGGCTCAGCTTTGAAAACTGCTGGACCAGAAGGCGAGATCACAGCTGGTTTGTGCAGATCTTGCAATTTTCAAGATTGACATTATCAACTAGGCCTGTTCTTATTGTGTGAAAATCTTCAACTAACTCTTGTTGTGACCAAGAAAATGAATGCAGTGAGGACTTGTCTGGTTAGTCAATTGTTCACTAAATTAAACATGAAGTTGTAATTTGAATAAGACATCCAAAATTATCAAGAATTACATGATGAATGTGAGTAATTTAACAGTTTTTCTTGCTTTATTTGTTGCACTTTTTAGCAGCGATAATTTTATATCACTTCACAATCTGTAGTTGTGAGATAACTTTGTCATCGGAAACACTATTGTACTGGTTTTTAATGCCTTACATGTCAGATATATCAGGTTGACTAATGTCTAATTAAAAATTCTTTTACATGGCAATTTGAGATAGAATGGTAAACCTATTAAAGACAAATCTTCTCTATGTCATACACAGTTTGATGTGTTTCTTATATGGGAATGGTTTTGAGAACCAAACCAGCAATTATATACACTGAGCATACCACGTAAATTGATTTTTTAAGAATTAGCCCAAGTTAGCCTTTCTTACACACTTCACTTGTTTTGGGATTCCCATATTGAAGATTAATCATGAAAATTTATATTGAAAAATATAAATTAGCTTCTTTTTAATTGCTTTTTATATGATCCCTCTCCTTGGATGTTACTTGATGTTATAACAGGTTTGAAACTTAGACCCTAAAGCCTTTGTGGGAAGTGCTTCTCTTTTTATTTAATCTATTTAGTCATCCAAGTGTAATGCTAATAGAAAGCCATATAGCAGATTATCTGATTCTACTGCTTCTTATTCATCAACAGGATTTTTATTGAAGAAAAGTGGGAAAACAAATGGATGGAGTAGGCGGTGGTTTGTATTGAATGAAAAAAGCGGAAAGGTATTTGCACATTTCTCTAGCCAGTTGTAAATGAGACTACATGGCAGTTGAAATTCTGCAGATCACTCACTTAAAATCTTCTTTTCTGCAACAAAGTTGACACTTCTTCTCATCCATAACTGTTATTTATGTTCAAATTTCATTGGCACGCATGTGTCTGTAAGCATGCATTATGTCTGATTACTGCCAGTTTTACTTGTTTACCTAAATACTTAGTCAAGAAAAAGAAAGAATTTTTTTGTTTCCTACCCTTTCTAGATCTTTGAGTGTAATAGTTTGTAATGTGACTGTTGCCATGTTTAAACTCTTCCTCTATATTTCTGTGGTTCATCATATAGTTGATGTCAATTGCAGCTTGGTTACACTAAAAAGCAAGAAGAGAGGCATTTCCGAGGTGTTATTACATTGGAGGTAAGCGATGTAGTTGGAAATTGAATTTTCGAAATATAATGGTATTATTGTTTTTTCTTTTTTGGGGGAGATATAATGATAGTGTTGTTTTAAGGTTTTGCATCACTTGTCAATTACAATATCATGACTGATTCCTAAGGAATAGTTTCAAGCATCCAGAGATTATGGCTAAACTTGCTAGAATTGACAACATTCTTCTCCCTATGATAGTCTGCTTTAGGAAGCTTACATAACCCATCTAGTGTGTCGTTAGATATGCTGGAATTTTTACTTAAAAATAAGAATAATGTTATTTTGAAATACTTGTGATAAGGTTCTTCTCCATGCAAATGTAGTATTGCTGAAAATGGAACATGTTTTCTTAATATAAGCTTGAAGTCTGCATTTTGACGTTCGATCAATCTGCTTTCTAAATTGGGAATACTGGTGATAAATCAGTAGTCATAACGTAGAAGTAAATGAAGCTAGAAGGGAACAATTGTTGCTAACTGTGGACAGATTAATTTCAGATATAAATATTATTTGACATTTCTTCTTTCCTCCTGTTGTCGCATGTCTTAGGGGATGAAAAGGTGAAAGAAACTAAGAAAGGCTTTGCATCGTTTAGGAACTGTGTTGTTGATTTTGAGTTGGAGGCAACTCAGTAAACTTAGTCATTTATGAAAAATAAAGGTAACATGAGCACAACAGCATATACCTAAAGTCTCCTAATTCAAGAAAAACGTTATGGAGAGTAGAGATATATAGCTAATCTGTCAAAACCAATTGAGACCAATAGCTAATTCAAGAAAAAAGTCATGGAAATGCAAAAACAAATGTGGAGACCTATAGCTAATCTGCCATGGAACAGGATCTTGGAAATTCTTTAGAGCAGTCAGCTGAAAATGCAGAGATATTAATGGGAAATGTGGAACCTCACACTGTGTTAAGCACTGAAATAACAGCAGAAAGTCGACAATTTGGGATCTGACTCAATTCGTATGATTGGTCATTCATTATCAGAGACAAAGGCATGTTTTGATGATTTTTTAGCAGGGGTCACTGACTCCATTAGCAATTCAGTTCGTAAGGGAGAGAATGCTGTGCAGAGCACAGTACATACAATCAATTCATCAGTAGCATCCATTACTATGTAGTATTGCTTTGACACTCAAACATGAAACCTTTACATGTTGGTCATAATGTTATTATTCTTCATGATTATAATACCCTTATTCAGTTCAAAGTTATAATTTTTCTCACTCACCTCATTCAAAACCTACAATAGATGCTCATACATGAAATGTAGCATACACACAAACAACAGCCCCTATATATAGCTCCCCTACAAATAAACCAGCCTCCCAAGCACTACCTACATTATTATCAAATCAGCCCAATGAATCCAGCAAGTTCTGATCCTAATATCATTTCAACGGAATCCATATTTTTAAAGGTGGGCAGAAACTCAAACATTCTAATTACACTTCTTTAAATTTGCAAATCTAAGCAGTTACCACATTCAGCTATGTATACACAACAAACACAAAGAATATTTGAATATGAAGGTAAGATCAAGAAGGACTTACCACTTTGATAAGAAGTATCCAAATTTCAAGTTTCCGAATGGAAGAAGATTGTTGCAGAACTGATGCAAGTACCACACCCTGAAACCGTAATTTCAGCTCATTGATTAGTTGAATCAAGTGCAATTAAGATATAACTTTAACACACACCTATCGCTTACCCATGTCTCTATTAAACAATAAAACCAAAGGATTCAATAGTTTGATGCATTGATCAAAGAGACGAATAATAATCATCATATAGATAAGACTCATATTTTGCACTCCCTTATACCCTTTTACTATGCTTGAATTATCTCGATTAAATGATTAATCCTTGTTACTTGCATCGATATAATTCATAAGTTAAAACTATAGTCTCTTTCAAGACACACAATCCTTATACCTAAGTTGAATTGACCATAAAACATGAATAACTGTTATGAAAATAAGAATCTTCCATTTCAGAGGATAACATTTTATCATCAGATCATTTTTTCAAATAGAGCACGCATGTTAAGGAAAAAGGGTTGGTTGAGACAATGGTCCCTCATTTTCTTGCCTTCATACTCTGTGCTCTGTGAAACTTTTATGTGTTTTATTCAACTACTCACTTAAGCAACACTTAAAATTTTGAACAAATACAACTTGAAAATTTTGGCGTTTGTCTGAACAAATACAAGTTCACAGCTAGGAGATTTTCCTAGAAGCATCTACCCTTACAAGAGTGCATCATGTGGTATTGATAGGGGCCTCCAATTTCATCTTGCGGATGTTTTCAAAAGTGAATACATATAAATTGGGTGCTGCTCGCAAAGTTTTTATTCAACATGGCAGATTCCAAGTATGACCTTATGCCTTTTTTATCAGCTATTGTAGC
>JAOTIZ010000005.1:16460422-16490435 GCA_027123425.1 Erythroxylum panamense | reverse complement strand
TTCAAAAATTTGCTACCCGAATTAATTCGGGCCGGGCCGGGTAATCGGGCCGGCCCGAATAATGCACACCCCTACTCAGAGCTGCTACGCTCTGAAACGAGGAAGTCGCAGGAGACACTTTTGAATTTTATTTAGGACCCATCAACTATGCAGGACAAGGCCCATCTTTTCTTCCCTCAATCCAACGCTTTGTGATACTCCTTATTGATGCCTTGTTATTCTAGATGTTTCCCTATCTCTTATTCTCCTTTGTCTGTATCCTTGCCTGTGTAAAGATATTTGCTGATCAATAAATGATGAGGCAAAAGATTAAATTTTAGTTTTACTTTCGATAATTTTATCATAATATGTAACATCTCATTATTTGTGGGAATGTTAGAATAAAAAATATGAGTGATTAAAGAGAGCTTAAAAATGTATTTTTATGCTCATGCATAATATGGCATACGCATACAAGTAAATAGTGAAATGCTGCTAATTGAAATGACTGTACATGCATTCATTGACATTCCGGGTATAATTGTTTATAAATATAATTGTATTGAGAATTTTGATTTGTTTGTATTGAAAATTAATTTGGAAAGTGAAATGGTTGATTTAGAAATTTTGGAGACTTTTAGGAATTTTTTTTGAAAATTTGGGATAAATTTTAGACTAGGAAAAATGTCAAGTGGCAAAACAATTGTTTAAAAGATAGTAGAAATTATTGTTCAATGGCAATGGAAATTTTTGATAAATGACTTTAAGAATTATTGACAATTGGCATTGAAAATTGAAAGGCAATTGGAGTAAGAATTTGAGGCAAATAGAATAGTTAATAAAAGACCTAAGAGAGACCACAAAAAGGGAACCACACCTTGTGCTATAACCCACGAAATTGTTAAAAAAAATAAAGACTATCTCATTTTAATTGGCTTTCACCTTACTCACTTACTCTCATCTCTAATAATTTTTCTACTCATCTTCTTCATCTGCAACATTCTCTTCTCACCTCACCAATGTTGGAGCTTATTCTTGCCTCCATTTATCACCATCACTTTGCTATCATCATCATCTTCTTCACTTTGTCATTTAAGAACCCAACCTTACCACCTTTAGAGGACGAAGAACGTGGGATGCTTGGGAGCTAGGGTCGAGTGAGATTTTGAAGAGTTTAGAGCTAAATCAAGTAAGTTATGCTCTAAATGTTATGGGTATTGTTAAAATGAAACAAGAATGATGAGGAATGTGGGATTGATGACCTGATTATGTGAGTTGTGTGTGTGTGATATGGATGGTGAAAATTTTAAGTAAATTTCTTGTTTTTGTAATTATGAATGATCCTTAATGACCCATGAATTGTTACAGAGATGTGTTGGAAGTTGAATGATCATTAAAGTGGTGTTTGGATGAGAGTAAAAAATTGCTTATGAATGGGTAAATATATATATGCTCTGTTTTTGGTTAATGATCAATTATAGATCATGATTTATTTGTTAGTGATTTATTGAGTTGAATTGGGTAGAGAATGATGAGTAAATGAAATGGAAGAGATAATCTAGGTATAAGATGAGTAAGAAGTAAATGTTGAAAGTTTGAAAATCTGGAAAATGTTAGCAGAAAAATTTTCACTGATATGCTTATGTGTTTTAGCCATAACTTGTTATGTAGTTATTCAAATGAGTTGATTCTTGATTTGGATTAAATTAGAGACATATGGCTACCTTTCTTATGAAGATATCGAGTTTAAATTTTTTTTTAAGAGTCTCAAATTTTGATGTAAAAATGAGAACTGGGTGTAGCAAAAGTTGTGGATGAATGTTTATGTTGTATTATGTTTTGAGTGTATGGGAATGTGCTATATTTTGGGTGTTTATGAGCAAGTGAGGAATATGAAATGTGCATAGATGATATTGAGTTAAAATTGGGTATCTTTGAAGAAGTTATCCATTGAGATGATGAATTAAATGAGTTGAGAATTGGGAATGAATAGTAACAGTGTTGAGTTTTTGATCTGAAACTTCCATGAATTTACTGTATTGATTTAGGCAGATTTTGACAAACTTGTCTTTATAAAAGTTGTATATTATCTTTCTAGCTTTTCATTGATATAAAGTAAGAAATTTTTGGACATTGGAGTGGAGAGATATGATATTTAGAAGTCTGTGGTGTTACATGGGATTGGCTTTCGAGATAGCTGCATTGATTTAAAATTTTGACCCTTATAGAGGCAAAATTTGTTGATGAGGTCTTTATGGAAATTGTAGGTCTAGAAGTCCTCTTCAAAAAGGTATTTGAATCATCTTAATCTAATATTCTTAGTAAAATTTATACCCATTTTACCGAACAGGTCTGAAAAAGAAGATAAAAGGGAGGATCACGACTCTGCCGTAGGAGCACGCAGGTAGCGATCACGACCCACAGGTCCTCCTCCCAGCCTGAACATGTTTCACTCTTTTAGCTATAACTTTTTCGTTTGACCTCCAAATGACCTAATTTTTAAAGAATTTGATTTCTAACACATTCTTCTATCTCACTACAAAAATTTATAGCTTTTGATATTAATTTGAAAAAGATTGATTGAATCAAAGTGAGGGGATCGATGGGAAGAGTATGCGTTAGATATTTTTATTGAACATGCTTCAGTATTTTAATGATATCTTGATCTGTAGGACTCCAAATAAGATTAATTTTAATTTGTAGTAAACTAGAGATATAGGCCTACAAATTGTCTCAAGAAGTCGAATTTCAATTCTTTCTCTAAGATATTGAATTTCTGCATGGAAGTTGTACATAGTACACTGTTATTGAATGTGAACAATCCGATAATGTTGGAGGTATATCTTCCAAATTATTGAACCAAATTGAGTGATTTTAGTGTCAATGGAAAGATAAGACATAGAGGAACACTTTTCTATAAGAGGATATGACTAAATTATCTCGCTTTCTAATTGAATGTGAACAGTAGACTAGAAAGAGTGACTTGGAAAAACAATTGTGAAGTGAGTCAGTGAGAAAGGAATAGAGATTCTAATGGTTTAGTGAGGCATAAATCTAAGCATAAGTTATAGTTAGATGAGTTTTGATATGAAATTGATTTTGTGATGAAATTGATGGATAAATACACTGGATTAACATGAACATGCATTGTACATAATTCGTTTCATACATATGCAATATTGAACAATTATAATTGTGCATATTGTGATATATGTGTGTGTTGTTTAATATAGAGGATCGAATTGAGCACCATCCTCCAAACGTTGCTGGGACTTCAAGGCAATAGCTTCTGGAGCAACTTGTGAGTAACCTAGGTGGTCTCACTTAATTACTTGTTTGCTTAATTTATGTTTTGAATGTTAACTGAATGTGTTTAATTGTGGATTCTGGACAGAAGGTCCGTTCAATGTGAATGTGGATTGAGATATTAAAGTGCTACTTGAATGTGAATGTGAAGACCTAAGTGCTTTATAATGTGAGTGATTGTGGTATATGCATTCCACGCATGAGCGTACAATCAGTAATAGTAGATGTGACCAGAGTAGCCATCGATCAAAGTTTAAAGTTCAACGAGTGAAAAGAACCTCGAGCTCAAACAGTGATTAAGAGCCTAAGGCTCACTATATATAATGAGCCCTATATCCCCCAAGCGGATAAAGGACAGTTATTAATGAGCCCGGTATCTAAATTGAATACGGGACAGTTCAGGCACTCGGTCACAATAACGTAATAAATGGAAAGTGTCTCATGAGCATTTCATATGCATTTATATCAAGTATGTTTGATTGATTGAAATGCTGAAATTTCCTATGCTGGAGTAAAAGTGTGATACATGATCTTTTATGCAAAATTGTGAATTACATGTTATGTGAAATGGTGTATTGTATGAGTTGAGTGAACCATCGATGATGATTACCTTATTGAGTTCGCAAAACTCACTCAAAATTTGTGATTATTTTTCAGGGTTGAAGAGTACCCCGTTAGACAAACGGGAGTAGACTTACGGCATGCAAGTAAAAGATAGAGGTCGGGATCAGTTGGCGTCTACATTAGTATTTCCTTTATTTTGTTTCAAATTAAATCTTCCGCAATTATTATAACTTGTGCATTCGAATATTTCTGTTTTGAAATAAATTTCCAAATCGGAAATGTTTGTATATGGTTTTTGCAATGTAGTGAAATTTTGACAAGTATTTTATATTTATAACGAGCCCAAATGGCTATTGAAATTTCTGATGATTGTATTACTATGATTGAAAATGATTATGAATTAAAGTGGGCCTGATTTGGTTATCGATTTTTGCACTTTATGTTTGTGGTTTAAAAAAAATTGTACTGAGTTTTGAATGATTGAGTACTCTAGCATGCTACCCTTGTAGGGCACGGACTCGGATATCCCTCAGGATTTTGAGTACATGTCTTACGGGAGTGGGGTGCTACATATAAGCATTTCATCAGTAACTAATGTGGTAAAGAGATGTCTTTTGTCTTATCTTTTTATTGAAAAATATTTCACACTGGGACCTTTTTAGAAAGAATATAACAAATTTATCTTAACTAGTTCATAATTTTTAGATCAAAACATGTAGTGATTATCAAATGCAAATTTGGACCCAATCATAGTATTGATGTTAAATTGACTTGGATAACTGTTAATTAGAATAATAAGGAAACACGTATGTGCCGTAATATATGACCATAATCACATTAAATATATATGTAGCTATGACTTATTCCATGGTATGATAATGTGATAAACAAAGGAGCAAATAAAATTTGTGGACAATGTCATGAGAAAATGCAAGACTTAAAAAGAAATTATAACTACTCTCAACTAAAAGTTATGGGCAATAATTCAGAACTATGGTATCAACAATTGTATCATTAATATATCAATACCATAAATATCTAAACTTGTTATACATAACAGATGAGCTGATCAAAATGATTGCATTTACAAATATATAAACCTGGATCAAACACTAACACAAAATTTATTAAAACTAAGCTACCAGTTCTATATTAACAAGCAATGCACAGGTATCAAATTTACAACATAACACTTATAGAACAATGTCAAACCATGTTCAAACTGTGAACTAAATCATGTCAAAATCTTCAAACAAATAATAACTAATACATATCCAGAACTAACACAAAACTAGAAGTTGGTATCCAAATTCTTAAGCATCAACAACTTCAGATTTTCTAGGAGAAGATCTTTTTGCCCTCAGTTTGATCCTCCTCATAGTTTGAGTTGTATTGCTAGTTGTATTTTGGGATGCTTGAGTAGTTGTTGCATTATTATTTGGAGGTTCTAGCACTTGACATTAAGTTTCACTCATCTATGAAGCATGAAAAATAAAAAAGATAAATATGACCATCTCCCTTATAACTAAAAATAATTAGTGTAAATATGTATTTAAATGACTTATGGTAAAGAAGGTATTCCTACTAACTTCCCAAAATGTCACTCCATTTCCTCTAATTGCCTATATAAACAAAAGGAATTATAATGTTTTATAAGTTAGAGACAAAATAACTTAAAATTAAATGTGAATATTTACTAATCATCCTCTTCTTTCTTCTTAAGATAGAAGACGTAGCATTTGAGCTTGAAGATACTAATTGTGTGGGTTTTTGAGCTGGACGATTACCAAAATTGGATGAAGGGGCTTCAATTTTTAGTGGCCTTCCTCTTTTTCGCTGCATTGTACATATTGATATGCTTTGTGATGAATAAATAGACAGTTTTTTTCTGTAACTAAAATGAAGGGAAAAATTAATAATAACTACCTTAATAGTTTCAGGTTGTCTTGAAGGCTGACTCTTATTTTTGCATCCTTTTATATTTTGACCAATTTCATAACAATCATGGCATCTCATAGCTACTCCAATCTTGCTCAATTTGTTAGGATTTCAAAGTTCTTCAATCTTATCCCTTTTTCTTACCTTTTTAGGTCTTCTAAGCATCTTCATGATCAATGGAGGTAATATTGGTTGAAGATTTTTAGTCTTTGGCCAAAATTTAGGACCCCTATTGGCTCTATAGCATATTGGTAACTCTTCAAATAACAATTATGCTTGTAATATTGATTGACATAAGCATCGATATCCTCCCTCTAATATGATATACAAGCCACACCATGCTTACATCAAATCCTTGCTAAATCCCATAGTCTACATTGATAAGCTCACATTTGTAAATTAATGATGAACTTGTCCGCAAAAAGTGTGACTTCAAATTTCAAATTCTAATGTGTCTTGGTCATATAATGCCTTGCTTCCTAATTTGAAACCTCTATTTTCTTCTTTACTCTTGGGCATATATCATTAGTGGATTTGAGCATTATGTCCCTTTTTCCATGTATCCAATTCATTAAAGAAACTCGAATGTCTTTTAGCATACTAATCAAGCTTTTCATATGAGCTTCACAAATGAATCCATTAAATGTCTTCAATATATTATTATGAACTATTTCATATCTTGGTCTTATACTGATAAATGCCTTCACAAAAGTCTCTAATTTCCTAATTTTGAAATCACTATAGGCCTTCATTAAAATACTCTTCAACTGCTCTATTACCTCAATAAACTCGACTTATGTTGTGCAACTCATCGCTTGCCAAAATAAACTCCTATACATGTGGACTTTATGGATACTTGACTAATTTACGTAGACATGTTGGACACATTTTCTATGCTCAGCTTATGAAAATAGGTACATCCACTAAACCCTATAATAAAAAAAGGAAATATAAATTAAAGAAGATAAATCACATTAAGAAATGAACATCACATATGTAGATATTTAAAGTTTCCACTTTGACTAGTTTCAGGTTGATCGTCATACTTTGTTACCTATAACTTGAGTTGAAGGTAAGGTGGAATCAAATTAATTAAATTCACCGCGCTTTTGCTTTGCGACCCAGTTCATTGTGCTGGGAATCGAACCTGCGACATGGGGCTAAGCCTCAGGCCCATACCCGAGCTCTGATACTACTTTGCTACCCAAAACTCGAGTTGAAGGTAGGGTGAAACTAAATTACTTAAATCGTTATAATTCAATTCTTCCATTTATTGGAACTTAGCCCACATGTAATTATGGTGTAAGCTTAACTCCTTCAAGCTTCTCATCAACTCATTAGGAAATTTGTAAAACATAGATATTACTCTATGACCTTTATCTTCAGAAACTCCTTTTAGAACTAGCATGTTAGGTTCATCAACACCCATATCCTTCTTACATTTAATCTTGCCCCCATCATATTTATTATCTTGTCTTACCAACACCCCACCATAATTAATGAAATGTAAAATTTACCAACATCTGTAAAATATTGGGCATTTTTAACAAGACATATAACATAACACATAATAAGATGGTTATAAATGGAAATATGTATAAAAGTTCAGACTAGAAAAAGTGAGATAAAGGAAAGAGTGATTAAGTATAAAATGATTCATATTCGAATAAAAAAAGGAAAAAAAACTAAGCAATCTCAATTTGGGACAATTAGAAACACTAAAGAGAAGCAAATCATATAAAGACTTCAATTCCTGAAAAAAAAAATCTGAAGTAGTTATTCATCAATTCAGATTAAAAAGCCTTTATTTTGTAATACTATAAAGTGATCCTAAATTTTCATTTAAACACCTAATTTACTTAAGGTATACAACTTGATATATTTCAAGTAGTAAATAAACTAATGAACCTTTAATATAAACAATTTGATTTGTCATAATGGACATTCATCACATTCAACTCTACAATCTTGAATGTAATATCCAATGCATACTTTATTTGTGTGAAATTCATAAAGTTAAGCTCTTATTCAACTTACAAAGTGATTAAACAAACACATGCAACATTTTTAGAAGAAGATTTGGTATTGGATAAAATGAATAAAGTTTTCAAGTACTGTATGAAATCGACATTATACTTGATGATTCTTCCATCAATTCTTCATTTCATTGCAAATAAAGCACTATATATCTTCTTAAAACTCATTTAAAATAATCCATGATATTGACAACAATCTTAACATAACAAGTTCCAACTAAATCTCTTAAAAGAAATAAACAAATAGACAACCAATTTGATTATTAAAGGAATAAATCCAAATCATAACATGAAGTGAACAGTCCTAGTTTGTTTACAATATTTCTAACACATGTAATTTAGCTAACAAAACATAATTATTTCAACTAATTCATCAAAAGATGCCTAAGCACAATAACTATCTAACCTCATTATGTTTCAGACATAATTCATAAGCCAAATACATATGAAACACTTTCTGGTTTTCTTGTAATGAATCGAAAAAAGGAACTAAGGTATAAAACTAAAAAACATGACAAAAGTATAAACAAGGCACACCTAAAAATCATAATTTTTGTAGTGCGATATATAAGATTAGTGTGATAGAGAAAAATGTGCGATACAGAATGTGAAAAGGAGCGAAGAATGGTGTGCAACAAGGAAGGTTGATGAGATAAGCAATGAAAATGTAACAATCTACTAAGAGGATGAGCAGAGATTGGTGCGATAGCGAAGAGAAGGGTAACAAACTGAAATGCAAATTAATTTAGGGTTTTAATCGTAAACAATGTTGTTTGTGTAATTTACTTAATGAAACTTAATTAGTTGAATTAAGTCTGATATGTACACATGTTTAGGGTTTCTTTCTTATATGGTTTATGACGTGAGAAACCTTTAAGTTGTAGTTATAACTATAAAATTGAGTAAAGTTTGAGATCTTTTTGTAATTAACCCATTTAGAATCTAATTTATTATTAATTAAATATATTATTTAATTATTTATAAATATTATGAATAATTTAATTTAATTTAAGTTTTATAATTAATAGTAATTTAAAATTTAAAACTAAATAATTTTAATTTCATAATTATTAATAAATATAATTTAAATTTAAATTTAAATTTGAAATAAAATAAAAATTTCTTTAATAATTAAAAACTAAAATAAATGTTAATTAATAATTAATTAATAAAAATATTATATAAGAGATCAAAATAGATTTAATTAATTAATTTAAAAATAATTTATCTTTAAAGTTTTCTAATATAATTATTATAAGTAATAAAAATATAATCATAATTTAATATAACAAAAATTTATTTTTATTTTAAAAATAGAAACTAAAACAAAAAAATAAAAAACAAATGTTTAAAAAGATATACAACAAAACAAACATTTTCATATGTGCGCCCCCTTTATTCTCACCTAATGTATCATAATTACATATGAGATAAAATTTAAAAATAACTTATTTTTAATTAATTAAATTTATTTTAATATCTTATATAATATTTATCAATACATTATTAATACAATTATTTTAATATATTTAATTTAGTTATCCACATTAAATAAAATATTAAATTAAATTAAATCTCATAATTTTTATTAATAATTATTTCAGTATATTATATTACTGAAATATAACATAATTTTTATTAATAATTAATTTAAATAATTAAATATATAATATTAAATTAAACTATTCATAATTTTTATAAATAAGTCATATATCAAATAATTAAATAATATATATTTAATTGATAATAAACCTTTTAATTTTTTTTGATATTTTTATAAATTTTGAAAAGAGGAAAAAATTAAATCTAAAAATAAAAACAAAAACTAAATCAAACAATTTTTTTACTAAATTAGAAAATAAAAAACCAAAATCAAGGCGTACGTTAAAAACTTCAAGTCTAGCCAATCATGAACTAAATTCCACAGCCACGGCAACGGCACCGGACCAGACCAGCACCAGCACCAGGATAACCTACCATAGCGTACCCACACACCCACACTCAATCGCGCTTTGGCTTTGACTATGCCTATGACAGGAGACACCGTTAAGGAAGAAGGAGAGTGGGGGAAAGAGGAGAAAGGGATGAGTAGTACAAAGACTAGGAAGGAGAAGAGGAAGGAGAGGAAGAAGGAGAAGAGGAAGCAAGTTAGGAGAGAGGTGGCCGAGAAGGAGAGGGCAGAGGAGGAGATCAGACTCAACGATCCGGATGAGCAGAGAAAGGCGGCGGAGATGGAGCAAGAGGAGCGGCGGTGGATGGAGATGCAGAGGAAGGAGTTTGAGGAGAGAGAGAGGCTGTGGCTTGAAGCCATGGAGAGGAAGAAGAAACAAGAAGAAGAAGAAGAAGAAGAAGAACACTGGAAGCCTCTAGAACAACGAGAAGAAGATTCTAAGATTGAGAAAGGGGGTGAGTGCAATGACGATGATGCTAATTGGGAATATGTAGAGGAAGGGACAGCTGAAATTATATGGCGAGGAAATGAGATCATTGTCCGAAAGAGAAAGATGAGGGTTCCTAAGAAAATTGTTAGTGCTGAACAAAGCAGAGAGGAGGTGGGCCTTTTTTTTAATAAAAAAAATCTTGCCTATGCTAATGCTAATGCTAATGCCAATGCCGTATGAGCGACTGATTTGATCTGATATCTTGTTTTCTAGGATGCTGATAGGCCCACTTCAAACCCTCTTCCTCCTCAATCGGGGGCCTTTGCTGACTTCCAGAATGCGGCAGTTGTTTCTGCGCAGCAGATGCTTGAGAATGTTGCTCAACAAGTACCAAATTTTGGGACTGAGCAGGTGCAGACATTCAGTCACAATTCATTTTTCTTCTACTCGTATATTTTGCTGCACTTCTTTATAAGAATTTGTTTCACAAGAAGTCATTTGTTTGTATTTCCGGGCAGGATAAAGCTCATTGCCCTTTTCATTTAAAAACTGGAGCTTGTCGGTTCGGTCAGCGCTGCAGTAGAGTTCATTTTTATCCCGATAAAGCTTGCACATTACTTATCAAAAACATGTACAATGGTCCTGGCCTTGCATGGGAACAAGATGAGGGGCTTGAGGTCTGTTAAATGCTGCCTTCATGTAACTCTTGTATCCTGTTAACGCATCTGGCAATGCCCTCTGATGTGGTTGAATGATGGACGATTGTTTGCAAACCTTGTATAACTTGTTTTTCACACATTAGTAATTTGTGCAGCTGGTACTCCTATTCATTTTTCTTTTCAAAATAAAGAGTTGGCTTTTATACAAAATATCGATCCACAATCACGTCAATATCAAATTTTGAAAGGATTTGCTCCTGTTTAGATTATGAACACATATGCCTTTTTTTTTTGACTGTTTTATTTATCTTTATTTTGAGCTTTTGCATGGTTTTCATCATTTAGATAGTTAGAAAGATATCATCTATGTATTTTAAAGGAGAAGTAAACGAGTTTTTTTCCCCTTCTCTAACCTACTTTGAGATTATTGTTTATCTTTCCATAAGTCAAATCAGATGTTCTTTACAAGATTCACCTCAAGGGAGCTTCATGGTTTTGGCAGTGTTGGTTGAAGTAAAAGATTTTTGCTATTCTGTATCCTACAAGTTGACATGAGAGTGAAATGTTGCTATTCCAAGTTATATTGTTTTTCTATTTATTATGTGTTTAAATGTATTCTCATCTTCTGTATTGCTTTCTTTCAAATCTTTTGTCTTTTTCTTCCTACTCGCATGTTTCTAATTTCCTAATATTTGAATCAATAGCTCTGCCTATATGAAGACCTTGTTGTGGACAATGGAAGGTCGTACATTTTATTTTGTTCTTTTTTCTGTTAACATGTCTCCTGAACTTAGCTTGTATTGAAAAACTTAGTTGCATTAATTATTGTGATTTCCATTTAGTTTTATATCCTTAACAACTGATAGTTTCCTGGGCATTACAAGGAATGATGGAGTTGGGTTCTTTGAGGACCCTTGTTTATTTACAGCTGCTGGTTGAAGGCAGGGAAACCTAACATTTATGTGGAGGGTCTATTGGAACTTCGTTGGTATAAGGGTAATGTCTGCTAAAAATAAGTGGAAATGTAATCGTGATAGGTGCCTTGGAGGATGAAAAATTTGTCATAAACTATGTTGCAGACATTATGTTGACGTAATTTGTTTCCCGAGTAGCACAAGATCCTGTCTACTTCTGATTAAGTACACTAAAGGGCACGCATTAGTCAGGAGAACAAAAAATTATAATGCTTCACTTTAAGCATTACACAAAACTAAGTAGATTGGTTCTTGTTTGCTGTGGGCCCTGTTCATCAAAAGGATTGATGAAACCTTTTGAAAAGCTTTAAAAGATTGATAGTGGCTATAGTTACATTGATTGGTTTCAAAGGCTTCATTATTTTTACTTGGTTGCTATTTCAATGGAACTGTGCTATCATTTTGTTTGTTTTGGCTTAGGACTTGAAGAGTATGAGAAATCAAGTTGGAAAAAAAAATTGCCTTTATCCTCAATATGGTCAATGTAATGTCTCTAAACAGGAAAACTGTTGCTATAAAATTGAGTCATCTTGAGGCACTTTTGTTATCACTTTTTCTGTCTATTGAGAACTTAGTGTTCCTTTATTTGCCACTGGCCTGAAAGTATATTTCTGTAAAAGCATGGAATTGCAACTGTCAGGCAAAGTGTCAAAACTGTTTGAACTGGGCATCTTTTTGTCCTGTTCATTACTTTCCATAATCTAGGCAGGCCTTGGAGAAATTGGAGTTGTTCTGTTTTAGGTAGCTGGTATTCAACTTGTTGTTGAAGGATTATTTTCCCTTTGTGTGTGTGTATTCAAGTGCTTTGTTTATGGCCCTGTTTACTTTGGAAATACCACTACCAACACATGCATGCCTTTCACCTCGTCCCCCCATTCAATGAAGGGAGAAAGAAGAAGGCATGCATACTTATAAAAACATGATTTTTTGTGGAGGTGCAAGTAGACATGAATCAATTTTGTAGCAGATTAGATTAGTATGATAGACTATATTGAGGCACTAGATTTTTTTGAATTCTGTTTTCATTTTCATATAATATCAGTTGATGTGGCTTGTGATCTTACGAGTTTATTTCCTTAAAAAGTAGTTGAAATTAGGCCTTGCTTATTGTTGGGAGATAATCATGTCATAATTCAGAGACTGAATGTGGTGAAACCCGGAATCCTTTGTGTTAGATTGTCTCATGAAATTAATTAGAGAGTTTATAGTTCAACCACAGGGCTTCATGTTGTGTGATATTATTTTAGGCTATCAATAAAAAAATTAATCTGTTGAAGCCCTACGAAGCTTCAAAAATACATTGCTATATGCTTCTTGATTGTATAAGTATTTAAGACATTAAATGTGTAAGTGAAAAGCATTAATGAGTTGGATTTTATCCTTATCATTTCAGTATACAGATGAAGAGGTTGACTGCAGTTATGAAGAATTTTACGAGGATGTGCATACAGAGTTCTTAAAGTATGGAGAAATAGTGAATTTCAAGGTTGATAGCTGCTTTTTACTATTTCTACGAGCCATTTTTTGTATGAGATGCTTCTCCCATAATGGGAATGATCTTCCCCATTACCATCTATTCCTAAATTGCACTTTTAAAATTTTTTTTAATTAACATTTTGTGGAGTCATATATTGGAGATTAATGTTTTTCTTCCTTCTTCCCTTCTTCTTTTTTCTTAATTTTTACTTCTACATTTCTTTAGTTATTTTCTTGCACGTGTGTTCTGATAGCAACTTGTATTGAAAAACAAGTCATAGTTGATTTTTAGTTGGGGGTATTTGAAATTTGAAGGTTTTGGTTGTAATTCTTTTGTATTTTGTCAATTGACTTACCGGAATAATGTCCATCTCAGGTCTGCAAAAATGGATCTTTCCACTTACGGGGAAATGTTTACGTGCATTATAAGTCATTGGATTCAGCTGTTCTTGCTTTTCATTCTGTCAGTGGTCGCTATTTTGCTGGTAAACAGGTACCTGTTATCAGGATATATTAGTTCTTCTGAAATTAAGAACATACTTGAACATTTATTTTTGTGGTTGGTGGTGTTTTATGGAAAATAAAAAATGTCAAGTTCAGGACTTTAGGATGAGCTTCTATGAATTTGTGAGTACATGTTTGTGTTCTGATACTTCTCCATTTGGATGCCTATCCTAACCTAAATGAAAATCCTTATCTCTGCTCTTCTGATTATTGTTGTTTTTTCTTTGTGTTGAATGTTTTGTGCAGAATTATGAATTGACTACTCGAAGTTGTAATTTAGTGTTGAAAATACTTCAGTTTGTGAACAAGATAAGGAATGATAAACTATGCCACTCATTTATTGTCCATGTTTTGAGCAAAATAAATATGAGCATAGTGGACTGTACATGATTTTGTCAGTTACTTTCAGAAACTATGAAAGGTAGAAATGTGGTATGCAATTCATCATACATTTGATGAGGTGAGCTGTAATGATGCGAGCCTTGAGTTGCAATGCACAAGTCTTTTGATATTTAATATATGGTTATATGGAATGGTATTACAAGTGTAAAGGAACTGTTTACTGTTCCTTGTAGATGTTGAAAAGCAGAGATAATGAGCAAATTCACCTACTTTTGTTCACCCGTTGAAATAGTGCAGACTGTCCTTATGTTTTAGCCTTCAACTTTCTAGTAATTGGTGACTGCATTAATGCATATGACTCAGTTATGACAGGGAAGGAGCATTTGAAGTTAGACCATAGCAATCTATTTGGTTGGTACATGAGGTTCAAACCTTACAAGTGCCTCCCAACTAATGTATCATCTGATTCATTGTGATGATTTCATACTTAGGTGCTGGTTTCATTACTTGTTTGAAAAGTTGGAAATGTTTTCCTTTTCTGGACATGAACCGATGTTGCCTGTCAGACATAAGTATACATGGGATGCCTATTGAAGTTATATTCAGTGATAAAAGCTCTGTACTGAAAAGTTTAGTGTATCATTTAAGCATTTCCTATGAAATTGCGTAGATTTCTTGATTGCCTTGGTAAAATTATTGTCCGCTATGCTTCCCAGTCCATCGATGCTAAACCTTTCTAATGTTGTATTGTTTCTTTTTTCCTTTTACAAGTAAAATTTTTAAGTGGCAAATCGTTTACAGGTGAAGTGTGAATTTGTGAATGTAACACGATGGAAAGTCGCTATATGTGGGGAGTTTATGAGAATGAGGCATAAGGTAAAAGTAGTTTCCTGTTTATTCACTCTTTCAAACGCTTTTGATTCATTAAAACATTTATCTTCCTAACATGCAAAATCTTAAAAAATTAATAGCTTGTGGCCTGGCTTTTTCATATTGGCAATTTTTCTTGTTTGGATATGGCAGACATGTTCTCGTGGAACAGCTTGCAATTTTCTTCACTGTTTCCGCAATCCTGGTGGAGACTATGAGTGGGCTGATTGGGATAAACCACCACCAAGATATTGGGTGAAAAAAATGGTTGCCTTATTTGGGTACTCTTATGAATCTGCGCACGAGAAACAGATGGAACCAGGAAAAGTAGGCCGCCAAAGGACTTCTGACCAGAAAATGAGAGTGGATACAGACAGGTTTGCTTTTCACTTAGGCTGGAAATAATTTTTACCTCCGAACTATTTATAAATCATCTTTAATTTGGGCCCAAATTTAGTTTTTTCTCAATTTTAGTTGGACATATTACATTCTTAACTGCTTACTTTTGTTTTCTTCATTCCAGGCACGACACAAGAAGATCTAGATCCAGGGAAATGGATCGGTTAATTCAAAATTCTGGTAGTAGAGGTGAACATGAAGATGATATTCAAGAAAGAACTCCTTGGCAGAGTGGCATTAAAGATGATCAGCAAAGAAGTAAATTTCATGATGGACAACTATTTGAAGATAACACGGATTTTGAAAGCAATCATAAAAGTCGAGGCAGAAGCCACAGTTATGATGGTCTTATGGATTGCTCTGATATTAACCATAACAAAGACAGGGAGAACCACAGTGATCATGCCAGTAAAAGTTCAAAACACGATAGCAGAACAGCGGAACACTCAAATGATAAGCAGGGGAGAAAGAACAAGAGCCACAAGGTTGATTTTGATGACGAGCCTTTAGATGGTAGCAGAAAGAGAAAAAGGCATCAGTATCATGCCAAGAATTCTGAGATGCAAAAGGAAATGACATCAGTTGATCATTCCAGAGATATTAGGGAAGAATACAGATGTGATGGATATTATTCAGATAGGGACAGAGATATGAAAAAACACTGTTCTCAAAGGAGTCAAAGTTCAATACACCATAGCAGAAAACCGTCCCCAGATTCTATGTCAACTGGGGATGGGTTGTACAAAGACAAAGATAGAGAACGATACCATAAACAAAGGAAAAGCTCAAGGAACCCGAAGAATGTCTTGCAATTTCGAGATGATCATTGTGATGATATGTACAGGACATGTACCGACTCCAGTGGTGATAAGGCAAAAGCAGAGAAGAGGAGGCACAAGAATCACACAAGGAAGCATTCAAGACACGGAGAGCCACAGTTTTCTGACGATAAAGGGGTAAGTTCAAAGAGGTTGAGAGAGAAGTCTGGAGGCGAGGAATCTACTTCAAACAAACCCCACTTCCGCTTGGGAAGAAATCAACTAGATCGTTATTCCATGAGTAGATATCATTCAAGTGCAGAAAACAGAGAAGCAGGATTTGTTTCTGAGGAGTTGAAGGCCAATGAAAATCATGAGTTGAGCCAAGTGGATAGAAGTGATGGAAAAGGTGAATTATGTGAGGTGGATTTAACATACAACCCAATTGAGGAATTTGCCGAACTGGATCGCTGGGAGCCTGAAAGCCCTGAGGGAGACAGACAGGAGAGGAGAGCCAATAGAAGATCTTCTAACGCTGGAAGATCAGTGACCAACTGATTGCGCAGAGGATGAGGCAAAGCAAACGTATGGGAAATGGAGTTTGTAGGCAAGGATTCTTATAAGCTTTAGAATAGAAGCCACATCAAACAGAAAAGTCTCAAATGGCTCATCTCCTCAATCGGCATCTTATACTTTAGTTGAAATCACATATTGATGTTAGCTACAAAACATTTTTGATGAGTTACCTTTTTTAGGCGATTGTAAATAATCTTAGTAGCCTTTGTTTAGTTGGGGTAAAGTCTTTTTTTTAGATCTATTCTAATTTTTTTAAAAAAATTAGTTAACTGTTTAACTGTCATTTAAAAAGAATATTTTTGAAAGAGTTTCATACAGTAGATTGTTTGACAACATAAAAATAAAAAGTAATTTTAATTTTAAATATATTTTATTTTGTAATAAAAATTATTTATACATATAATTATTATTTAAAGTATATTAAACAATATGCAAAACATAATATATTAATTACTATATAATTTTAAATTATATAAAATATAAATGAAAATTTTTATATAGATTATAACATAAGTAAAATTAATATAAAAAATATATATTACAATATATAAAAAAGACAAATAATAGATTTGTAAGATAAACGTGAAGATGAGTTTGTGAGTATTATGTGAATTACGTGTAAAACATAAAAATAAAAGAAACTAAAAATAGGTTCATTAATTAACCTGAAAAATTTATTCCAAAATAATCATTTGAGAGATTTTTTTAAGAAGCTTCAAATTTGAAGCTTCTTAAAAAGTTATATTTCGGCTCCTAAAGGAATTATTTCTATTAAAAAAATATTTTTTTATTTTATAACCAAACAATTATTTTTTTAAAAAATACTTTTATAGTAGAAAATTACTTATTTATCCCCAAAAGTCCATTCAATCTGTCACTAGACGCTTTGCCAAGTGCTTTTCAAAGGTTGAGTATAAACCCGGTCCAGGAGGAGCTGGTGATAGTCCTGTCAAACCCAAGTTCTCCACTCCATACCCATACCCATGCCCGTACCCGTATCCGTACCCGCACATAGAGATTATACTTATTTTATAAAAGCACATTAATTCACTTTTTCTATACAAAAATACAAAATAAATTGACGGATTGGATTTGGAATTCCGTTAACTCAAATCAATAAATACTGAATACAACGCAGCGTTTCAAAAGACTATAAAAGAGCCTTCTTCTATCGTCACCCAGCAGCCGCCGCTGCTCCGACTACCATAAGCGGAGGTTGATACATCCAGTAATTGAAATTCCAAGTCCTCTGTGTTTATTTTAATCTAACCTACCAACTCTCACTTTCCCTGTCGTGTTAACCAAGTGCAGCTACAGCTTTATTAGGGTTTTAAAAAAATGGAATCAGTTAAGCGAAAGTCGATGCCAACAGAGGCGCTACGTCCCAGTAAGCAACAGAGAGAGAACGGCTCGGCTTTTTCCATAGAACAGGTGGCTTGTGTTCACGACGTGTCGTATCCTGAGGGTTATGTGATCACCAAGAAGCCTGACTCTTCCGACACGAAGCCGGCTAAAGAATTTCCATTCGCACTTGATCCTTTCCAGTCTGAGGCCATTAAGTGCCTCAACAATGGCGACTCCGTCATGGTATACTTCAGTCCCTCTTCATTGATTTATTGACATGGTTGCAATATAAAGCTAATGTCAAATTTGACAGGTTTCTGCTCATACATCAGCTGGGAAAACCGTGGTGGCATTGTATGCTGTTGCTATGTCTTTGAGAAATCTGCAGCGAGTCATTTACACTTCACCCATTAAAGCACTTAGCAACCAAAAGTTTAGAGAGTTCAAGGAAGAATTTTCTGATGTTGGCTTGATGACAGGAGATGTAACTATTGACCCTAATGCTTCTTGCTTGGTGCGCCAGACACACTTTCCCAACTGTGGCTTATTATTATTGTTGTTGTTTTTGTGTGTATTCTCCTGATTGACTATGTCAATTGTTTTAGCTTTTTTAAAAGGCCACGTTTTATTGTAGGTGATGACCACCGAAATTTGGCGTAGTATGCAGTATAAGGGATCAGAGATCACACGTGAGGTGGCTTGGATTATTTTTGATGAGGTGCATTACATGCGTGATCGAGAAAGAGGTGTGGTATGGGAAGAAAGCATTGTTATGGCCCCAAAGAATTCCAGATTCGTGTTCCTTTCTGCAACTGTGCCTAATGCTAAAGAATTTGCTGATTGGGTTGCAAAGGTGACTTGCTCTCTCTTTGACGTAACCATATGGTTGTTTATCAAAGGTGACTAAAATAATTGGTACCATAAGTATATTGGCCAAGTGACTTATATTGTCAAACTGATAATTATGTAAAATATGGTGCAAAAATGATACTCCTTTCATAAGTCGACAGTAACTTCAAATTTGGAGGAAGCAATGTTGCTTTTTCCTTCTATCATTCCAGAACATATCCTTAACATGCCCTTTCCTTCCTCCCACAAAACAAGACACAAGGTGAAAAATTGGACACGGATGAGGCTAAAGTTTGTATCCTTGAGATCCTTGTTCACATCATACAAGTGGAGGGAAAGAGAGGCTGATTGCTTGCTTTTTATAGTGTTGAAATTTTTAAACAATTTGATGTGCTTGGCATTAGTTGATTACTTCCTCGTAAAGATGTTAAGTTATAAATGAATACTTATGACTGTGGTATGAATTAAAGGTGCATCTACAACAATGGAACATATTTTAGTGGAATCTAAAATGCATTATGTTATTCCAGGTTCATCAACAACCGTGCCACATTGTTTATACTGATTATCGTCCAACGCCCCTTCAGCATTATATTTTTCCTGCTGGAGGTGATGGTTTGTACTTGACGGTGGATGAAAAGGGAAAATTTCGAGAGGAAAGCTTTCAGAAAGCTTTAAATGCATTGGTTCCCAAGGGTGAAGGTGAAAAAAAAAGGGAGAATGGGAAGTGGCAGAAGGACTTGATTGTGGGAAAACTTGGGGAAGAAACTGATATTTTTAAGTTGGTAAAAATGATAATACAGAGGCAGTATGATCCGGTTATTCTTTTCAGTTTTAGCAAAAGAGAATGTGAGTTCCTTGCCATGCAGGTATTTTCTTTGTCCCATATTAATTTCATTTGATTTTCTTTTTTCTTTTACATTTTCAATTCTTTGATTTTGTTATCCTAATTTACTTAATGTTGTTACTAGCTTCCTCTGTGACCCAAGCAACCCAAAATGTATGACTTTATTTTGCCAATATTTAGCTTTGTCCTCATATCTGTTTCTTTTGTGCTGTAATTCTGGAAGTGCAAATGAGCATAATAGTCCGTTGTTTGGAAACATGTTTCTATAGCTCAAGATGCATCAATTTGGTAACCATTTCTTTTCACACAGATTGTACTTCTTCCTTGTCCTTAATAAACCATTGGATGTCTTTGTGTTTGGCACTACAGATGGCAAAAATGGATCTCAACAATGATGATGAGAAAGTCAATATTGAAACCATATTCTGGAGTGCCATGGACATGCTATCAGATGATGACAAGAAACTCCCTCAGGTACGTTTTGTTCTTCAACATTTAATTGAGTTCTGCATCTGTTAGGTTTCTGCTCATGAACTGTAATGTCTAGCTATTTACTAAATAATGCGACGCATAAAATGCTAGTTGAGTTTTTTTCCTTTTTGGTTGATTTGTAGCTGATTTTACATGGCATTGTCTATCTATTTTTTTCCCAGGTTTTTTCTGTTTTTGCATCTCTGTTTTGGATTTTAAACATTATCATGTTTCATAGTTGTTATACCTTGTGCTTATGAAATGAATAATGTTATTCATGGTATTGGGAAAATGTGGAAAATCCATATTGGAAAATGTAATTGTGAGTGCAGCGTTTGAGAACTGCTCAATGTTCCCATGATTTAGAAACTAATCATGGATTCACATTGGCGAAAGTAGTGCTTTTAGAGCATCATTTTCTTAATGTTAATTAACATGCCCACACTTTAGAAACCAATTGGTTGTTTTACGATAAATTAAATCAACTTCTTCTTTACAATATAAAGTTATTTGTTGAGAGGGATGACTTTTCCTTGGGTGTACAAGCTTTTGCTCATGCATTACAGCCAGCAAAAGCTGTTGGGGATCACATGATATAATATTTATCAATATTATCAATCCCTTAAGGGCTGAAGTAAACCTTGCTAGCTGTTATTTTGGATTTTTTCCAGCCAACTTGAGTTTTGTTTATTATGTTTTGTTCTTGATCTAATGCGCCTGATTCCTAAATCTTTAAAGAGTTAATCTTTGTTTTGGGGACTTTTATATATTAAATAGGTATTCTTTACACTTCTGTCAATGTGAACTCCTGTAACATGTGCTGTATTATACAACGGATGGCTTGTATGTGCTGTATCGTGTGTATGTTAAACATAAAAAAATTGAAATTGCACCTTTTATGTGTGAATTTGTTTCTAACAAGTTAAATGTCTCTGTTTTCAGGTTTCAAACATGTTGCCTCTCTTGAAGCGGGGAATTGGTGTGCATCATTCTGGCCTGCTTCCAATTCTTAAGGAAGTGATTGAGATTCTATTTCAAGAAGGCTTGATCAAGGTTGATAGGCATCTTACAGTTGTTCAACTAGGATTCATTATCAAATTTAGTTCTTTTTCCTCCAGAAATGTTGTTACTTCTTTGGCCCCATCTTCCAAGCCTCTCGTTTGACACATGAAGATTTTGCCTATATACTAGCTAGTACACATGCTGCAAAATGCATTTCCTCTTTCGATGCTGCTTGCAATGATTGTTCTTTTTAGTGTCATTTACCCCGTCTATTCATATGAGATGATGATTGGGTTTTTTTTTTGTTTTTTTCCTGTAGTGTTTGTTTGCTACAGAAACTTTCAGCATTGGGTTGAATATGCCTGCAAAAACTGTTGTGTTCACAAATGTCCGTAAGTTTGATGGAGACAAGTTTAGATGGATATCTAGTGGAGAATACATACAGATGAGCGGCCGTGCTGGTCGTCGTGGAATTGATGAACGTGGAGTATGCATACTCATGGTGGATGAGAAGCTTGAGCCTTCTACAGCTAAGATGATGCTTAAAGGAAATGCTGATAGTTTGAACAGGTACTTGGTTACTTCTGCATGTACCAATACTCAAGTCTGATTCATAGTTTTATTGAGTTCTGATATAATCTTGGTGAATCACTTTTAAATTCAATACGGTCCACCTGACTGGAAATATGATATTCATGTTTTCCCTTTCTAAGATTGATCTATATAGAAGCTTATTGCTAGTAGGTTAGATGGTTGACGTGACTATAGAGTCTTCTGCGATCTCAATATACCTGCTTAAATGACAATAGCTGGTCCTGGATCCAAATTGAGCAGTTGAGTGGTGGAAGAGTCTTGAGATACAAAAATCATAAATATGCATATTCAATTTCTTGGTGCCAAATTGACAATATGGGTTATTCTGAAAAAGATTTTTTGTAGAGGAAGTTATTGTTGACTTCTTGTTATACTTCATTTCAGTGCCTTCCATTTGACATACAATATGCTTTTAAATCAATTACGCTCGGAAGATGGCGATCCTGAAAATTTGCTCCGTAATTCATTCTACCAGTTTCAAGCTGATAGAGCCATACCTGACCTTGAGGTTAGTTCATATAGAAACTTGAAGTTTCCATCCCTAGTGGATGATCTTTTGACCTCAGTTTTGTTTGTTCCAGATGATAAGATGTAAGTCTGTCTCTGTTTTCTTATTTTTAGGACACATTCTGTGAGATTTATTTGTATAGAGTACAAGCTACAACAATTGGGAAACTGATTCTGCTGTTTATTTCATTTAACTAAGATTTACTATTTAACATGTGTTTTGTGAGGAACGAGTGAATTAATATACACCAGAAGTTGACTAATAACGTATAGGATGCACCTTAACAAAGACCAACAATTTACTATATTAGATGTTGTAGGCTAAACTTTAAGGAGTAGGTAGTTAGTGCTATATCCTGTCTTTCTCCTACTTTTTTGGTTCCCAGACTTGTGTTGTTTGATAAGGGCTATTATACTGACTATGCATGAAGGAAAGAAAAAGCATATGAGAAGTTAGATAAGAAGACAGATCAAGTTGACAATATCAAAGGTACTTAGAGTACCTACTATTAACCAATATGCACATATAGTTGGATTGGAAAAGAAAGGGGGGAATGGCCTTTTAATAATTGATATTACAGAGACTAATTGTAGTTATTCCATCAGAAGTATGCAGATTGTTTGAGTGTCAGTGTGTGGAGAAATAATATTTATTGTTTGTATGAGTAATTAAAGGATCATACTGAGCTCCATGTCATAATCATTTTTTAATTATTTTTCAAGAGATAGAAGTGAAAGGATAACCATTTTTTGTGATCCTTGTACTTCAGTTGATTTGTCATCTCAGTCTTATTGCTTTAACTTTTTCTTTTGAAGTTCTTATTCTTTTTGAAATGTGCCAGTGAAATCCCTGCCTTCTTTAGCTTTGTCAAAATAGTCCATATTTGTTTTCTATCATCTATTTTGATAGTTCTACTTTTAGTAGGACTTCAACAGAAAACTTCTCCGTGTAAAAGTTCTGAAATAGAAAAATATGAGAAGTAGGTCTGAAAAAATATTTTTTTCCAAGTTCCTAATGGAGTTGGAAGAAGCGTATTTTTACCTTTCTGATGTGATATAATCCATATTTTCTTTTAGCTATCTGAGTTCCTTATACTTCGTTTTATCGGATGCGATGGAAGGCCCTACTCCTATATCAGCTTTGATACATGCTGCTACGATGGTAGCTTTGTCAAAATAGTCCATATTTTTTTTCTATCATCTATTTTGATAGTTCGACTTTTAGTAGGACTTCAACAGAAAACTTCTCCATATAAAATTACTGAAATAGAAAAATATGACAAGTAGGAGGACTGAAAAAATATTTTTTGCCGAGTTCCTAATGGAGTTGGAAGAAGAGTTTTTTGACCTTTTCTTTCTGTAAGGATTTAAAATAGACAAATTAAAATGAGAGGATTAAATGAAGAAAATGCAATAATGTGGACTACAAATCAGATTATTGAAAAAAAAAAAGAAAGTCTCCAGAAAGGGGAATATGGTATATGCTAATGAATTTCCACTATGATTACTAATCTTGGATGTTGCTGATCCTCTGGTTTATTTCACATCTGCTTGGACAATTTATTGCTTGGTTTTTCATTTGCATATTGATCAATTATATTTGCAGAAACAAGCCAAAGCCCTTGAGGAAGAGAGGGATTCAATGATAATTGAAGAAGAAGATAGTTTGAAGAACTACTATGAGCTGATTAAGCAATATAAAAGTTTGAAAAAGGATATTCGTGATATTGTGTTTTCTCCCAAGTACTGCTTGCCCTATCTCCAATCAGGCAGGCTTGTCTGCGTCCAATGCACTGGGACTGATGATAACCCCCCATCTTTCTTGATTGAAGACCCAATAGCTTGGGGAGTGGTAGTCAATTTTGACAGAGTAAAAACTGCTGGTGAAGGTAGGAGTTCCATTATTTGTTGGGTTTGTTGTTGTCATAACTTGCACATCTAATTATCATTTGTTGAACACATTAGATGATGCTGGTAAAAAACCAGCAGATGCAAACTATACAGTGGATGTCCTTATGAGATGTTTGGTGAGCAGAGAAGGAATTGTTAAAAAGAAAATTGCGATTGTTCCTCTGAAAGAGCCTGGGGAGCCTCTTATTGTTTCTGTTCCCATATCCCAAGTAAGTACTTGATAATATATGCTGTTTACGCTGGTATCTGTCTCCACTATTTTATTCTTTTCCCAGTGGCTGAGTCAAATTTTTTGAACATTCTTTACTTGTTCTGACTGAAAATGAACTAGATTGATTCGTAGTCGCTTAAGGAATATATAAATGAGTCCAGGCCTTTGTTAAAGGCTCAATGTGGGGCTCGATAAAGAGCAGTTCAGAACTCATTTATTTAAATAAATGGACTAATTCAAACCAAAATTTTTAATAATCAAACCAAAACTTAAATATGGAAGGTTCAGTTCATTCATGCTCATAAATAGATTGTTTAAAGACTCAGTTAAGTTTCATTTATATATATATTGTATATTAGGTTTAACTTTTTGTAACCAAACTAAAGCTTGAATGAACCTTATATTGAACCATGTCGAGCTTTAGCAAGCTCAAGCTTGTTTATTGTACTCAACTTGTGTCTGAGCCAAGCCTGTGCTTTGAGTTGAGTTCAAGCTCATGTTTGTGCCTATTTTTTATGTGAACTGAACCTCAACTTGCCTATGTTGGTTCGGCTCAGCTCTGTAAAATCTAGTAAAACTATATTAAAAACAATAATAAGGATGTAAAATTATATTTGAATCAGCTATTCTGTTCCTTAATATGAAGTAGAGGTAAAATATTTCTATATGTACTTTGATTTAAAAATCAGACACATTTGCTAAAAGATGAATATTAACTTTATCTGTTTTGGAGTGCTTGACTTGCACATATTACAGTGACCATCTTCCTTTCATTTCTTGAATTAAATTATCGTCTTGATCTTTAAGGATAAATTTTGATAAAAAAATGTTGAAAATTTTTAGTGCCTGGTAGTTCAATACATTCATGTGATAAATTTTTCTAGAAAAATATGCATAGAATTGTCTGTTCTTACTTTAGGTGCACATAAATCTAGCGTTCAGAAGATGCTATTTGCTTTCTTCACTTTGATATATTTCCAATATGTTGCTTTGTTCAAGTTTTCAAGCTTCTCCATGTTACTGAAAATTTCAATAACCTTTTCATGATTTTCTGCAGCAGCTTTGCATATTTTAATCTAATTGATGATTGGTATATTCTATTTTTTTATGTCATATTTGGAAGGGAAACTTCTGATTTTTTTTTCTGATTATTCCTTTTAACACACAGACTTTCATATGACAGTGATCTTTTCTTTTTGTGAAGTCAATTGAAGTTTATTCCTCGATTTAGAGGATACTGTTTGAGTTGGTTTTCTTTTTCCTGGTTACCACATTCAAGGAGTGAAATTATGCCCTGAGAAATGAATTTAATCTCAACTTAGCTTGTATAAAAAAATTTCATGTTTTTGTTTGTCTGTGTTATTGTTGCCGTTTATCTAATTTTATTATGTTTAAACAGATTGTTAATCTTAGTAGTGCTCGTTTGTACATGTCAAAAGATCTTCTGCCATTAGAAGTTCGAGAGAACACATTGAAACAGGTTTCGGAATTTCTTTCTAGAAAGCCTACTGGGCTGCCTCTAGATCCTGAAGGAGACATGAAGGTATTAATATGTTGTTTATATATGATGCTGGGCTTCTTATTTTCCTCGTCTCTTTCCAGAATTTCCTTCCCTTTAATTGTTATCATTCTAATGTCCTCAATCTCAGATCCAAAGTAGCTCATACAAAAAGGCAGTGCGTCGGATAGAGGCTTTAGAGCACCTGTTTGAAAAGCATGAAATTGCAAAATCTACTCTTATTGAGCAGAGGCTTAGAGTTTTACACACGAAGTATGAACTAACTGCTAAGGTTAAGTCAATCAAGAAAGCAATGCGTTCTTCCACTGTCTTGGCTTTCAAAGATGAGCTTAAAGCTAGAAAAAGAGTTCTCCGGAGACTAGGGTAAGAATATTTCCACTTCTTTAAAAAAAATCTTCTGCTCACAAGGAATAATCTATTGATTAAAACCAGAAAATTCTAGTGATGTCTTGGTTTGAATTTACTTCTGGCAAGTCCCCCACAATTCTTCTTTTTGTGCCACCACTGCTTGGTTTTGTTTCTTCTGTGTTGTGGGATGGATCCTGGAAGAGATGGATTGAAATGCCTTGTGTATGTTCTGCAGTTCTGAAATTAATAATCTGTATATACAGGGATTCTACACCAGAGAGGGATTAAAAGTAATCTTTCAAATGCATGATTATGCAGTTATGCTCCATGCTTTTGTGATTGATGAACACCACTATTTAATATTCAACAATCGTAGCTCAGTGACATTCAGTTTTGACTTGTTTGGCCTAGTTGTAATCTGTTGTAAACAAAGTTTGCTGTATACTGAATCTGACTGTTTGGTACTGATATCTAAGTGTTACTGTGGTTTTAATTGCAGATATATCACAAGTGACGACGTTGTTGAATTAAAGGGAAAGGTTGCTTGTGAAATTAGTAGTGCAGATGAGTTGACCCTCACAGAGCTGATGTTTAATGGTGTTCTAAAGGATATAAAGGTAGAAGAGATGGTGTCTCTTCTCTCTTGTTTCGTTTGGCAGGAGAAGCTTCAAGATGCTGCAAAACCTAGAGAAGAACTTGACTTGCTTTTCACTCAGTTGCAAGATGCAGCTCGAATGGTTGGCAAACTTCAGCTTGAATGCAAGGTATTGTTGGATTTCTTGCTTGGTATATTTTATGATTTCTTCTTTGCATGCAACTCAAACACATGGTTTTAACATGGATTTGGGACCAGATTAGTAAAGTTGAAGAACAAGTAAGGTATTTAAATTATGATAGTATCGATATTGCAAACTTAAGTTGTTCAAATGACACAAAATTAGATTAGCTGGACTTCGGATAAAACTTGGCTCACAGATTTGTGATATTCAAATTTAAGCATCTTCGGGACAGTTTTTTCTTAAGCAATCATTTGATCTAGTGCTCAAATCTTTTTCTTTGATATTTAATTGACAGGTCAAAATAGATGTAGAGAATTTTGTGAGTTCATTTCGGCCTGATATCATGGAGGCTGTGTATGCATGGGCAAAAGGATCCAAATTTTATGAGATAATGGAAATAACGCAAGTATTTGAGGGAAGCTTAATCAGGGCGATTAGGAGATTGGAGGAAGTTCTTCAGCAGCTTATACAAGCAGCAAAGTCTATTGGTGAGACAGAACTGGAGGCAAAATTTGAAGAGGCTGTTTCAAAAATCAAGAGAGACATTGTGTTTGCAGCATCTCTATATTTGTAGTCATTACTTGAGCTTCAAGGCTCTTTATGATGCTTTAGTGAAAACTTGAAGAAAGGGAAGCTAGCATCTATTGGTTCTTGCTGGAAAGTCAGGTTTGTCTAAGATTTTCTTGAGATGAGACAGGTACCAGAAGGCAGACAGCATTATCAATTATCACTGCAAAGATCGTAGGCATGAGTTTATACAGTTTTCTGGGATGGAATGCAGGTCAAGTCACATGATTGCAAATGTACTCTTCCGCCTGACACACTCTCTGAATTCATACATGCCAACATAGTCAGAGAGCACCGAATGCCAAGAATGTGTTCTAGGTTAAGAAAATGATCCAGAGGATCAAATTATTACTCATAGTTGTGAGCCAGAATGTGACTATAAATCAATTTTGATGTATATGGTTAGGTTCCCATATTTATTGTATACAGTTGTCAAAAAAGATGGTCCTTGGGTAAAAGCCTTTATCATTACCTTCATTTTCTGTTGGAAATAGTCTATCGATAAAAGCCTTTATCTTTACTTTGAAGTTCTGTTGGAAAACTTGGAATGAGTTTGCTTGAAGTATGAGGTTAAGGGTAGTAGTCTGCTGGTTCATTTACTAGAGTTTTGGTTTTATCTGGTCAAATTTTGGAGTTTGATATTTAAGAAATGAGAACATGAAGTAGATGGACATAAAATGCACATGTGGTTGTGTGAGCAGTTTGACGTAACAGCAGCCCTAGAAAAGTATCTCTTTGGCATGTTTTTCATCAATTTAATTTTTGAGGATAGATGAACGGAAGCCCGATATTCTGGTATCCAGAAAGCAAAAGAAAGGTGAAACGAGACCAACAACTTAAATATATTGGTGTCTGTTGGCAGTTTTTGACATCTACCAAAACCATGTGAAGATCTACCATCGTCGAACAATTGGTCGTCGGTTTGATTGGTTCAATTATTGGTTGAATCGGTGTGATGTTATAATTATGCAATAATTATATTTAATTATATAAAATATTAATAATATTAAAAAAAAATACTAAAAAAAACAAAAAAATTTTGTTGAGTCAGTGGTCGGACCGGTCCGGTTTGATCGGTCCGATTGATCAATTGACCACTTTTGACCGATTCTCACTGGTTCAATTTAGAATTGATTTTAAAGGGTTAACCGGTCGGTCACCGGTTGAACCGATCGGACCGATCGGACCAACCGGTTCGGTTTGATTTTCACAACAGAACTTCAAGGTAATACTAGTATTTATTTGCTTCCAATTTTAAAAAAAGTCAGTTTTTCCGACAGTGGACATTGTCCTTACCTTGATTAAATCGTTCCATTTTTATATAGATGCTTGATAAATACTAAACAAACAAATCCCAGAAAGTTAAAACGCACTTTTTCCTGGAAAACACGACGATTATGCTTCTACCATCTCTGTAGCGAAACATATGGACATAAAGTATCCCACCTGAAAGTGGTATATACTGCTGGTACGATGTTGCAGGCTTAGGCTTTGAACGGCACGGGAGATTTGGTGCACTAACAATTTCAGTCTGGGTTGGTTACGCATAATTGGTCAATAGACTGATTCTGTGAAGTGTTGATGGACCACATTCACAGGTCTTGTTCAAGCCGAGGGTTGAGTGGTAGATGTTATGAAGAATATAATGGTCAAAAAATAAATATCTAACTAAATAACCGAAACCTAACTTAAACATGCATTAACAATTCAATTTAACTACTAAATACGTACTAAACTACCTAATAAAACACTGTATAGTCTACGACTATTACATACACAATTGAAAAAACATTATCACATCTTGAATGAAATGCCACTTTATATGCATGACTTGCATATTTGACTTAATCATACCAATATCCACAAATTTTGAATTGAACCTATGATTATACTCCCATAGTCATGACATTTTTGGTTAGATGAATCTCCATTGTGGTCCTAACCTGTCTAACTTACTCATATTTCCAATTTGATCTTGGTTTCATGTGGATATGTTGGAAACAACCCCTCTATAATGTAGAAATAAGATTGCATACTATCAGACCTCCCTATATTTCACTTTATTGTGAGACTTCAAACTGTGTGTAATGATGAAGATGATGATGATCTTGGTTTCCAAAAGTTCCAAGATCAATGGTTTCTCTTTTGATATAAAATCCATCAAAGCTTAAAGTTTATTTGTGCAGTTCAATCATAATTACAGTCATATGTTAGATCTTTGCCTTTGTTGCATATAGTTTTGTTTTTTATTTTTGCATTTCTTTATTTTATTGTACTACTTAACTTTTATTTTTTATTTTGT
>JAOTIZ010000005.1:16449368-16460322 GCA_027123425.1 Erythroxylum panamense | reverse complement strand
GAACACAACATTAATGAAATATGCCTTTCTTTATGTAATCATAAAGTCTGTACACAACTTTGTACAAAACGCGCTAAGGGCGATTACCTTTAGGGCACTACTCTAACACCTAATTCACATATTACTAAGTTGATCAATCACATAATTATCCAACCATGCACATCTATATGAGTCATGTCTAATGCATGCTCAATTGACTTTTCTCTGGTATTTATCCTTAATCGCAAGTCTTAATCATTCCAATATTATAGCTTGTACATAACTTGTTTACAATTAGGTTATGACTTAAGTTTGATTGCTCTAAATTCATCATTCATACATTCACCAATCCATTTCTAACATTATATAATCATACAATTTTCTCAATTCTCATTCATTCATACCTAATTCACATGACTCGTATCCTTTTTTTTATTTATCAAATTTGCATTCATAATAACACTTTTATACCTTAATAACTCATAAATTTCGGATTAAGTACATCGATATAAAGACAATCCATTCCTTAAGTTATCACATCAATTAACAACTTAGATTTATCAAACCCTTAACCAATTAATCCAACATCAAACTAGGTTCATTTCAAGCTCCAATTAAGTCCAAATGCACTAAAGTAAAGTGACTTATCCTTAGAGTGACTCGAAAGTTTTCTATCTTTTTTCCTTCAATTCTTTCCAAAATTTCACATCTTCATACCAAATTCAAAGTGCCTTCATCATAGTCCATTAATTATAACTCAATTATGCCTTAATTACACTTCAATTCGTCATCAATTTTATCTCCAAGTCCCAAAATTATCCAATTAGCAACTCATAAACTATCTATCTTTCATGTATAAGAAACCAAAACAAAAATTATCATTCACTATCATACATGTATTCCTAGGGTTTTTTTTTCAATTTCAAGAACAATTTAATAACACCTATCTTTAGCATAAATTCACCTTCATTATACATCAAATTTCATTCTAATTCATGTATATAACAACCTATCCATTCATTAAATTTCCAGCACTCTTTATCTTCCACACCACAACCAAGTTCATCCTTAATTAATCATCATGAATGTTATGCTAACATATGTCACAATAGATCAATAAATCACTTACTTGTTCAGCTTAAAGCCTCTTCAATGATCAAGCTAACCTAGCCTTCCAAGCATACAAAGACAAATCCAAGAACAAGGTGGAAATAGAAAGGGATTTCAGTAATAAGATGAAGACAACAAAATATTAGAGTGGCAAGGTGTAGAATTTTAGGCAAAAATCAAAGTTGTGAGAGTTGTGTGTGTGTATGTCGGTAGTGAGAAAGAGAAGAAAAAAATGTGCAACAAAAACAAATGGAGAAGATGGCCATCCATGTATGTGGGTGTCATGGGGTATATGTGTATGGTGAGTGTTTGGACACTTGTCAAAACACTTGTCAATTAAAGACCCAAGCTACATGTCTTTTATTTAAGTTGCCAAAAGTCACTTAAATACCTAGCCCATTTGTCACTTAATCTCTAAGCCACTTGTCATTCAATCTCTAAGCCATTTGTCACTCAATTCCACTGCCACGTGTTACTGTTTCATAGGCCTGGTCAACCTAAATTACCATGTATTAATTTTTCTTGCCATTTAACATCTTTCTTAGGCTAGATGCATATAATGCTTCATCAATCACCCAACTTTAACAATAAATTCCAATTTACTAATTATAACTCATCAAACCAAAATCTAAGACGTAATCAATATACAATCACGTCATAATCACTTTAAACCTACCCCGGAATACTTCAATTGAGTGCTTACACTATCCTTGCAATGTTTCTAAATCATGATTCATGTGTGTATGCGAATATTGTGAATGTAAATGAAATGCACCTCAAGAATTCTCAAATGATATCACTCATATGACTTAATCTAACCATTAACCCCTAAGTATAGAGACAGGCTATTACATTTTATACACAATTCTAGTTGATATTTATTGTAAGAAATAGATGCAAAATATGATTAAGTGAATACAATGTGAACCTTGACTTTGTGAATACTAAGAAATTAAATGTGTTAAGTGATTATACTTTGATTTAACTTAAGTAATCCTATGAGAAATTTAAGCTTTCATGCCATATTATATTTGTTTATTATATGGATACCTTTAATTTTGAATTTATAGAATTTGAATTTCATCGTTTTGAGATTATATGTAAGCATGAAGATGATAAGGGCATTTAAGATTTATAAGATTTAGGTTTGAGCCAAATTGCCTATATTTATGCATTAATCCATTAGTGAGCCCCTAAAGCCTTATATAAAATTTAAGCTTCTTCTTCGCAACCTTTTCCTAAAGAACCTTAAGTCTACAAAAGAAAAATAAGTATTTGCTCCCTAATTCGTTATTAGTAAAGCTTTTAATTATATTTTAGATATTTTAAAGAATGGGATGAATGAAAATAAATGTGATAAAAGTGGTAAAGTGTATGAAAGAGGCGATGTAAATAGAGGAAGCTCATGTCAATTCAAAAAGTTAAAAGAGTTTAGTAAAAAAATAAAATTTAAAATTGATTCATATGGTTGTTTTTATTTTAAAAGTATGAAAGAAGCGGGGTAAGAGTACAAGGAGTTACTGGAGTGATGATTTATATTTCTTTTGATTTTTTTTGCTCTACTAGTTATATATATTTTTGTTTTTGTTTTTATCTCTTTCCTTGATTAGCCTACTTAACCCTTTTGTCCCTATTAAAATCCTACGCAAAGTCCTTTCGATTTTTGCTTATATATATATTTATATGTATCATTTAGTAGTGGATATGATTTTTAAGCCTATGTTTTTACTAGAAGATGATGAGACTACCTCACCTAAATTTGAAACAATTATATGAATGAGTGATACCTTGTGAGGATATTTTAATTCATGGTATTTAAACTTGATAAAGGAGGTGAAATAATGCTTAGTTGCACTTAGTTGTATGGTGACATGCTTATAAAGTATTATATGTTTAAATGTTTGCAAATTGATTAAGAATTGAATGTTTTACATCTTGTGTTGATAATTGTGAAGTTAACTAATGAGTTTAGATCAATGTTTATGAGTAATATTCAAGTAAACCCTCAAGAGACTATAACCCCTCCATTAGAACTGCCTAAGAGTTTAAAGGGCTAATATCATTATGCATTTATGAAAGTGGAATTATTATTATTTTGGTTAGATGAGCCTAAGTTAGTAGTTAGGGATTATTTGCCTAAGGGCATGTAAAGAGTTAAGTGTAAGGGAATTTGATCGATCTATATTTTATATGTTATTTAGAGTTAATTTACTTGATATTTAGCACTTAACATGTTTTATCTAGAATTTATTTTTTTTATGTTTAGTTCATTATCTTGTAGGTGATGAATTTGAGGAAGTAAAATTGAGATTTAGTGTAAGTTTCTCTACAACTATTAGGGTCTTACGAAGTGATAAGGTAACAGATAACAAGGTTGATAATGTTATGAATACAGGTACAGAGCAAGAAGAGGATATTGAAAAGGAACAAACTATCACAACACCACTGAAGGAGGAGGCTCTGGAAGCTTCAACTTTACCAAAGTTGCACAAGTCTTGTAACCCATACAAGCCACCAATTCCTTTCTTGAGCATATTGAAAGGTGAGAAGCATAACAAGCAATTTTCTGAAATCTACAACATGCTATCCAAGGTAAGTGTAAATCTTCCCTTACTCAAGGTGATTAAAAACATGTCAGCCTATGTCAAGTTTTTCAATAAGTTGGACATTAAAATGAAAAGGTATGAGTCAAATGAGAAGGTGATGGTTTCAGAGGTAGCAATTGTTGTTTTGTAACATAAGTTACCTTCTAAACTAAAGGATCCCAGGAGTTATGTAATTAGCATCTCTATATGGAACAGGAAGTAAACAACTGACATGTGTGATTTGTGGCCAGTATTAATTTGATGCCTTATTCTATTTATTTGCAATTAGAGCTTGGGAAAATTATACCTACTAAGATGGTCTTGCAATTGGTAGATCAAACTCTTAGATTACCTAAGCAGACAATAAAAGATGTGTTAGTATAGGTTAAGGGGTTAATTGTTCCTTTGGACTTTATGGTCCTTAATATGGGGGAAGAAATTCCTAGGGATGATGAGCATACTAATTTGTTAGGTAGACTTTTCATGGCTACTACTAACACTTTGATAGATGTTAAAATTGGAAATTTAACCATGACTATTTTAGGACAAACTGTGGAGTTTTCAATTTTAATACTTCCCTTATTCTCACTACTGCTATGTAAAAAAACTACTCCTTTATTGATTGTATTGATCTTGCTATTAGAGATGTTTTCTTGCAAGAAAGTAGTGATGACAAGCTTGAGCTAGCCTTGACTTTGGGCAAGGAGGTTGAGATTTCAGATTTAGAAATTGAGGAGTGCAAGTTGATTTTAGGTAGCGAGAATAGAGAGAGAGATACTAAGACTATTGAGGTAGTAGAACAGGTTAAGGGAGAAGCTAATTAACCAAAATCAATAGAACTAAAAGAGCTCCCAAAACACTTGAAATATGCTTTCCTTGGGGAGAACAACACACACCTAATGATTATTTCTGATTGTCTTAGTAGTGAGGAGGAAGAGAAAGTTGTGAGGGAACTAAAAAGGATTAAGAAAGCCATTGGTTGGGGGTTGAATGATATAAAGGGAATTAGTCCCTCCACTTGCATGCATAGAATAATTTTAGAAGAGGGGGCTCAACCAAAACATGAGTGAGGTAGTTAGAAGGAGATTCTTAAGCTCCTTGATGAGGGGGTGATTTACCTTATAGTAGATAGTGAGTGGGTTATCTCTATGCATGTGATACCTAAGAAAATGGGCATAATTGTAATTCAAAATGAGAAAGGTGAGTTGGTACCAACACACACTCAGACAAGTTGGGGAATGTGTATAGACTATAGGAAGTTAAATAATGTGACTAAGAAAGTCCATTTTCCTTTATCTTTTATGGATCAAATGTTAGATAAATTATTTGGCCTTGACTTTTTATTGTTTTCTTAATGGTCTTTCAAGTTATTATCAAGTTCCTTTAGCACCAGAGGATCAACCCAAGATGACCTTTACATGTTCATTTGGGACATTTGCTTCCTAGAGGATGTCATTTAGGCTTTGCAACGCATATGGTACATTTTAGAGATGTATGTTGTCCATTTTTTTCAGATATGGTCGACAAATTCATTAAGGTATTTAGGGATAATTTCTTTGTTTTTGGTGATTCCTTTGATGACTTTTTGCATAAATTGATTCTTATGCTTGAGCAATATATTGAATGTAATTTCACATTAAGTTGGGAAAAGATTCATTTTATAGTAGATCATGACATTGTTTTGGGACATGCAGTATCACATAAGGGCAGAGAGGTGGATACAACCAAAATTGATTTAATTGCTAGTTTGCCACCTCCAACATCAGTTAAGGGTATTAGAAGTTTTTTGGGGCATGTTGGATTCTATAGAAGGTTCATAAAAGATTTTTTAAAAATCTCTCATCCTCTATGTAATTTTCTTAGTAAAGATGTCCCATTCGTGTTTGATGATGAATGCCTTAAAGCATTCAATATTTTCTTGGTAAAGATGCCTCATTTGTGTTTGATGATGATGTCCCATTCTTCTTGTTCTATTTATGTTCTTTTGTGTTTAGGGTTGAACTAGGGTTTTTCCAAGGTCTGAAAGTTCCAAACAATCCCTCGAAACGTGAAGTTTGGGAGTCACTGCACATTTGCCCAACATAGGCCACGATCGTGAGCCAACTCTGGTGCTTCTATAACGATCGTGGGCCATTGTTTCAGCTCGAATGTCTTCAAAACTTCTCTGCTCTTCGATGTTAACCCTAAAACACTAACAGACATATCAAGGTACCTCAAAAATATAATATTTAAGCTCAAAGACTTGTATTAACCCATAAAACACTTAAAACACAAATAATTAACAAACTAACACAATTATAACCTAAACACATACTAAATGATTGAATTAATAAATGAACACATATCAAACTATGCCCTAAAACATGATGCAATTTACACTTATCAACATCCCCATACTTAAATGTTTGCTTGCCCTCAAGAAAAAAAAAACAAATCAAGAAAACACAAAACATGCATACGTAATAATGAGACAATGGCTTCAACTTAGCGAAACAAATTCAACTATAAACATAATTATTCTAGTCGTTCTAACTTATTGACAAGCGAAATCTGTGTTTAAACACCTTAGACTAAATATACAAACTAATCAAAATTTTAATGTTAAGTCTATTCACCTCTATCACTTGCACACACACATTGATAATTATTTAGTTAAAACAAAAGTGTAGCTATTCCTCAATAGGTTTTCATGAACAAATAAAGCTACTAATAAGTTTGGTAGGTTTTTATTTGAAAGCATTCTTTTTCTGTTGATTTTTCTTTAGGGACATGAATTTAGTCTTTTTACATGGAGACAAACATTTGTGATGAATGTCGATCCGTTTGCTCAACTAAGTCATATTGTTATAAAGTTGCTTAGTTGGAATTTCATTATAGCCTTTTTACGCGAAGGCACACATTTGTGATGTATTTCGATATGGTTACTCAGCTACATCACATTCTCAACTAGCTACCAGGTCTGTTCATAACCGAAGGTCAGCGGCATAGTTATTTTAGTCAAAGTTATACATTTTTTTAACACAAAAAACTGCCTACCTTATTGCTTTAGCTAATCATTCTCATAAAAATGTACTAATAATGCCACTTATTTATTTAACCTAAAATTATAAATGAGTATGACCAATTCCTAGGGTGAATGGACTAACATCATATCCTAATACACTAGCATACTTAGCCCTAAGTAACTTAGGTCACTAATTTCATAAGCTAATAAATCTTCGCAACCTAAAAGACTATGTTTAACGCTAAATCTATCCCGTTAAGTCCTAGTCATTGGCACATTCACACAATTCACATCATGTAATCTGTAACACCCTAATACCCCCTAAAAGGATATATGATGCCACACAAATCAAACCTAGAACATATCAAGATATTCCAGCAAATCCTAAAAATAAGGCAACATAGTTCACAATTCATTCGAATATTGAGTTATAAACAGAACATAATTTACACAAAATACAAATATGTCTCATAATTTTAAATACAACTCAAAAACTTATTCAAAATATCTTTCAAAACATAACACATCCTTCTTTGGCCACTGTGGTTGTCCCAACCTTAATCCTTTTTATCGAAACCTACACGAAGAAAAACTACCGTGCTAAGCATATGGCTTAGTGGGGAATAACTAAACATGATGCAAGATGGCGACGGTTTCTAACAATCGTCTAGCATTTATAAGAAAATGAATAATGGCTTATCACAAGCAATCTTTAATTATTCAAATCAGAGAGTAATCAGACTATTAATTGCATTATAACAGAACGTAAATGCATCATAACAGAATATACTTACATCAGAACATAATGTAAAAGTGTCAGAATAGAACATGATTGTTTCAGAGCAGAACTAATATCAAAACATTGTTTCAGAGCAGAACTAATATCAAATCACATACAGAAGCACGAAATGGGTAACAGGAACATAATAGAAGATAACTACGATTGGTATCTACAAAAACAAAAGAGACTGTAGTTTCTAATAACAGAAGACACTGTAGTGTTTAAGTATAGAAGTAGCTGCAGACCCTTCTAGGTATGCCTATTTACCCATAACTAGGACTTAATAGGTTTGAAGTAACACATATCACATTTTAGAATCACATGTAAGAGAAATAATGCATAAGGTAGGAATTTATTTCCTTATGCTCAAATTGAATACATTCTTTCACATTTAAACAAACTTAATATGCCTTATGAAGTTAATCATTTGTAACAATGCATCAATAATAGTATTAAGTAATTACACATCATATATGTTCACACAAATTCCCAATTCTCAAACATTCATAACTAATTCACATTACTTAAATCTTTTGGATCACAGTTGTGTTCATAAGAACACCTTCATCCCTTGACAATTGAAATATTCTAACATTGGATACATTTATATCAAACGTTCCATTCCTTAAGTTATCACCTCAATTAACATTCCAATCCTTATTCAACCTTTAACCAATTAATCCAACGTCAAACTAGGTTCATTTCAAACCTTAATCAAGTTCAATTATACCATTGTAAAGTGTCTTAACCTTATGTGGTTCAATGATTACACAAAACTAAACTTTTCTCATTTCAAAATATTTCCCACGACCGTGGGAAGGAGCTAATGTAGCTCCTATGATTGTGGGATGAGTAAATCGAAGGTTCACTGTCTAATTGCCTTTAATTTGTTTCCAAATTTTTACCACTTTCATACTCAATTCAATACACCTTTGTCATAGTCCATTAATTACACCTCAATTATACCTTAATTATGCTTCAATTACTCATCAAATTCACTTCCAATTCCAATTTAAAATCATTCATTTGGTAGCTCAAAAACCATTGTCTTTCATGCTACAAAAACCAAAACAAAATCTATCATACAAAGCATCATTTTCCAGAACTCATTTTATCATAAACGCAACACATATTCTATCCCAATTCAAATATCATAGAATTTGTATTATCATATTCCATCAAATTTAGGATTCCATTTACTTAAACTTAAACTTCTTCTTTAATGAGCAAGCTAATCTAGCCTTCCAAGCAACAAGAACAATTCCAAGATCAAGATGGAAGTAGGATGATCTTAACACCAAGAAGACTACAACATAGAAGATAACATGATGTAGCTTTCTGGATGCAGTATTTGGATGTAGTAATTCAGAAAAATTCAAGCAAAACACAAGGTTGTAAGATAAGGACATGGTGGTGAGAAATGAAGATGGTGAACAATAAATAACATAACAACATTTGCATTAGGTGAGTTCATTTGGTGCTAGCTGTCACAATTGTGCAATCACACTTGTCACCAATGCTTGCAGTAAACTTGCCTTCCATATAAGCTACCAAATGTTACAATTCTATCAGGCCATTTGTCATTTAATCTCCTATGCCAAATGTTACTCATTTATCTATGCCAAACGTTACTCAATTTATAGGCTTAGTCATCTACACTTTCCGTGTATCAATTTGTCTTACCACTTGATACTTTTCCTAGTCCAAATGTATATTTTAATTCATCAATTTTATAATGGTAATAATTAATTCCAAGTTACTAATTATAATCCATCAAACAAAAATTCAAGACTTAAGCAATACATAATCAAATCATAATCATTAACCCCTATAACATATACTTTCATGGCCATGTAATGTTCCTACTAGGGTGTAATTTAGGGCCTCATATTTCTCTCCACCTTAAAGAAATTTCGTCCTCAAAGTTCATACATGATAAGAATAGCTGAGGATATTGAGTCCTCATGGTCGATTCTGGTTCCTATGTTGCTTCCTCGAGTCTATGATGTTGCCATCGTACTTTCACTAAGGTATTTGTTTATTTATTAGTTGTTGGACTTCTCTGACTAAGATAGACACAGGCCCTTCCTCATAAGAAAATTCTAGTTGTACTTGAATTTCTTGCCCAAGAATCTTATATGTATCATCATACCAATATCTTCTCAACTGGAAACATGAAACACATCGTGCAATTTGGCCAATTCTTCAGGAAGAGCTAACTGATAAGCTATTGGTCTAACTTTCTTAAGAATCTCATAGGGACCGAAATATCGTAGGATGAGCTTGCCTTTCTTCCCAAGCTGAAGTATATTTCTCCATGGTAACACTTTTAAAATACGTTATCTGCTACTTGATACTCAATGTCTTTCCTTTCTAAACCAGCATAAGATTCTGCCTATCACAGCTGGCTTTCAATCTTTATTGGATAACTTGAACTTTAGCTTCAGTATCTTTCGCAATATCAGGCCAATCATTTTGTTTTCACTTCAGTTTAACAAACTAAAGTCCTAAACTTCCTACCATATAGGGCTTCATAAGGTCCCCTGCCAACACTAATCTGATAACTATTGTTATAAGTTGTTGGAACCCCTCCCCGGTGAGTCGAGTGCCCGATGTCCTATGTGACATCTGGACGCGCATCTCACGAGGGAGGGATTCCTTACCACGAAAGAAACCTCAAATCGAACTTAATTTAACTTCATCCGAACAAAACTTGATAAATTCACCCACATTATCCTCCAATAAAATTGATTTGCTTAGGGCCCATAACTAGATCCGATTCCTAAGCTAAAATGAAATTCCATATCGCTAGGTCAATTAGAATCAGAAATCGCCTCAATCGGATCTCTATAGCTCACAAAATCGCCCGAAAATGGAATTACATTCAAAACCGTCACGTAATTTACTCTCTTTAATATTATCCGTAAAGTCCGACCAAGACCCGACACTCTCATTTTACCAAAAAGGGGTATAAAAATTTTTTTTAAAAGAAATCCAATGCTTCAACAATCGTAAAAATCAGAGGTCAAACGGAGGAGATACGAATAAAATAGGAAACGGGGTTTAATTTCTCCAAATTGAAAACTTAATTTTTAAAACTAATGAAAACTTCTCTAACTTTAAACTTTAATAACTTTTCACCCTGAAACCCAAATTTCGAAAATTTGGTATCAATAAAAAGGTAAAAAGAATCTCTACAATTTCCTAGAAGGATTTAAGAACTAATTTGGCCATTAAGGGGATCAAGAATTGCTTCAATGTTTCAGCCCAAACTCAAATTTTCCTACACAATGCCAAAAGTTTGTAAATTCATATCTTTTAGCACACAAGTTTAAAAATGTCATATTTTACCTCGTTGGAAAGATAAAGAGATAATTTACAACTTTCATGAAGAGTGCAAAAGTCAGTTTAGTCATTAAAAGAGGTAAAAACACCCTCAAAGTTTCTGCCTATAAAAATACCAATGGAACAGTAAATTGACCAAATGAACAGTAC
>JAOTIZ010000005.1:16416569-16432531 GCA_027123425.1 Erythroxylum panamense | reverse complement strand
AAGCAAGAAATAAATAGTAAAAGTGTGAGAATTTGGAGAATTAAGAAAGTTTGACTTTTTGGGGATGAATAGTAGCAGAGTTGACTTTTTGAGCTAAAATTTTGTGAATTTTTCTGGCTTGATTTAGGCAGAATTTGATAAAATGATCTTCATGAAACTTGTAGCTTCTATTGAGAGCTTTCTATCGCCATAAAGTATGATAGTTTTCGGTGTCGGGATTAAAAGTTATGACCATTCGAATTTAAGTGTATTTTATTTTATTTTTGAAAATGCTCTTAAGAGTAAGTTTGTGTGTATTGTGTTTTGAGGCCAATTCTAGACTGATGTGGTTTAAATTGGATTAAGTGGTCTACATGAACATTATAGAGAAATTGTATAGCTTTACAATGATGTATAATATGTTATTTTTTAGTGTGGAAATTGGAAGATGTGAAATTATGAAATTTGGATGTGATATAGGATGATCAATTATCTGGCAGAACATTTGATTGAAAAACTGACCTAGTTAGAGGTTGAAATTACCTTTAAGTGCTTCATGAAAGTTGAATATTTTGTTTTGATCTTTATATTGATATAAAGTATAGAATTTTTGGACAATGGGATGAGAAGTTATGAATTTTAGAATTTGTGTTACTGTTCAGGATGACATTTAAGTAGGCAGTACCTTTGATTAGAATTTTGACCCTTATAGAGGCAGAAATTGCTTTTAAGTTCTTCATGAAAGTTGTAGATTATGTTTTGATCTTTACATTTATGTAAAGTATGGAAATTTTGGGCTATGAAATAGGAAGTTATGATTTTTACAAGTTGTTGTTACTATTTGGGAAGAGTATTAGTGGACAGGAACTTTGAAGTGATTTTTGACTCCCTTAAAGGCCAAATTGATTTTTATATCCTCATAAAAGTTGTAGGTTGCTTTTTGATCTTTGCATTGATATAAATTATGACATGTTTGGACCTTGGAGTTGAAAGATAAAAATTTTAGAAGTTTTTGTTACTGTTTTGGGATGGCAAGTAGGAACAAAAACTTTGATTACATTTTTGACCCCTTGAGAGATGGAATTAGTTTTCGAGTTCTTCATGGAAGTTGTAGAGATTCCTTTAAGCTTTCTATTGATAGCAAAATTTTCAAATTTAGAATTCAGGATCAAGAGTTATGAATTTTGAAAAAATCGGTTTTATATATGTATATAAAAAAAGGGGTTAGGGCACCGCTCGCCCTCGCGAACGCTCGTGAGGGCGAGCTCCTCGCCCTGCGACGAGCTCGCGAGGGCAACCAGCTTACCCAGCGCGCTGACGTGCCCCAATGTGATGTCTTTTTTCATCCCCGCTGCGACGTCGTTTTGTGTTTCCCTTCCTCTGAGCGCTGCCGTTTTGATCTCTTATATTTTTGCTATTCTCCTCCTCTAATCCGACCCTTGTTTAATTTTTTGTTTATAACTTTTCCGTCAGACATCCGATTGACTTGATTTTTAAAGTGTTGGATTCCTAAGACAATTATCTACATCATCATAGGAAATTTATGATTTTTGAGATTAAATTGGGGATGATTGATTTAATCAAAGTGAGTTGGATAATTTTATAAACATGGTGTAGTATTTTAGTAAATTCTTGGTCTGTGGAGATCCAATCGAACTGATTCTTATTGCAAAATAAAATAGAGACATGGGGCTACAGGTCATATGAAGGCATTGAATTTCAATTTAGCCCCTAAGATTTTCAATTTCTGAATTGAAGTTGGTTTTAAATGTTCAGACTTGGATTAGTAAGAGTTGAAAGTATTTTGGCCATAACTTTTTCTCTAGTTATCTAAATGAGATGATTATTGATTTGGATTAAACGAGAGAAATAGGGCTACAAATGTTCTGAAGGACTCGAGTTTCAATTTAGTCTTTAAGAATGTCAATATTCGGATGGAAGTAAATCGCTGGAAAATATTTTAGCATAATGATAGTCCGAAATGTTTGGAGTATAACTTTTGGAGTAGTGAACCAAATTAAATGATTTTGGTGACGTAATAAAATTGAGATTATAAGGAACATTTCTCTAGAAGGAAGTTTTAGCAAAGTCCTTTAATTTGATGATTTGAAAAATGTCCTAAGCTAAGCATGATTAAATGATTATTTTGAGACTTTGAGTTATTTTATGATTTTTGAGGAATTAATTAGCATTTTAATGTGGGAAATTAACATGTTAATGTAAGTAAGATCTTATGGCATAAAGTGGATTGGATTAAATTGAATTAAAGTGTTAGAAATGCATAAGGGCAAAATTGGAAGTTCACTTAAGATTTTAAGTTATAAGGCATATAAGGAAGGGCATTAAGGTCATTACTCACTCATTAATGGCGCACTTGTAAATAAGAAGTGGGAGTCTACGTATAAGAAGAAGAGAGGCATAAAATTAGAAGGAAAAAGAAAGAAAGGAAAGAGAGAAATGAGAAGAGAGTTTCGGTGGAGGTAAAGGAGAAAGAAGAGGAAACTTTTAGGTTTTGGTTTTTATAAGGTTTGAAGAGGGATTTTGAAGTAGATTCAAGAGGGAAAAATGAAGAGGAGCTCAAGACCTTTATTTTGAGCCAAGAAAATCTGAAATTGATGAAGAATTAAGGTAAGAGAAATTTTTACTTTGTTAAATTATGAAAAGATTTTGGTTTAGATAGCTTGGATATTGTATGGGTTTAAGTTTACTAAGCTCAATTTTGTTGATTTCATAGTATAAATTATTCAATTTTGGATGTTTATGAATTAGGGATTTTTGTCATGAATTGAGGAAATTAAAAGAAGCAATGGAGAAATTGAGGCTTTGAACAAGTTCCAAGCATGGAAATGAGGTAGGTACCATGTTTATATTTTGAATTATAAGCCAATTATGTGCTTTTGAAAAATCAAGAAAAGAAAATATTTTTGAATTTTATTGTTTGCGAATAATTTTGAAAAATTGTTGCAAAGGTTAATTTAATTGTTTTTGAATGATTCAATAAAAATTGATACATTTTGTTACATTTATTATTTATGAACGATTTTGATAATTGTCAAAAGTGTTGCATTTCCTTGTTTATGAATGGTTGAGAATTGAATATGAATTTGATTGTTATGAAATTTATTAGTGAATTGTGAATGCATTTTGTTTGCTATATGACATGAGTATGAAGAACAAATTTTCGAAAAGTGCCTTAGGGCAATTTTTGTGTTGGATATGATATGTGTATAAAAACCAAGTTTTGAAATATGCTTTCGGGTAGTCCGATTTTCAAGTGTGAATTGTCTGTTATGTGGGTTTGGTTAGGTCCCATAAGAGGGTCAAGTGCACTTGTCTAGGCTTCGCCCGCCTGCCCGCTAGTGGCATTGGAGCTCCGTTAAGGACTCCCATAAGTTCACGGCTACACCGGACCGCTATGCAGGAAGATGTAGTACGTTCTGTTCACGGCTGCACATAACCGCTATGCGGGAATGTGAAGTACGTTCTATTTCTGGACCGACCCAAACCAAATTCTGATATGTTATGTGCTTATGTGTGTTACTGTGATGCATTACATGATTTGAAAATTGTTCATGAATTTTTGAAAGAAATTGAGATTTACATTATTTGAAATGGTTCATGAAGTTTGAAAAATTGAGAAATTTTGAGAAATAAGCATTTTGATGAATCTCTACTGTGAAAATTTTATAAAATGGCAATAGTTTTAAAAAGATGATTTTTTGCTTATTTTTCGATTTATAAACATGTTATCCACGAGCTGTAAAGCTCACCCCTTTTCATCCCCATCTCTAGGTATCGAGAAGGAGATCGGATGAAAGCGAGTTAAGACCTCCGTTCATTTGTTTATATGTTGTATGGTTAAGTTCTGTATTTGTAAGAATAAAGTTTTAGATTCATAATAAGGATTTTGGGATTTATGTATTCTTATGTATTACGGATTTTGAGATTAATATTGTATCGTGGCTTGAAAATGCCACTTTTGATTGGTGATGTATTTCTTTTGGAGTATGTAAATGAATTACGGATGTGTATATAGCTTAGAAAAGGGAATTATGGTTTTGTATATAATTTGCATATGTTTATGAATGGGTTTGAATGTGATATGGGTTCTGGACAGGAGGTCCGATGATACTGATGTTTGAGAATTATTGAAGTACTTTGATTATTTATGAGTTTGATTTGTGTTGGGATTCCGGACAGGAGGTCCGAGGATTATGATTATTGATTGAGACTTATTGAAGTGTTGTAGGTATAGAAATGTGTTTGTTTATGCTGGGGTTCCGGACATAAGGTCCAATGAATTGTGTTGCTGGATTTGAGATATTGAAGTGCTAATTGTGTATGGCTTGATTGTGTATAGCAATGTGTGAGTTGTTTAAAGAAAAATAAGAATGGGTTAAAAAGATGAATTATGAGATATGTACGAATGTGAAGGTTAAAATATTTGAGTTTATGGATTTGATAAATTCCAAAGGGGAAATTAGAATGGTTTTGAATAAGATGAAAAAAGAAAAAAAATTATACCGGTTTCGGATTGGTTTAGTCTAAGGTTTCCAACGCTAATTTGATTTTCCTAAGTTTTTACGATTCTAGGATGTCGAAAATATTTGATTCAGTTCGATTGAACCATTTGTTTGCTTTGTTTCAGTGTAATTTGATTCGTTTCAAATTTACTTTTGCTTTTGATTTCGCTTTCCGCCACTTTGTTTTCCGATTTATATTTCCGTTTTGGATACTTTTGGTTTGAGAATCCATTCCTTCGTTTTCTCTTTTGGATTTTGTTTCTGCTTTTTGACTTCCGATTCAGTTTGATTCGTTTTCGCCTTTTCGTTTCGTTTTGATCCGATTTGATTTCTTTGACTTTCGCTTTCGATTCCTCTTTTGATTTGTTTCATTCGTTTCCGTTGCTTTGTTTTCGATATGTTTTTTCGTTTTCTGTTTTTTTTTTTTGGGTCCGGTTCCGAAATCGGGTCCCAACATCACTTACTAGTTCAATTGTAGCATAAAGCTTATTGGGCAATCAAGACTACAAATATGAGTTTAGATGAAGCAAAGAGCCAAATAATGTTGCAAATTTCAGAGCTTGATGATCTTTGAAATGAAGCCTATGAAAGTTCAAAGATTTACAAAGATAAAATTAAGGCTATGTAGGATAGAATGATCCTGCAAAGTTCCTTCAAACCTGGAATGAAAGTCATGTTGTTCAATTCAAGGATGAGGTTATTCCCTGGGAAATTGAAGTCTCAATGGAGTGGACCATTTCAAATCATCCAATACTTTCCGTACGGGGTGGTGGAGCTCTTGAACTTAAAGATAAACGAAACATTCAAGGTTAGTGCCCAAAGAGTGAAACCTTACTTGGAAGAATTTCAAGGAGCCAAAGTCAAGTCATTGAAAGTGTCCTCAATTTTTATGCTTGATGCAACCAAGTCTAGCTAATACGACGTTAAAGAAGCGTATAATGAGAGGCAACCCATTGGTTTGCAATTCTTTTAATTATTTTGTTTAAAAAAATTTAATTTTAGTTTAATAAATTTTATTTAGAACATGTGCTTTGATTTGTTAATTATTTTTTATGAGATGCAGGCACAGTTAAAGAAAAAGGGAGTTTTAATGTATTTAGCAGAGGAAAACACAGGAGTTGCATTGGTTGTGCCTTAACACAGATTGGTCGTGCCCTTACCCACCTTTGCTATGCTTCATCAATTACTTTAACCAAACACGAGATCAAAGCCTGTAAACTTATTTGTACCCTACTTTATTAATGTTGTGTACCTTATAAAAACTGTACGCAACTTTGCCCCACCTTTATGTGTTTGTGGCAAGATAGTTGGATGTAAGGTTTTGTATCAAACTATGCAATAATGGAAATCAAGTTTCGTTTAAGTCTCGTTATTTCCTTTTCTGTATATGCAAGATGACATTGAGGAAAATGTGATTTTAGAGTGTGGGGTATGAGTTTTATTTTTAACTTGTTTTGATTATTATTTTGTTTAATGATTACAAGATTTTATTTTCATATTTTGTTTTCTTACTTTTCAAACTGTTTAATGTTTAGATCGTTTAATGCTTTAATGTTTTAAATTAGATTTTTGATAGATGGTCATAAAAATTTTTGAAGTATGAGTTTGAGAATTGAATGGAATGAGTATTGATTGTCCATTTGGATGGTCATTCTTTTGCATTACCATAAAAAATTGGTGAGAATTTGAACCTTTAAGATTGAATTTCAAATAGCTATTCTTATGAGTGAAGATTCTTGATTGCTATATTTCTAGAACTTGGTTAGGTATGCATTTTAAGACCATATGAAAATTGCGATTGAGCATCAAAATGATTAAGGCAACTAGGTTTAATCACTTAACTGAAAAGGCTGACCTTTTATACATCTTTTGTGAGCCAATTTTGAGCCATTTTCCTATGTTCTTTCTTTTACACAATATTATGAGCCATAAACTATTTTATCATTTTCTCTCAATTTGTTCGACCTTCCACTAGGAACAAGAGCATTTGAGGAATTTAATGATTGAGTCATTATGTAAATTAAAATGTGGGGTTAATTTGGTTATCTGTTTTGTTTGGGGTTGAAATTTCTTTTGAATAGAGTACCTTTGTTACAATTGTGAGTCCTTTCTTGTTAAAAAAAGTATCAAAGAAAAGAAAATTGTTCCACACGGCCAAGTGGCAATGATCTTAGCGTTAGATTTTGCAATATTTTTCTAAAAATGAATAAATAAAGAAAAAGAAAATAATGTTAGAGGGATGCGATCTTTAAATTAAAGGGTACTATAGTAAAAAGTTGGAGAAGTTTGAAAGAAAATATTATATTAGGGGCTTATGAAGTAGTAGTTATGCTTAATTGCTTAATTCTTAGAATTGCTCTTGTATTTAATAACTCACTTTTCCAATTGACATACCTTTACCCTAGCCCTATTACAACCAAATGAAACCTTCTAATTGGTGCTTGATTATGGTTAAGTTATGGAGATTTGATTAATAAGCAAGCATATGGAGATATACTTTGTTGAATGTAAAGAATGTAAACACTTCCATGATTAAACACTTAAGAGATGTTGTGAGGAAGTGACATATTTGGGTATGCATGTAAGGGCTATTAGATTGCGTTAGTATAAGTTTTTGTTCAATTTTTAGTCTTTTCTAATCTATTTAAAAAGATCAAAGATAGACAAAGTACACAGCCAATTGGACTAAACTTGAGTCTTGACCATGCCTTCTTCTCGAAGAACGTAATTGAAAAAGATAGACTAAGACGTGGCTTGGTAACGTGGCCATGTTGCATTTTGACTATCCATGATTTTTAACATAAATGGAGAGTCCGAATCTAAACATAGTCTTCATAGAATATTTAGAAGAAATCTCAAGATTTTAAGGAAACCCAAATTTGTAGCTATGCGAATTCGTTTGAACCCGTAACTGTTTGTTCAAAGTAAAACTTATTTATGCAAAATTGGCAGCATAACCCCTGGAGCTTTACGTGGACATATCTAAAGCTTATGATATCCAAATGATGTGATTAAAAGCTTAAATTCAAGCTAGCATCTTATTCCATAATTCCTATGTAAAACTCGAGGCCCAAAAGTGTTGTTTAGAGGGATTAAAAAGGCTAAAATGAGATACAAAATATGTCATAGCCTAGTCTAACCTTCCCTTAATTTTTGGCCCATAACTGTAGCTACAAGGCTTTTTTAAAGAAAAAGATAATTCATTGGAAAACTGAGAGGAGGAGCCATAACTTATATGAAGAGATTGTGACCTAAATATGAAGAAATCAAGTTAGAAAAGAGGGGAGAGCTATCAGGATGGAAGTAGAGTTCTAGATGTAGTTTAGAAGCGCAAACATAGGGACGCATGGGATAAAAGATATTTCTTCATTCTTTCTGATTTACCTTTTCTTTAAAACAATGAAATTTATGAAAAAAATTAGGGAGATTCAATCTAGTTTTTTTCATCATTTATGCTCTTTTGTTTTATATTCTTTTGGTTTGATTTCATATTTTTCTTGTTTTAATTTCTTCTTGATACAATGGTATTTACTAGTTTGAATTCAATTGATATGATTATTATTTTCATTTTGAAGATGAGCTAAATTATTCTTACCTAGGGTTTGCATCTAGATTTAGATGAATGTCTTGATTTGATAATTCATATTAATGTATACCTTTCCTGTATTGATTATGTTGTGTTGAATGCTCAGTTAATAGATTGGCCACCTATTAGTCCTACGATATTATGTGAAGAATCGAAAGATGAAACTTAATATTGGAACTACACAATCAATCACCCTAAAAATGAACTAGAAATATAAGTTCTAAGGATTGCTTAATTCATAACTTCGAACGATTGGTAATTGTTAGTTTATGAATGTGAGAACTATTAAATTGATAGTTGCCAATTTGATTGAAGAGAAAATAAAGCTGCAAATTTTATTAATGGGAAGTTTAACAATTTAAGCTTGAATTTGGATTGTAGTGCAAACCCTAGGTTATCTTTAAAAGGCTTATATAAATGCGATGCAATTCATTCTTTTTGTTTAAGTTCATAATTTCATAACCTCCAAACTTTCATGAATATGATTCTTTGATTTCTTGTTTTTAATCAATTTATTACAGTTAACAACTTCTTTGTGAGATGACCTTGGGGCATTCACCATATACTATAACAACCTCATATACTTATGGGTGACACGTTTAGGTAGTGTTAAGTAGAGCGCAACAGTTTTCATAATTAATGAGTAATGAGTAATGAGAAATGAGAATGAGTAATGAGTATGATTGAAATTAAGTGTGGGGAAGAAGCATACCTTAGTGATTATATATCAATTGTCTCATACTTTTTTAAAAGTTACAGGCAAGATGACACGATCATAGCTGATAAAGAGACTCTAAGAAAGAGGAATAGAGGAGAGACTTCTACGACAACCTATCCCTTAGAGAGGCCAAAGATGTTGATTTTCAATGCTGGAGCTCAGGAAGCACTGTAACATCCTGTTATTCCATGTTAGGGGCTAGGACCCTAGAATAGTGTATATGAGAGTTTGTTGAGAAGTTAAAAAGTGCCTTTTATGCTCATACATAATATAGCATACACACACACGTGAATATTGACTTTTGCACATTAAAATGATTGTGCATGCATTCATTGACATTTTGGGTATAATTGATTTTATAAATGTGATTATATTGAGAATTGGGGTTTTTATGTGTTGAAAATTGATTTGGAGAGTATATGTATTGATTTAGAATATTTGGTGAAATTTAGGAAATTTATAAAATTTTAGGTATTTTCGGACCAAGAAAAATGCCAAGTGACAAGGCAATTGATAAATGGTAGTAGAATTTATGGTCTAATGGCAATGAAAATTTTGATAAATGACTTTGGAATTTATTGAAAAATGTCATTGAAAATTGGGAGACAATTGAATTAGAAATTGGAGATAAATAGACTAGTTTTTAATAAGGGTCCAAATGGGACCATAGGAAGGTGACAAGTGGCACTACCACTCACCACTCCTCTCTCATGATTCTTTTAACTTGAAAGACCAAGTTATTGTTTTGTTCTTGCCTTCTCCTTCATCTTCTTCGTGGCTTTCTCTTCTTCTTCACCATTTCGATTCACCAAACCTTCATCAACGTTACACCTTACTTTCATCTTCTAATTGCTACTTCTATTTTGTTATCTCTTCCATTTGCCAAAAGAAAACCTAACCTAATCCAACTCCAAGATGATGATCGTGTGACATGGAAAGTTAGGGCTTCTTATTATGTTTAAAGACATTGAAGCTAAATCAAGTAACTAGCTCGTTAATCTTCATGGGTAGTGTTAAATGAAGCATGTATGATGATAGTTAGAGGTTAAATGGACATAAAACGATGTTCTATGTATGCTGAACGTGAGTGATGAAATGTGTATGTAATTGTCTTGCTTTTGTATATGTGTATGATGATTAATGACCCATAAATTTTTATAGAGATGATTTTGAGGTAGAATGATCATTATAATGGTGTTGGATGAATGCAATAAATTGGTGAATGAATGGACATGTTTGATGTTCTATTTTATGGTTTTGATTAATAGTCTTTTATGATTTGTTTTGTGAATGTTTTAAGTTGTATATTGAGGTGAAAATGAAGAGGAAAGGAAGTAGAAAAGATGACCTATGTACAAGATGTGTTAGATGTGAAATGTAGGAAGTTATAAAAATCTGGAAAATTGGAAGAGAGTGTGCTGGGAAATGTTAGCTATAACATTTCCACTTATTAAGATTCTGTATTTTAGCCATAACTTGTTTTGTAGTTATCCAAATGAGATTATTTTTTATTTGGATTAAATTAGAGACATATGGATACATTTTTCATGAAGATTTCTAATTCAAATTCTATATTTAAGAGTCTCAAAATTAAACTGGAAGTTGATTACTAGGTGCAATAAATTGGTGGATGAGTGCATGTGTTTGTGCTCTATTTTGAGAATATGAAAACCATAAGTGACAAGTTATGTAGATCTTATGAGTTAGAAATTAAGGGTTTAATGAAAGTTAAAGTTAGGTTAAATAAGATATTGAGTTATGTTCTTGAATTGAGATGATTTAAGGTAATAGTTAGGAATAAAAAGAAGTTGAATATGTGCAACAAATGTTTGATGAAAGTGTATTAGGATAATTCCTATTTTTGTGTTTATAATCCAACATGAATTTTGATTTGTGTGTGGATGTTATTAAACTAAAATTGAGGTATACATGAAGAAGTTATCAACTTGGAATGATGAATGTTGAATATGAATTGTTTGTGACTTATGTATGAGATACGTTATGGCAAAAGGATAGGATTTCATGAATGATGAGTTTTAGTGAAAATGATGAACCAAATGAGTTAAGGTTTGAGAGTTTAATGGAATCAATTTAGTGTTTGAATTGATATGAAATGATGTAGCATTAGAGAAGGTGAATTCGGGAAGATTAAGAGTGAAAAATGATGTTAAAATATATGTAGAAACCATTAGGAATGCTCTTGAGGGAGATGTGCTTCTTCTATGTCCATTTGAAGGACTTTAGATCTGATAAACAGACTTATAATATAAGAGATGTTGATCCTACGAGGAGGGGGACTAATCTAATTCTATGTATCTAAGGCTAAGGAAATTAAAATAACGAAAATAAAATTCATAAGAAAAGTAAATTTGAGAAATTGATTGGCAAGATTTGTAATTTAGAAATTAACACAAAAAGAAATGAAATTTTTAGCAATGCAAAAACACAATGGAAATCAATCAAGAGAAATTAACTAAGTTATGAGAAAAGGGATTTTGTCTATCATTAATGCTAACCTAGTCGATTATATGTTAATGGGGCGTCGGTTCTAGATGATCCTAGGGTTGATTACTCTTTCTCAAGTTATATCATTAAACCATAATTTATAAACCTGAATTGGATTATGAAATTTTTAATCTTCCAATTAACAAAAGATCACAATCCTAATTAGATCTAAAACACTCTAATAAACTATCAGGTCTTACACAAGATCTCTCTCCGCACAATTACTACTCTGATTAGTTATGGGTTCTATTGAATCACCTAATTGTCATTAATCCTATCTAATCGTTTTTTATTTAGTTCATCCTCTCAACTTATTACCGAATTATGCAAGAAATGCAACAAATCATGATACCCAATTCAAATAACACAAAATGAACTCGGATAATATTAAATCAAAATAAAATTTTGAGGGAGAGTTTAAACGAATATCAATATTCCAAATCCTATCATCATGCTATCCATCTCAATTCTATACATAAATAAAATTGAAACAAAAAGGAAATAATGACTTGGAATATACGATGGAAGGCAACAATATCAAAAACCTCTTAAACCGGGAAGCATGTTGAGACAGCTTCGTCTTCCTCTTCCTTTTTCTTCTTTCTCTCTCTCGATATTCTCTTTTTAGAGTTTTAAATATGGCTAGATAAAAAAGATTCTCTTTTCTCTTCACTTGTAATTCTTTAAATAGTCCTTTATGTTTTGGGTAACTATAGGGTTTTGAAATATTCATAACTTGAAGGCCAGTGGAATATTTATTTATGTAAAATTTACAAACACTTTTTCTTTATTTTATTAATGCCTACCTTGTGTTCATGAAAAATATTAGCAAAGCTACTTTATCGAAAGACCTAAAACTATGAATGAATGTGACAACTTATAGGGTGATAAATTAATACTAAATCCTAATTAACTTGCATATTTTAGCCAAATAACCCAGCTCACTAATTTTGCGAGCTAATATGTTCAAAATTAAATCGATTTTGTTTCATCTAAGCTATCAATACATTCACACAATTCATAATATGCAACCTAAACATACTAACATAACAATATGCAAAATTCACACTCAAAGCAAAACACATAACCCTCCTCTCAAACACATTGTCCTCAATGTGAAAAGAAGACAAACAAACACACATGGAAGGAAATATCATAAAATAAAATAAAACAAAAATAAAGACTAAAGTTAAAAGAAAAGGGTTAGAAACAAAACCTTACATTGATGGAGGTGATGATGGTGAGGTATTGAGACCAAATATGCTTGATGATCGAGATTGTTTTCTTATCTTGGAATTGCTTAAAGAAAGTAAGAGAATTAGTAATCCCAAATCATTTCAAGTCATTAAAACTTTATTTAAAATTCAAAACAAATCTAACTAAACACAAAAATTTAAATCTAACTACTGAACGTGCTAATTTATGGTTATTAATTTGACCTTTTATCATTGGAACCTCAATCGGGATCAATTATGAGTGGCTTGCTTTTACTCAAAATTTAATGCTATTATCGCCCAGTACGCCTGATGTTCTAGTTCGATTGACAAATAACAAGCTTTTTTGTATACAAGCTTATAAGGAGTTGTTTCGATAAGTATCTTAAAAGCAGTCCTATAAGCCCATAAGGCACCATCTAGCTTCATTGCCTAATCCTTCTTAGAGCTATTCACTGTCTTTTCCAAAATTCGTTTTAGGTCCTGATTGAAAACTTCCACTTAGCCACTAGGTTGCAGATGATAAGGTGTAGCAACGCGATAGTGAACTCCATATGTTTTTAGGAGGGCATCAAAAGGTCTGTTGCAGAAATGTGTACCTCCATCATTTATTATCGTTCGTGGCACTCCAATAACCATTTAATGAACTTTTGCACAATCTATCCATCATTGGTTGGAGATGTCACTACTTTAGCCCAATGTGAGACATAATCCACCCCCACTAAAGTGTACATGTTCCCTATTGAGGATAGGAAAGGACACATAAAATCGATGCCCTATATATCGAAGACTTCCACTTCTAAAATGTCGAATAAAGGCATCTCATCTTTTTTGGAGATGTTATCTATTCTCTGACATCGACCACATTGTTCCACGAAAGTCTGAGCATCCTTAAACAATTGTGGACATTAAAATACACTATTGAGTATCCAAGTTGTCATTTTGTTAGCTCTATAATGACTAGCATATTGAGCTTCATAACATTGCTTTAAGATATCCAACATTTCTTCCTCAGAACACATTGTCGCATTAACCTGTCAACGCATGCTTTATATAAAATTGGCTCATCCCATATATATCGAGTATAATCATGTAGAAATATCTTTCTTTGTTGATAAGATAAATCCGAAGGAAGCTTACCATTGGCAACATAATTTGCGATATCAGCAAACCATGGTGTAGCTAGACTTTCAAGCAACATCAGGGTTTCATCAGGAAAATTCTCATTAATATCTTCGCTTGGCGTGCATTCCCCTCTTTCTAGTTTTGATAAGTGGTCTGCAACCACATTTTTTGTTCCCTTTGTATCTCTCACTTCTATATCAAATTCTTGTAAGAGTAGCACCCATTGAATGAGCCTTGGTTTTGCATCCTTTTTATTAAAAAGATATTTTAATGCCACATGATCAATGATTACGATAACCCTTTATCCCAAGAGGTATGGTCAAAATTTATCACATGTGTACACTACTACAAGTAATTCCTTCTTTGTGGTGGTGTAATTAAGCTGAGGTCCTACAAGGGTCTTGCTAGCATAGTAGATCGCATGCAACCTTTTGTCTTCCCTTTGGCCCAATACATAACCTATATCTTGGATGTTTAAATCGTACATAACCCTAAATGGAAGTGTCCAATCCGGTGGTGATAGAATTGGTGTTGATGTTAATGCCTGCTTTAGTTTATTAAAGGTAGACATACACTTTTCATCAAATGAAAAGGGCACATCCTTGACTAACAGGTTTGTCAAGGGTCTTGCAATTTGTGAAAAGTCTTTAATAAATCTACGGTAAAATCCTGCATGACCTAAGAATCCTCGCACACCTTTTACATTGCTTGGTGGTGGAAGTTTCTCTATAACTTCTATTTTTGCTTTGTCCACTTCAAATCCTTGGTGTGAGATTTTATCCCCTAGCACAATCCCCTATTGCACCATAAAGTGGCATTTCCCCCAATTCAGCACTAAATGTGACTCTTCACATCTTTGAATCACTCTATCTAAATTGGTTAAACACATTTCAAAAGATTCTTGAAAAATTGAAAAATCATCCATGAACACCTCCATTATATCTTCGATCACATCGGCGAAGATATACATTATACATCTTTCAAATGTAGTCAGGGCATTGCATAATCCGAAAGGAATTCATCCATACGCGAAGGTACTATAAGGGCAGGTGAATATGTCTTTTCTTGATCATCAGGATATACGAAGATCAGATTGTATCCCGAATATCCATCTAAGAAGCAGTAAAACAAATGCCCAGCCACCCTTTTTATCATCTGGTCTATGAATGGGAGAGGAAAATGATCTTTTTTAGTCAGTAAGTTGAGTTTGCGATAATCTATGCACACTCTCCATCCTGTGACCATTCTTGTTAAAAGTACTTCTCCACTCTCACTTTCCACCCTTTTTAGATGCACATTATGCTGGACTGACCCATTCACTATCGAAGATGGGATAAATTATCCCTGCATTTAAGAGTTTAATTATTTCCTTCTTGACCACCTCCTTCATATTAGGGTTCAACCTTTTTTAATGCTCCAGCACCATTCTACATCCTTCCTCAAGGTTTATTCGGTGCATGCAAACATTTGGGCTTATACCTCGAATATCATAAATCTGCCATCTGATGGTCTTCATTCATTTTCTAACAATTGCTACAACTTTACTTTCTTATTTCTCTTTCAATTGATTGGAGATGATGATCGGTAACATTTGACCTTCACGTAGAAAGGTATATTTGAGATGTGTAGGTAAAGGTTTAAGATCTAATGTGGATGGTTTTTCTATGGATGGTGGTACGGGTGCTTCAGTCTGGACTAATATATCTTGATGCGTTTAAACACCTAACTTCTCCATCTCTTCATCTCCTTTAGACTCAAGCTTCTCATATCTATTATCTATCTCTGCTTCCACTCTCTGTAATTCTACGATATGACTCTCTACTTGTTCTTGTGAATTTTGATCCGTAATTTCAACCTTTATGCATGCTTTGCTTGTTGTTGGATTCTTTAAAGCCTTATTCATATTAAATTCGATACGATCTTTGCTTATTCAAAGTGTTAATTTCCCTTCGTGAATGTCAATTATATCTTTTCCTATATTCATAAGCAATCGACCAAGGATCAGTGGACAGTTCTTATCTTCTTCAAAATTGAGAACCACAAAGTCTACAGGAATAATGAACCTGTCCACTAGTATCAGAACGTCTTCCATTATTCCAAATGGTCTTTTAATAGATTGATTAACTAGATGAATTAACATTAATGTTCGCTTGACCTCTCCCAGCCCCAACTTCTTGAATATCGATAAAAGCATAAGATTAATACTTTCTCCTTGTTAGTAGTGTGCCCTAGGCTAATGGATAGTTGTGATTCATGTATTAACATTATGATTTGTTAATAATATATTATGAGGTATTCCTTTCATATATGCA
>JAOTIZ010000005.1:16389563-16412378 GCA_027123425.1 Erythroxylum panamense | reverse complement strand
TATGATGCAATTGAAATCATTAAACTTCCTTGATTCAAAGAAAACATTTAGTGGCTTATTTACTCTATTATAAACATTTACCCACCTTGAAATCATTACTTGTAAACTTGATCAAGAGACCTCTCCCCTTGCTCCTCTTTCCTTCCTTAATTTCCTTTAACAACAATCGAAAACTCCATTAAATAGGAAATTCCAATTTAGAACCCAAAGAAACATATTCACTAAAACCCATACATTTCCTAAGCTTTTTGAACCAAAACCCTTCCAAAAATTCAGACTTTCGGATCAATTTTCCAGTATCATTCTGATCAAGTAAATGATAAAATTTGTTAACACTTCCTTCTAGAAAAATGTTCTTTATTTTTTTAAATTTTTAATGACACTAAAATCATTCTATTTGGTCCAGTAATCTGAAAGTTATACCCTAAATATTTTCAGACTATTCTTATATTGAAACAATATTCTATACTCATCTTCCATCCAAAAATTGAAATTCTTAGAGATTGAATTTGAACTCAGTTCCTTCATATAATTTGTAGCTCTATGTCTCTATTTTACTCCAAATGAAAAATCATTCATTTAGATAACTACAGAAAAAGTTATGCCTAAAATACCAAAATATGTTTAAGCTATTTCCGGACAAACTTCTCTGCAGGAAACTTTGATTTTTTTCAATGTTGGCCACGACAAACTACAGAGTTGGCCATGGAGAACCATGGGGATTTATCCATGGCGAACTTTCACAAAAACTCAGTTCTTCTCTCAAAATTTTCCAAATTCTCCTTCTTCACTTACATCATTTTCACTCTCATTTTACTTCTAACCATCACCAAAATTTGCCTCACTCATCAAATAAAAAAAAAAGAAGGATGCTTATACGTACTTGTTTATCCAAAGCTTCTTCAATCACCATGAAACCCTAGCTTAAAAATCCCTAAAAATAAAAAATAATTCTTTAGTTCTTTCTTTCTTCCAACATAAACCCCACACAAATCCATTTTTCTAAACCCTTTTCTAACAAAGCAAGAAGGAGAGATGATTACCTTAGCAAATCCTCTTCCTTCTTCTTCTTTCCATGTTTTCTTCGTATTTTCTCTTCTTCTCTCCCTCTCACAATGCTTCTCTTCTTTTTCTTAAACAAGACCATGTTTTAGTCTTGTCCTTCCAAAAATACCCCTCCTCTCTTTTGGTCTTCCCATTTTGTCACTTCTTTCATTTACCTCCTAACACCTTTAATCTTCTTAAACACCATATTAATTCTAACTTAATTCAAATCTTTCCATCTAATTTCAAATCTCTATTTATGTCCATCAAATTAATGACTCAATTCTAAAATAATGAAACAAGTAAATCAATAATAATTGAAATAAATTTCGGGGTCCAACAGGTTATATGTGGGCCTTTTCTTTGCAAGTCTTTGTATTGTTCCCACGGTTTATAAATCGATTCTCCATCACCCTGTTCAAAGTTTGTGATCTCTTTGATAATCTTCATAGTCTTGGTAAGGGAAAAGTACTTATCTAAGAAGGCACAAACTAATTGGTCCTAAGTGATGACATTAATCGGGTTGAGGGAGTGTTATCAAACTTTTGCTCTATCCCTTAAGGTAAAAAGGAAGAGTATCATTCTTACAGCATCCTTTGACATCTGTTAACAACAAAAGGTATCGCAAATTTCAAGGAAATTGATAATACTTGTGTTTGAGTCTTCATTCGTTAATTCATAAAATTGCACATTTTGTTTAAGCATATTTAGAAGGGTTGGTTTAATTTCAAAGGAATTTGCTTGCACGGGTGGCCTAGTTACGCCTTGATTGGTTGCATTGAAGCCTAGTCTCATGAAGTCCATAAGGACTCTCGGTTGATGCCCTTTGTTCACTCCTTGATCCAAATCTCACTGAAACTCCATGGCTATTGTTACTTTTACAGTTTCTTCTTCTTCATGCCAAGTTCTTCTAATTGATGAGTGATGTCAAGCTCTACAGTTTCAGCTATGTGACTCGAACTTTTTGTAACTCTTATGTTCATGTAAGAACACAGACACACAAAAAATGGGAAGAACAAAAAAAATTAAAACTAACCACCTTAGACTTAGAGAACTAAACTATTCTTCACCCTCCCCAACAATGGGGCCAAAAACTTGATTGTGTCATTTGAGCTTTAAAATTTATAAGCCCTTAAATACCACAAGCGCATGGGTTGCAACTGTAGTATAAAAGGTGTCGATCCCACGATGAGGGAAACTAATCTAATTCTATGTTATCTAAGGCTAAGGAAATTGAAGTAATGGAAATAAAATCCACAAGAAAAGTAAATTTGAGAAATTGATTGGCAAGAGCTGTAATTCAGAAATTAACACAAAAATAAATGAAATTTTAGCAATGCAAAAATACAATAGAAATCAATCAAGAGAATTAACCAAGTTATGAGAAAGGGGATTTTAACTATCATTAGTGCTAACCTAGTTGATTATGTGTTAATAGGGTGTCAGTTCTAGATGATCTTAAGGCTGATTACTCTCTCTCAAGTTATAACCATTAAACCCTAATTGGATTATGAAAATTGGAATCTCTCAATTAACAAAAGACTCACAATCCTAATTAGATCTCGAGTTTTTAATGGAATGGAACGTAAATGAATGTAATATTAAAAAATTATTGTTTGAAAGGGATGAAAGGATTCATAATGTAATATAATGAAATGTTGTTTGAATGAAAGTTTTATAATGTAATATAGTATAAAATTATTTATCATTTTACATTCCATCTTAAACCCCCAAAATCAAAGGTTTTTCATTTTTACTGTTTATGTTTGGTTGAAGGTTTATTAGTGGAATGAAATAGAATAAAATGTAATATTATTTTATCTTTTAAGAGGTGAGTTTATAATGGAATGAGATGAAAGATGAGAGTTTCATATTATATCTTATTCAATCCTAAATAGTAAAAATGAAAACATACTGACTTCTCCAAATGAAAAATCTTGTCCAAAATGATTTGTCTAGCTCCATCGGTAATGGGAAGCTAATATCCTCGTGGTTTGATAACTGATCGGGTTAGGGATAAGCTGCAACTTCCAGGATGGAAATTAATTCACCCAGGAGCTAATTCTTCTCTTAATTTTCTCTATAATAAGATTGCATTTAAGGGAAGAAAGTCTTTTTGTTGAGATAGATCCAAATACAATAGAAGTGGAGCTTTTTCCATTATCCTAGTTATAGAAGCAACGTGCAAAGCCATATGAGAAGCACCTTTTGAAATTATGAACTGACTTTTATTGAGGTTGATTTGTAATTCAGAGACTTCTTTAAATTTATTAAAAGCCTTCATATAGCTGTATATGGATTCCACTTTTGCACTGTAAAAAAGAATGCTTTTGTCTTTTATACCATGATTTTGTATATGTATTTGTAATCTAAAAATTCAAAATAGATATTTTTAAAGCACAAATTTGTATGTGTGCTTTGAAAATAAATGGGTTGTAAATCAAATAGCGTCACCCGAACTTAAATCGGAATCGAAGACCTTTAGATTATGTTTGGTTGGACGTAAAGTTTTTAATAAATTAAACGTAAATAGATGTAATATTAAAAATTTGTTATTTGGGAAGGATAAAATGATTCATAATGTAATATAATGAAATGTTGTTTGAATGAAAATTTTATAATATAATATAATATAAAGTTGTTTATCATTTTACATTCCATCTTAAACTCCAAAATTGGAGATTTTTTTATTTTTACTGTTTATGTTTAGTTAAAGGTTTATTAATGGAATGAAATAAAATAAAATATAATATTATTCTATCTTTTAAAAAGAGAATTTATAATAAAATAAGATAAAAAAGGAGAGTTTCATATTATATATCATTTTGTTCCAAATGAATATTGATCAATATTATATTTATTTAAGCATCATCTAGTTGTAAACCATTTCATTTTATTTCATCCTATTAAAAATTTTAATTACAACCAAAGACCCAACAATTACACAGTAATATAATACTAACAAACAGTTTATTTTTAATATCGTCGGCGCCTTTCGTTTCACCGGAATTGCCTTTCAAACCCTAGACCAGACTCCCCACAATGATTCTCCGAACTCCACCTAACAAGAGGTCTAAAACTTCCGTCGAAAGCCCCCCGCCCCCCGCCTCCGATAATCGTCTTGTCATTTACGAGAACCAGCCTCTCATTACTTCTCCTCCTCCAGATTCTTCTCTTCCCCCTCCTCCCACCACTTCCGATCACATGCTCTGCACTTATCAATGCCGCCAAATGGTAATAATCCTTCTCAACTTTCTCCAAATGGCCTCCCTTTTCTCTTTGATTTTTGAATTGTTTGCTGTTCTTTTTTTAGGTGAAGTCGGAATTTCTGGACGCCTTGAGAAATGCAGAGAAGCAAGTTCAGGAATATCAATCTAAATTGGAGGCATTGAATGAAAACTTCTTCAAAGTCGGTAGGTTATCGCTTGAAAAAAATTCCTGTAATAAGGAACTCTAATTACTGGATGTTGTGAATGGAATCGTTTTACTGGAAAGGCTAAATTCTTGAATTAAGTTTTACCTTTTGGGCAGAAGCTGAGAGGAAGAGATTTCGAGATCAGTTTCTGTATACAGAGCAAGAACTTGCTGCTGCCAAAGGACGTGAACATGCACTGCAAGAGCAACTTTTGAAGGAGATTAATGATTCCCAATGCAGGTTCAAGAAACAACTGGAATCACATAGTAAACTTGAGGTACACTTTGTGGACTTGTTTTCTTTAATGTATGTGTATTTGTTATAACTAAGTTAGATGAGATATGTTACTTACTTGAGTAGAGTATGCTTGCTATTTTAGGTCAGAGCCTATTGGGCTGATGGTCATTTGCTGTTTAACATTTTGGCTATGGGGCTCTTCTTTGCTCGGAAACTTTTGTAATTTTGTTTCATAATTATGGTCGTGCATGATGTGACCAACTACAGTACATGTATTTTAGTTGTTCTCCTAGATTCATTGCTTCATAATTTGAGCCAATGAGTGTGGAGATAGAAGCCTCATCGAATTTTTCATGTAGTATGCATACGACCATCATCAAGTAGATTGGTCCATAACCCATCAGCATGATGATTGTAGAAAAAAAATCATCCATATTCCTTAATTCATCCAGATCTTTGCTGTGTACAATATCATGTAGAGATATAGGAAATTGGCATCCTTTAAGTCCTTAACTACCCAAAATTTTATTGTATATATATCCATCATAAGTGAAAAACATCGCCATTCCTAGCACATTCATCGTTGCCAATACTAGCATAACTATTGTTTATGGGTGAAATATTGAGATCATCAATTAGCTTGTCTTTGCTTTCAAAATTCTTATGAGAAAGGTACAAGCATATGAAAATATGATTTAATTTTGTTCTTATGATAAGGTACAAGCATAGAAAAATATGAATTTTAATTTTAGTTTCAACATCTTCATCTACATTGATTATCAAATAGTAGATGAGATCCTGTAGGTAAATCGTTAGTGTAAAGTATCTAGTTTTTAGTAGTGACAATTGAATATTAAAATTTTACTCTAGTTCTTAATTTTGTGAGACAACCATAATTTTAAGTATTTTGGTTGCCTTTGCTCTTTTTGTTTGTGGCAACCTCTCTCTCTTTCTGTTTCTAACCCACTCCTTTCAAATTTTAATGACCTCCTGGTCCCATTATGATATCAGGTAACACTTGAGAGTGAAAAGAACCTTCGCAAGAACGCTGAGTCCATCACAGCTTCTGCAGAAGAAAAAGAAAAAGGTTTAGAGAGAAAACTTAGACATCTTTCTGAAAGCACAGAAAGGGAGAAAAAACGTCTGAATAATGAGCTTGCGCAGCTAAAAGCAGAATCAAAATTTTCTGTTTCAAAAATAAGGGCAGATGTTAGTAGCTCATGAATTTTGTTTATATTATTACTAAGCACAAGTATTGATAAGACTGACACTTCTATTTTTGGTAGCTTGAGAAAATGGAATTGAGAGCTATAAATGCTGAGAAAGAATCAGAACTCATGAAGGAGCAGTTGGGAGATTTGAAAATGCAACTTGATGAGGTACATTAATCTTTTATGTTTTCTTGCTTTGATGACTTGTATATATTTACTAGCAAGCTACTTTAGTTTGGTTTCAAGGGGATGCTCCTTCAAAATCTCATTGGCAGTGTGGTCATATAATTGATAATATTTCCATTCTTCTCTTCAGTGTTTGATCCAAAAAATTGAATTGGAAAAGAAATTATCAAGTTCTGCAAACCAAGAATGTTCCTTTACTGAGAGCAATAATTTGGTTAAACATCTGCAAGAAGAGCTTAGGAATTTTGTAAGTTGGTCTCTCCTTATTACTCTTATGTTTTTACTTCAGGTTTCTTTTGATGTAGTTGAAGATTTTTGTTGCAATTATCTAGAATGTCTTCAGTTTTGAAGAAGGGACTTGCAACATTCATTTATTGAAATGATTAATATCATTAAAAAAACCTTTCTCCTTTAAATTCTTTGAGCAAATTATATAAATTTTATCTGATGAATGTTGGCTAAGGAGTTCTAGTAATTTTGTTGAATTTCTTTTAGCTTGATTTCTTTGCTCAAAGTTGATAAAATCCAACTCTACAAGTATAGAGGGGATTGAACATAAATAAAACTAATGTATTTTTCAAAGTTGTTTGGTTTTGAGGTTTGTAGATTGTCGCCGGTGTGAGGCTTTTATTCTTGGTATTCATTTGTTATATACAACTAGATATCCACTCGCTGTAGTTGATAATGCAAAGTTGATTTAAATTTGGACAAAAATTGTTAATAAGATGTGCCAAGGATTGTAGAGCGACCTGGGTTTCAAGTTTTTCATTCTTGATTTTGTTTTCTTATGCATCATATTCTTTGTTTATTTTTGTTAATCCATTCTTGGAATGTCATGCATTTCGTGTAAGTACAACATTGCACGGAAATATACGATATTGTACTTCTTGGATTGCTGTTGAATTTCTAAGGACATTGCATCATTGTCCTTCAAGCAACATGTGCAAATACATTCAATAGTTGGAGGGTTCTATTCAAACTAGAGGCATGCAAAATCTTACTCATTCTCGTCTTTTTAAGGAAAACAATAACACCCAATGAAATATGACGAGTTCCTAACAATTTAGCGCAAATGAGGAAATTGACAAGCCAACAATCAAAGTAATTCATCAAAATTGTTCTCTCATCCCATTAAGAAAAGGATATTTAATTGCTAGGGATTTTTTTGGAAGATTTTATAATACACCCTTAATGTTTGTTGCAAAGTATTATTTTGTAACGTGAGTTGCTTTCTAGCTAGTCATGTAATTTATGTATTATAACGTTTTACCAGGAGTTTGAAGTGAGAGAAGCAAGAAAGTTGAAATCTTCATATGAAGACATTCATCTTTTAAAGGAGAAATTGTTGGAAGAGAAGAGCCGCAGTGAAAGAGCAGAGTCAGAGTTATCTAAGTTCCAAGAACTTGAGCTGAATATGAGGAAGTTGGAGGATGAGTTGTTTTCTTGGAAGTCAATGATTAAAGACATCCCAGATGTGTCAAGTTTTGATGAAATACCTTTTAAGATTGCAACTTTACAAAAGTATATATTATATTTTGACTTATAATGTCCAGAATCCTTTATTATCCTTTTAATCTTTTTCTAAAATTGTTGTTTGAGTTGAAAGATGGAAAAGGTTATGAATATCCTAATAATTGATAAACTTTTTGCATAACAAGCAAATAGTTATTGCTTTGATGCTGCAATTCCGTTATGCTATTACTTAAAGTTAACCATAGTATTAGAACATAGAAGATACATATAACTTTGTATTTATTTTTCTCTTGATGGGATTTTCTATGGAATGTAGAGAGGTAATTGATTACATGATGAAGATGGGCGAGGCAAATGCACGCTTGAAGCAAATGGAGGTGGCTTTGGAAACAACTCAAATTGCAAAGCAAAATGCTGAAACTGAGGCTGCTTTAACTAAAGAGAAGGCAGAAGTGTTGGTGTCAGAGATCAAGCAGATGGAATTGTTGGTAAACTTTAATTCAAATAGAAAGTGTGCTATATATAGTTTTGTATTTCATCTTCCTCACCTTTTTCTATTCTTAGATTGTCAGGATTGACCCTTTCCTCACAAGTGCTTTATGGAGTTGAAAATGGTCCCCTTTTACATTAAAAAAAACTTTGAAGTAAAATAAATTATTGATGTCGTTTAAAGTAATAGAGTAATCCATATGTAGAAGTGCGTGTAAGGAAGACACTTCTGCCAAATTTGCTTTCTTCTTATAGCTAGTAGCTACATGAAAGTCCAAAAGGGTGATAGTTTGACTAGGGAGAGAAGACTAGTAATTTTTCATGTGTAAATGGAGTGTTCAAAATTTTCTTTTGAATAATTTTTTCTCCTTTGTCCTATTGTATGTGTTCCCAGTTTGACTCGGGTTTAGAGCTATAGTACATTGGACGTATGCAAGCATTAATAAATTTTATGATTCCAAGAGTTAATGTTGCAATTACAGATCAAAATCAAGTTTCCTTTTTATGGGGTAGAATCTGCAATAACTTTGCTCATCTGTTTTTTTAATCTAAGAATATCTTTTAATTGCCTTTCCTTTTTTCCCTATGACCTCTTCCAATCACTTAGCTTTTGCTTCCTTCACAACCCCTTCGACTTGCTGAAAACACATTACTTGTCTTAGTGACATCTCCCCTCTACTATTTATTAATTGCTTTTGGTGCATTTTATGGATGTCTTGTTCTCATCATTTGTATTCAAGGATGCTTTTTCTTTACAATAGCAATCATCATCAACTGCTTGGTTCAATAACTTTTAGGTTTTGTTGCATCTTGAGCCAATATCACTCTTGGCTAGTGCTTCTGATGTTTGAATGTTTCTTTATACCACTGGTAAGTAGAAGAATTTTTTTTTTGGCTTGGAAAACTAATCTGCAATGACATATGCATGTATAGAACATATCTCTTACCTAACTACCATGATCCATATTAAATGTTTGGTACCATCTTTACTTGCGTTTCTTTTTGTGTATATTTGTTTGTGTGGTGTGTGTGTTCCATTGTGTTTCTATTGCTAGGTTTATAAAGGTATAGCTTGATACTTGCAGATTTCAACAGTTACTCAAGAGAGAAATAGGTTGAAGTATGTTGTTAGTGAATTAAAGAGGCCCAGTAGTGAGCAAACAGGGGATCAAGCATCCAATGTTGCTCTTCTTCAGGTCTTGGAATTGGGACTCTTCTTTTTTCCATTTCCCCCTTACTTCTCTCCTTAGTTCTAATGATTTTTTCTGATTATCTTTCTCAATTGTGTGCAGGATTGGGAATCAACCCTTACAAAGAAGGAGCATTGTCTCAAAGAATTTGAGAGTAGCTTACGTGAACAAAAGGAAGTGAATAACCGTCAACTTGATGAAATAAAATTGCTCAATGAGAGACTAAATAATGAAGCCAAGAGAATTAAATCATTGGAGAGGGAGGGTGATAGACTTCGTTCAGAGATATCCTTATTGGAGTCCAAGGTAGGCTCAAAAGTATTGTGAGAATTGGTGAGATTTTTCATCTTATAATTTGAACTGAATTATAAATTGACTTTCTAGCGGTAATTGCATAATGAGGTTAGTATCAATATTCCTGTATTTATCGCATCTTGTATGATGTTCATGTTGATGTAATCACGTCACAATACTTCCATGTTCCTATATAGATATAGTTTAGTTCTATGTTATACCTGTCTAGACATTGGAATCTCTCCCTTCTTTTTGTTGTTCTATATATTGAGGGCATAATTTGATACTTGAAAATTTTTTTATAAATAAGTTTGAGGTTATTAATTTGATTACATATTCATAGCAAGACCGAGTATTATTAATATTTTAACTTAACTACTAGACTATTTGCTAGTATTTTTTATTATCTCAAGTCATTGATGTAGTGTATTACTTGTAATGTTCACATCCTAAGGAATTTGTGTGGTCCTTAGAGGTATGTTCTGTTCTCAAGAGCCATAAGGACTTCAGTTTGAATTCTAATGGCTTGTTGGCTAAAAAATGCTTTACAATTGAATGTTTTAGTTTGAATTCTAATGGCTCGTTGGATAAAAAATGCTTTACAATTGAATGGTTGAAGCTTATCTATGTCTTTTTGGTGAAAGGTTGGGAACAGTTCTTCTATGGTTATTAACTAAAGGGCATAATGCCTCATGCCTTCTTTTCTCAGAGGCTATAAATTGATGCTATATTGAAATGTGAGCCAAAATAATGAATTCTTTTCATAATAAATAATTTAGGATTATACATTTATATACACCTTAGAGTAGAGACAAAAAAAAAAAGAAACAATTTCTAAGAACAGAAATTAATCTCCAAGAATTCTACACTCATCTAGGAAAGGAAACAATCTCCTAGAATGCCACCCTATTAGAACAATCTCTTAGGATCCCATATTCTTTGGAATATCAAGAAATTTACTTTCTTAAAATATTATATGATACTTTCCCTCAAACTAAGGAATAGATGTCTGTTGAGATACTAAAATCTGTAAAGGATGTATTAAAGACTAGTTGGTAAACTCATATATCTTGCTCACACTCGGCCAAACATATCATACTTGGTAAGCATGATCTGTCAATTCATGCATGATCCAAGAGAGCCTCATCTTCAAGTTGCTTATAGGGTGCCACATTACTTGAAAGGCAGTCTAGGAAAAGGAATTTTGTTCAAGAAAAACAATACTCTTGCTCTAGAAGCTTACATCGATGCTGACTATGCAGGTTCCATAGTGGATAGAAGATCAACTATAGGTACTGTACGTTTCTTGTAGGAAATTTGGTAACGTGGAGGAGCAAGAAGCAAAATGTGGTGGCAAGGTCATTCGCAAAATCATAATTTAGGGCTATTGTTGACGGATTGTGTGAACTACTATGGTTGAAGATTATTCTAGATGATCAAATGGGATGACCCTATGAAACTCTATTGTGGCAATAAGTCAACCATCAATATTGCTTATAATCCTATACAACACGATAAGATAAAGTATATTGAGATTGATAGACATTTCATTAAAGAAAAATTGGAAGAAGGGTTAGTGTGTATGTTCTATGTTCCATCAGAACGTCAAGTAGCTGATGTTTTAATAAAGGGGCTGAACAGTTCAAATTTTCATGATCTTGTATATAAGCTGGGAATGGAAGACATCTATTCCTCGGCTTGAGAGGGAGTGTTGAGATACTAAAAACTATAAATAGATTATACTTAGATATAGATAGGCTGTAAATAGATAAGATAAGTTTGAAATCCCTTTAATTAAGGGATTACATTAGATAGCTTTAGATAGCTTTCCAGATTTAAATTCCTACTTGTAATGTCGTATATATGGCTGTTTACTCCTATCAATATATGAGAATATAGGAAAATTCTTTCCCACAATTTCTTCCATTCCCAGCCTGGAAATAATATCATAAAAACTTGAACTGTTCACCCCCATTGTTAGAACAATAGCTAGTTGGCTTCGTAATGGAGCATGTGATATGCATACAGGTTCTTCCTCCAGTTTATCCTTGATGAAATGTCTATCAATCTCAATGTGCTTTGTCTTATCATGTTGAATAGGGTTATAAGCAATAGGTTTAGAGCTGCATTGGACCTTGCCACTTAACTTTCAAGTCTTGTAGAATAATCTTCAACTGTAACAACTCACAAAAGTTTTGAGTAATTATTTAAAACTTTGATTCTGAGGATAATTTAGCCATAACATTTTGTTTCTTGCTCCTCCAAGTCTCCAAATTGCCTCCAAAGAAAGTACAATAAATTGTGGTTGATCTTCAGTCCACTATAGATCCTACATAGTACTCATCAGTATGGGCTTATAGGGTGAGATGATTATTCCTTTTAAACAAAGTTCTTTTCCTTAGATTTCCTTTTAAGTAATGCAGCACTCTCTATGTAGCTTTTAAATGCAACTCTCATGGATCATGCATGAATTGATTAATTATACTTATTGATTATGCTATATTGGGTCAAGTATGAGCAAGCTATATGAGCTTGCCTACTAGTCTTTGTGCATCTTTCTATCAACAACTCATTCTTCTTTTGCTTCTGCAAGTCTATGATTTGGGTCCATCTGGGTAGAGACCATTTGGCATCCAATCTTTCTATCTCCTTCAAGAGATAAATAACATACTTTTGTTCAGACATGAAAATTCATGGCATAAAATATGCCACCTCAATACCAAATATGGACTTCAATTTCTGAAGCTCCTTTATCTTGAATTTATCGACCAATTGTTACTTCATTTCTCCTTTTTCTTTTTCATCATTTCCGTTTATAATAATATCATCAACATATACTAGAAGTCTAGTTACTGCCCCTATGACTGTGTGCTTGATGAAGAGTGATCAACTTGACTTTGTTTAGATCTTGGCCATTTCATAACTTTAGTAAGTCTAGTAAACCGTGTTCTAGAAGATTGTTTCAATCCATATGGGCCTTTTTCAACCAACAAATTTTTTTAGTCATGTTTTCTTCAAAGACTAGTTGAATGCTCATGTCAATTCTTCATCTAGATCTCCATAAAGAAGAAATTTTTCACATCATACTGCAAAGGTTGCTAATCAAAGTGACTTGCCAAAGATAACAAAATCCTCATAGGATTGACTTTTGCCATTAGGGCAAATGTCACTTGCTATTCAATTCCATATGTTTTGAGTGTACCCTTGAGCTACTAACCATGCTTTATATCTCTCTAGTGATTTGTTGAATTTATATTTCAGTTAGTCAACTATGTTCCTCCTCTTTGGTTTATCAACAATCTCCCATGTCCTATACTTCTCTAATGCATCCTTTTCCTCTATCATAACATTTCTCCATTTCCTTTTTGACAATGCCTCAGAAACAGTATTGGGATTAGAAATGGTATTTAGACTTGCGATGAATTTTTTGCTGGGTGGTAACAAGTGTTTAAGTGATATATAGGAAGGCGGGATTCATCTGTGCGTGTTTCAACTGACTATGTATGTAAAGGAGGATCAAGTCTTAACATGGGCTCATTTCAAGAGTTTGCATTGGATTCCTGGACTTGTTTCAGGCCTGGAACAATTGCTCTTCTTAAAAGCACTTCTAAATATTTTTGAAAATCTTGAGTAACATGGATGGACACGAGATTTTTGTGTTTTTGGGACAAACTAGATTAGATGACAGGAGGGGGATTTTGTATTTTCTGGGATGCACACAGGACTTGAAGCTAAAGACGAGTTTGCGACAAATGCAAGAATGTCAAGTGGTCCCAAAACACTAAAAGATACCATCTTCCATCATTGATGTCTTCTCTTGAAGATAGGACTTGACAAAATATGATTTTTCTTCAATGAAAGTGACATTAGATGTGATATATAACTTTCATGATGAAGGGTTATAACACTTGTACCCTTTTTGTGTAGGTAACCTAGAAAGACACATTTGATGGTATGGGGATCTAACTTTTCTCTGTGTTGATTGTGAATATACACAAAGGCAGTGCAACCAAATACTCTTGGAGTAAGCCCATTTGAGGCCCTAAAGCTGGGATAATAGATATTAAGGGTTTCCATGTGACTTTCATTGTCTAACACATGTGAGAGAAGTCTATTTACCATACGTGTGGCAATTAGAACTGCCTCTCCCCAATAAAATTTAGGAACATTCCCTTCAAAGAATAGAGCTTGAGTTACATTAGTAAATACCTATTTTTCCTCTCAGCTTCCCCATTTTGTTGAGATGTCAACACAAGATGAGTCATCAATAATTCCTTTTTTTTTTAAAGTAGGGTGACAAAATCTTATTAAAGCAATCCCTAACATTGTCCATCTTAAGCTTTTAATCTTAACTCCAAATTGATTTTGAATCTTGTAATGAAAATTAGGAATAACAATTGTTTGAGTAAGAAAAGCGATGTAATTTGAGCACAATCATCAATCAAGGAGACAAACCAACAAGCCCCAGGAATATTAGGAACAATAGAGGACCCAAGTATCACCATGAATGAAATGAAAAGGATGAGGACTTCTTTTAGTAGTAATAGGAAATGGTATACGAGTATGTTTACCAATTCAGAAATTTCACAATAAAAATTGAGATATCTAATCCTTTGAATAAATGTGAAAACATGAATTTTAAAATTATAAAATATGGATGACCAGGGTGTTAACGGTAAAGTCAAATGACATCTTTATTTGAAGTATCAAGAAATGATATGGACAAATTATTCATGACTTTTTTATAAGATTCAAGATGACAGAGACCGTTCCTTTCCTTAGCAAGTTTGGTCATCCTCATCGAATTTTGTTTCTAAAGAACACAATAATAATAGGAGAAAAATTTGTAAGTTTTTGAATAAACTCAAGGTTGCTTGATAGTTTTGGCACATGAAGAGCATATTTTATACAAAGAGAAGATGGCATATATACGCCTATTCCTACAATAGTAGCTAAAAAACCATTGACCACTAGAATCTTCCTATTACTAGGGCATGATATGCACATAAGAAATAAATGTGTGGAGTGAGTCATATGGTCTGCAGCACCAGAATTAGTTATCCAAGTATCGGCATAATATTTGCCTGAGGCATTCATGTAAACAAAAAATAAGGGCTTACCTGAGTGTGCCAAAGAACCAGATTTAGAGGAATTCTCAAGAAATCTGAATAAATGCCTCAGTTTCTTAATTTCAAAACTACTAAACGCCCTTTTATTCGAATCTCGAACGATCTCAGATGCACACATATTAGGTACAAGAAAAAAACAGAAGACTAATGTCCCAAGAAAAATGCCACAATGAAGGCTACTTGAAGAACTCCCAACAAAAAAACGTAGGACTCTGATACCATGATAGAAAATAGAAGGGAGAATGAATTGTCTTCTTACCAAATGGTTTAGGATTACACATTTATACGCACTTTAGAGTAGGGAAAAAAAGAAAAAGAAACAGTCTCTAAGAATAGAAATCAATCTTCAAGGATTTCACACTTTCTAGGAAAGAAAAAGTCCCCTAGGATTCCACTCTCCTACGAGAAGAAGACAGAATTGTAGAATTTCATAGTCTCCTATTAAAGGAGAATAATCTCTTAGGATCCCACATTCTTCGGAATATCAAGAAATTGACCTTCCTAAAGTGACATACAACTAATATATAACTCAGCAAAATGACTTCCTCTTCAAAGAATATAATTGGGAAGAAAAGGTCATACATGCTAGTAAAGATCTTTCTACATAGCCTAGAGAATAATAGCTTGTGACACCACGAGACAATACATATCAAAACAGTTCATCTATCTATTGTATAGATTACCTTCCATGTTTTATACAGCAGATGTAGATGCTAATACTACCAGTTAGGAACTTACCCTGCATTCAGCTTTCTTGCCAATAATTTTATCTATATATGCAGATTTATGGTCCTCAGGGTTGTGATTAACTCTATTTTTTTAATTGATATTGACAATAATAGAATTAGTAATAAATCAAAGTTATTCTTTTTTTGTAAGAGTTCATTACATACTGAAGTTAGTTGGAATCATGCCTTGTGACTCATGCGAATGTGTCTTCTTTGTGAATCTAGAAAGGCTTTCATCTGCTTTTCACTTTTTAAAGGCCGCCTGAATTTATGAGTAAAAGTTCAGTGGTACTTGTTAGTTTTTTTATGATTAGTACACTCCATTTTATACCCTTTTTCATAGACTATGCCAACACAATCATTATTCTTCCCAGCTTGGTCATGGCGACTACTCTGCTGCAAATACAAAGGTGTTGAGAATGGTTAACACCCTATTAGTTGATGGTGAGGCCAAACAGACTATAGAGGCATTACAACATGAGTTGCAGAAGACAAAAGAGAAATTACAAGCTGTTGAAGAACTCAAGAGTCAGTCAGGTGTGAAGCAGTTCAATTTGAATAACTATTGTGTGCTTTTCAGGCTCCAAACCTATTTCTCTCTTTGTTGTAAAATTCAAATTAGTGTTCTAGTTGAATGATAAAGAAAAGTTGTGAGCTTTTACTTGTGCTGTGAGCATTTGTTGACCCTTTACTGATATTTCATATTAAAATACCATTTTGCGGAAGGGACGTACAACATCGAGGATGTGGAAAAACAAATCAATAATTGTAGATGAGGAGATCATATCCTTTTCCCCTCTGATTCTTAAGTAAGGATGATAATCATGAGAACGTTTAGCTACAGATTGGCATCTGAACTTCACCAAGTATTCATTGGTGTTCTGCAACAGTTTCTTAAGCAATACTCTCTTCTCAGTTTAAACTGTAATTGAGAAGGCTAACTTGATTGTCCTGGCCGGAAAGGAAGAGATATTCATACTTTGAAGAGATCAAAACATAAAATTGTGATTGTTTTTCTTCTTAATTGTGCATGTAATCTCATGGAGACCTCAATATGTTTTTTGTTTCTGTTGGTGGACTAGGTGATGCTGGGAAGTTGGTAGATTCCTATATATCTGGGAAAATATTGCAGTTAAAGGAACAGATTGCAACCCTTGAAAAACGTGAAGAGAGGTATGTATCGTATGTAAATTGTCACTAATTTTGCCTTTTCAACTTTGATTGAATTCTGTTGAGATTGAACTTCTAAAAGGTCATGCTGAATCAGGTACAAGACTGTTTTTGCTGATAGGATTTCAGTTTTTAGGAGGGCCTGTTGTGAACTTTTTGGTTACAAGGTATATATATTCTTTTTCTACCTGGACTTCAATATGTAATTGTGCTGTTGCGAGTGTCGTTTTGGCCTCAAAACATCATTTCTGATGTTTAACTGGAGGGAAGTGGCTTGGATATTGATATGGATGAAGGGAATTGGTTCACTATTTAGCAAATGATAATGCTTATGATGATCATGATTATGGTTTGAATTTTAGACTTTAAGATACTGAAATACATAAAGAACTCATGTAAACTAGTAGCATTACATCTATAGTTTAAAATCTGATGATGCTATACTAATATATGTTTTTTATCATCCATAAGAAAAGCATCACATTTTTAATGTTTCTAGCATTCAATACCTATAGGTTCTTAATATAATTCACTCTATGAAAATTGATATGTTAGCACTAAAACTCATATCTATTTAGAGTCAGAATCGTGAACAGGATCGCAAACTCTTATCTATTTAGAGTCAGAATCCTGAACAGGAAGGCAAGAAAACTTGGACATTTGATCTGATACCATGGAACATGACTTAAAAGACTTCAGAACTTGAGAATAAAAGGTGAAAAATGCCCCTCAACTGGTGAAATTTCTTCAGAATTTAATGGGTTGATAGCTGTTACAGAGATCTAAAAATGAGTTAGTACTATTATGTTATATATCCTGTATAGTAATACTTTGTAGGTATCCTATATTTGACCAGTTTAAGTTCTTATTTTGGAGTACTACTATTTGCTTGTATTGCCTATTGTTATTAACAGATGTTCAAAAATTAATAACATATTATTTAATTGTATAGTTTCTATTTTACATGAATGAACAGTATTTTAGATGGTCATTAATGAATGATGAACTGTATCATCATTTTATTGACATGTTTTCTTTATTTTGAAGTTCTTGTTTTATTTTGCGTTGAAGATTTTTGTTTCATTTCAACTTGAATGTTTGGTGTTCCTCCCTTCAATTTTTTTTTGTTTCATTTAATCTTGAAGATTTTGTTCAGATTTGCCTTTGAGCATTTTCTTTTTTATAACTTTATGGAGGGGAGGTGTCGACTCATAAATTGATTTCATTATAGACTTCAAGGACTAGTTTGTCATGTCAAAACTCCTCTCAAGTGACACGAGTATGAAGGTTGCAACCCTTGTTGTATTGTTTCTTTAGGATTTTGATACCAAGTAAGAAAATTCTTATTAGTTTGTTGGATAAATTTTGCTGCTGATCAGGAAAAGCTGCTTTTAATTCTTTGGGGAATTTCAGTTTTTTATGTTGATTGGGCATAGACAGTTTATAGGAAAACCTAATTGGAAAGGAACTTGGAAGAATTTTGAAGATGAACTTATGAATGTCTTTATATGGGTGCTCCTAATTAAGGGGAAGTGTTAAAGAGATTTAGTATTAATTAGTGTTATTATATTATGTATCCCGTATAGGACTATTACTTTGGTATTTTATGTTTGAATATTTAGGTTTCCTATTTTTGAATATGACTAGTAGCCTGTATTTTCCTTCTATTCTAGGCAGATGGGGAAAATCTAGTTAAGAACATGTTATTCTATTTTCTATTTTTCTCTTGAATGATCGCAATTTAGACCTTAGATCACTTTTCTTAAAATCTGAGCTTGCATACCCTTGATCTAGTTTCCAACTCTCTTTCATTTTAAAATACTGTAGGCAAAAGCTTTAGCTGATGCTCGTATCACATTCTTTGCAGATTGTAATGGATGAACACCAGCGATCTAATGGAATCCCAGTTACTCATTTTACCCTTCAATCTGTTTATGCGCAAAGTGAGGATGAAAAGCTTGAATTTGACTATGAGTCAGGGAATACCAACATTTTGGTAAGAAACTAGATTATGCTTCTGCAATGGTATCTAATACGCTAAAAAATGATTATTACCTCATGGAACTTGTCATGTTCCAACCGTGTGCGTAGCATGTGGAATAAAATCTTTCATGCTGCATGAAGTCCTAGGAGTATTTACTTTCATGGTAGATCATCTGTTATGGTTGTGCAACAGGGAGCACCCTGCACAGATGTATTCTAGCCTGTATATGTGTTAGTTCCTGTTGTGGGAAAGAATTTTCATATAGTCTCATATATTGAATAGGAAGTATACAGCCATATATAGGACATTACAAGTAGGAATTTAAACCTGGAAAGTTATCTAAAGCTATCTAATGTAATCCCTTAATTTAAGGGATTTCAAACTTATTCTATCTTATGTATTTACAACCTATCTATATCTTAGGATAATCTATTTACAGCAGTATCTCAACACCTGTTGATTGCATTCTTTTATAAAGCAGGAGCATTTTTTAGTTCTTCTAGACTATATAAATTTAGTACCATAATAAGAATTTAAATGCAGGAGCATTTTTTAGTTCTTCTAGACTAGATAAATTTAGTACCATAATAAGAATTTAAATGCTTGTTTTTCCTTTTGTCTTGAAATTTTCTACAGGTAAATGGTTACACTTCTCAGCCAGAGATTTCTCGTCAGGTATGAGCAATTGTTGTCCTGCCAATTGCCTTTGCTGGAAACCTAACACATTGCACACGTGCACTTTCTCCTGCACATCGTAAGGGAATTGGCAATAACTTTCTGAGAATGTGTACAACCATATGCCATTGTTTCTCTGAATTAGTTTTTTGTGTTATATGAGGAAAAATATGCTGCTAAAATTCAGTGTTGTTTATGGATGGAATGATCATGACTGGAAACAATGAAAAGTTTAGCTTCAAGGAAATTAGGTCCTCTGAGAGTGCAAAAGAAAGGATTATGGTCTTCTTTTGCAATTGATTTGGAAATGAGTTTCACCCCCTTGTCATACTTGTAGATTTTGACGAGTTCTTTTGAAATATGAACTGAAAAAAGATTAGGAAAGAAAGATAAACTTAGGATTTAGATGGTTTATATGTAAAGTATTACATTTACAGACACAAAGATAATAAAGGTTGCATCTTTCTTATTAGGCTTACACGAGTTATGATTTATAGAGAGGAATGATATACATATTTGTTAATTATATCTTTGGATTTACAAAATTATATCGTCATACTTAGGTTCTTACAATGAAATAATAAATCTTAAAATATTCTCATGTTTCCCTGCAAGTTAAAGAGTATAGATGCTTCAACTTTACAATCAATTAAAGCCAATATATAACTCTTCTTGCTTAGAAACAGATTGTGAACAGATGCCTAAAACTCTTCTTTTGGGAAGAGATTCATGAAACCAACAATATTGATTTCGGGAAAAGATGTCAAACTAACAACATACAACTCTTCTTGCTTAAGAAGAGATTTAATGAGATACACAATTGCAATTGTGTCTATATATATAAACTAATGCAAAGAAAATGTTTTAATATGAGCTTGTCAGTATAGGATTACAAATACCCATTCAATGTTAATCAATTAATGCAATGCATTAATTGTTTCAATACATCTAATTAAGTATTTTTGTGATAATTTGAAGAGGGTTCTTAAACATAAAAAATAAATAGATTAAAGCATTTAAATCCTTAAGGTTTTAAAGTATTTTCACTTCCTAACCTATATACATATAAAGCTAATAGCTAATATAACTATATTTTGAATTGGGAATAATTTTATCTAAGATTGTAAATATGTATAAAACTTCGATAGATTAAACATGATATATTAAATTATTATAACATTGTAACATATATAGTTAAGTATTTTGATTTAGTAGTAACTTAAAGATGTTTTTAGGATTCCAAGGTTTTAAACAGTTTTTTAAAGTTTTCTTTTTATAATTTAATCTTAGAATTATATTAAATTCAACATAAGAAATTCTTTGAGATAAGTTTGTCACATAGAACTATATGTTTTAAATTATATTAAGATGTGTAATTAAATATTCCTTTATATGATAATTTAAAACAATAAATTTTAGATTACAATTCCTTAATTATACATCTATAATTTTTATGTTAATTTTTTTATTTATATTTATGCTTTACTGAAAATTTTTTCCTATTATTTTAGTGCTTTATTCATTTCATTTCTCATACTTCCTAAATTTTGACTAAAGCAGGACATAATAATATTAAACAGGGAACTCTCTCGAATAGAAGAACAACATAAATAATTGTTGATACTATTACAAAATAATTAAATCTTATATTTTAAGATAAATTTAGTTATAGAAAATACCATGCAAATAACGCGTTTGCTTCTAGAATGAAATAAAAGAAAGAGCTTACGAGAAAAGTAAATGTGGTTCAACCATAAAGGATTACATCTGTGAATGCAAAGACCATATCTTCTTTTTAGGCTTGTGTATATTGCATGGTACATGAGGCTCATACATAGTTGGTAAGAATATCTCTTGATTTACTGAATGTTATCATCATATTTAAGATTCTACAGTTAATGCAATTTCTAGTAAATCAATGTATAATAACTATAAGTTTTGAAACATTTTAATAGTATCCATCTCAAATGTTGTTTATTGGTGAGTAGTGGTATTAAATTTGTACCATGTTTTCTTAGAAATTGCTGCATGATGTTGGATGGTTGAATTAGTGGATGAGTCAAAATTTCTTAGTATCTGTAGTTTTCTTGATTCTTTTGCTAAAGAATTAGAATCTTTACTTTGCTTGATCATTGTCATCTGTTACTGATGCTATTACGAGTTAATCACTCCCATGCTTGAACTCTTGGCACGGCAGCTGATGATTCTCTATCTGTTTTTTGCAGGTTGACATATTTATTCGCAAGATGAATTCAATTCCAGCCTTCACTGCTAACTTGACAGTGGAATCTTTCAACAGACGGACTTTATCTTGATGAAATTTAATACACAAATTATTTTCTGATCATATGCAGTTTTCCCTGGGGGTGAATGCTTATGTGCATGTTAATTTCATCACTTTGGTTGAATGCCATGAACTTTGCATGTAAGATGTAGTTGGACAGATCGCACCAATGGGATGTTTTGAAATCTGAAGTCCTAGAAAAAAAACTTGGTGCACTTTGATATGTCTGAGGTATTATACATATCATTTCGTTTTTTGTCATTTGTAGGCTTCAAGTATGAACTTTTGGCAAATTTATCGTGGCTCTATGTGTATATAACGTTGTCAATAGCTCTGTTTTTGAGCTGCTACGTAGGTTCAGATTATACATAGTTAAGAAATTTCACATTCGGAGAATTCACTGCCAGCCACGGTATCTTATGTAAATTGGATCTCATTTTTTTATCTACACTGCCTGCTTATCGGATGCTTTTGTTAGTTCCTATCAAAGTTGTTATGCAAGTGATGCATTGTATGTATTCTTGCGAGTCATACCCCTTTGATAAATGACAGAACGTGGACAATGCTGTACTCTGTGGTAAATGCGCCTAGTTATATTGAGCAAGTATATACATGATTTCTCTTCTGCTATGATGAAGATCTGGTGACAGAACATGGCCACAACGAGTGAGTGAGAATGGTGAGCGTTGTCTTGGTGGTACTACATCAAGGACTGTTGATGGGCAATGATCTATGAAGGTTGGTGGCTGAAAAGGGTCCATGTACCGATAGAGTTTTAGCTACCAAGTTTACTTATTTGACTAAATTGAATTCTCTCACCTCCTTTAGTACACAAGGCCTACTTTTTAGCTTCAAGTTTCTAGCAATGTAAGTCACATCTAAGGGAGGTTACTTTCAACATTCAATGGCTACTAGTTAATGGCGGAAGCCGTGACTTTTCACTTTCAGACAATACTTTGGTGATCTTTTATCTGGACGATCAGAAAGGTTTTACCACTTGCAGCGATTGGTTTTGCCCTTGAGCCTAGTTTCAACGTTAAATCATACAAATGGATGCAGCTAATGCTTGACGACGTAATGTTCCCTTGAAGATGAGCTGTGTGTGGAAGACTCGTATCTGGCTGTTTATAGCACTAGAATTTACTAGGACGCTGATAGGTTCCAGGAAAATAGGTAAGAGAAATGTAAATGTTGCTATTGATTTCTGTAAGGAATACAATGATAATCTAGATTTCGAGGACCAGCAACCTCCCGCCTAAGGCTCACTCCACTCACAATATACTCAATCTATGCCGTGCTCTCCTCA
>JAOTIZ010000005.1:16358492-16389463 GCA_027123425.1 Erythroxylum panamense | reverse complement strand
GGGAAAGTCCCGGGAACAAAAATTTTTGTTTTCCGCTGCCGGTACATGTGATGTACCTCCCGGGATTTTCCTACAAATGTCTCATCATGGTCTAACTTCATCTCATGGATTAAACAAGTTAGATTCAATACAAGGGCAATCTATCTACCTTCGAACTAGTCATCAACTATAAAGTTCATGCGCTTTGGATGGAAAGAAATACCAAGATTTTCTGCAACAGAAGCCAATCTATACAACAATTAATTCATTCCACTCTACGCAAATTATACTTGCACACAACAATCCTTTGAGCATTAAGTATGATTTAATCTCTCTATATGAACATTCTAACAATTAACTCTAACCTATCTTATTGTTTCCCTTATAATTCTTGTTATATCTAGTTTGGACTCCTAAATTTTGTCATAACAATGCATTTCTTTTTTACTTTTTTCAAAAAAAAAAACATAAATTACCTTTTGCTCTTAAATTTGAAGTTGAGACAATATTATCCATTATGCTATGTGAATGACATAGAAAAACCATATCTATTGACATCAATTCACAAGTTACTACAATGTTAACTGTATGCCAATATATCCATCCACTTATTAAATCATTTTAAGGAAAACCACTAAACTAAACAAGAAGAAACGGAACAAAAGATGGTTGAAATTGAAATGTAATACAATCACACACACACATTCATCATAATCTGCTTCAGCTTATTCTGTTCTGACACACTTCTATTCTTGCAATGTGCTAGAACATGAGTTAGTTTTCAGAAACCTTAATGGTTAAGAAATTACAATAGGTAGTATTTCTGATTTAATTTAATGTTTTTAAAAAAATTCAAATAGTCTTTTGTGGTTTGTGACACACTTCTATTCTTGCAATGTGCTAGAAGATGAGTTTAAGTAGCAATAGTGGTTCTTCCTTCAGACAAGAAAATATATTGTGCAATAATTGTTTTCACTTAACTACAATGCTTGTTTTGAAGAATTATAATGACATAAAATTTGTATAATAAATATATTTTAATTTGAGTTATTGATTAAAAAGTGACTCATTCTTTTCATATATTATGTGTCTAACAATTAATAGAAGAAAAAGTATGTTTAATTTTCTCATATATATAAACTAAGATTTATATAAAGTAATTAAAGTATTACAATTCTTAACAATAAAGAATTACATAGTAGAAAGGCGACAATTGGCGAAATGAATGATCAATTCACTCTATGTCATCGCACGCTTTTTCTTTTTAAGGCCTAATTCAGTCTATGCAAAGGATGATGAGGTGTTTTATGTGATTGGGGATCACAATAGAAGTTAGACGTAAACCAATGAAGAAGGGGTTTAGGAGTCACTCTGATTTATACCTACTTTTTAAAGGGTCACTTGTTAAAGCTTAGGGGAAGTTTGTCAAAGAATTCTAAATGCATGATCAGATTATTTGTTCTTTACTCAACCAATGCATCATATTTACGAGTGGATAGGTAAATTGAATGTTTAGGTAGGGCAAACTTTCTATATGAACTACAACGCACTATACTATATAATTTTTTTATTTGACCTAAAATTTTTAACTTGTTTGGCTTCTCTATTAATTCTTAAGAAAGTATCTCAAATATTCAAACTACCCAATTCTATAAATTTATTTTTTAAAATTACAACAAATGATTTTATTCATTGTTATAAAGAATGTAAACACGTTCACATACAAAGCTTCGGCCACATGCGTCTAAACCTGGACTGTAGATAAAGCTTTGGGCTCCAAGGCCGGAGCGCTCGACTACAAAAATTTGTAAAAGGTTGTCATATCTGCTCCAAAGTAAGCATTGACACGCCCAGCCATAAAACATACGCATTCCCTTTAATTTGCTAATTACAAGTCAATAATAATTCCAAGCCTAAGCCCCAGGGAACTTACAGACTTAAAGCTGCAAGAACCAATTTTGGATCCTTTATTGTTTACCAAGAAAAATACTGAGAGTCTCTGGATGGATTTGTACCAGACAGCAAAACCTCTCTGCTCCTGTAACCTTAAAAGACCGATGCAGGATACAAGCAACTCCCTGAAGGCTTCATTCTACAAAGTCAACAGGCTGGTCTCCTTCCAGTTCAGATATCACGATTAATGAGTCTAGCAGTTTGAGGCAGAGGGGTTCTGATTTGGGAATTGGGTTAATGACCTGCGAAAGTTAGGCTTGCATTAGACACTATATCGCCTATAGATAAGAACTGAATATGGCTGCAATGTACTGTCATACCTTTTTATTATCTTTCACATATCCTATAGCTACCTCTTTCCGCAGATAGGCCCTTTCAGAGAGCTCTGAGAATGAAGGATTCTCCCCTTCTCTCATGTAAAGGCTTATATCCTGACAAAGCATGCTACTAAATTATACACAAAAATGAAGTCAACTGATTATGCAATAGACTCAACTTATTTCATGGCCCCATTTAGAGGTTGTAATTGCATGTTTCATCCATAATGCAGAAAGCTACATCATTAAATCAATGGCACTAATCATAATGGTTAACGGTTATCAGTAGCATTAAGGACATGGGCAGCATAACTATAGATCATTTCCAAGAACCGCTTTCCATCCTCAAGGTACCAAAGAAAAGATCCATGATGATGTTTAGTAAGCTTTTAGCTAGACAAGTTATCTTCGGTTTAGTTTTATTCTCAACAACTTTTTTAACCACCTCATTTACAATACTACTATAGAAAGCTCTATCTCTATTCCCAGAAAACACTCAAAACTGGAAGGGTAAATGAGTTATCACTTCGAAATGAATGAATTAGTGGAAGAAAATGAATCGAATGGATCAAAACGATCTCATCGATTCGGTATTGTGTATTAATATTTTGTAAGTAGCTACTCGGTTATAACTGAAATAAAGACCAGCCTATATGAGGGGCTGCTACCTCCGAAGTTCTACTCTCACTATCGTGTTCAAGCATGTCCCTCCTACATGCCATTCCCATCCTTTTATATCTCATCCCTTCCCAATTATTAGCTGATACCTGTCTCCCTTTTGTAACAAACTCACATGCTATGATTCACCAGCTTCTTCTTGCGCCTACTGTATACGAATGGCATTCTAACTCTATCAATACTCCCATCCAAAGCTCGCACCTTACCCTCAAGATAGAAGGTCGGAAAATACTCTTCAATTGCAGCATATGATTCCCATGAATTCTCAAATGTAGGTAGATCTTGCCATTGAATCAACACCTCATTGTTCCCATTCGCATCTTTTCGGATTCCCAAAACCATTTCCGGTTGTAAATCTCGCTCCCACTCATCTATCAACTGTTTAGGTAAAGGCTGTATCTGCACAGGATTAGGGGCAACCTTCTTAAGCAATGAGACATGAAACACAAAATGGACCCTACTATATGCTGGTAACTCCAATCAATAAGCAACCGCTCCAATCCTTTCAACAATCGAAAAGCGGCCATAGTATCAGGGGTAAGTTTCTCATTCAGTTTTCTCGCCAACAACCTGAGTTTGTATGGTTGGACTTTCAAGCACACCTTTTCTCCTACCATATATTCCACTTCTCTTCATTTCTTATCTGCCTATGTTTTAATCCAGTTTTGAGCCTTCAATAGATTTTCTCGCAATTCATTTATGACTCCATTCTGTTCCTTAAGAAGTTTATCCACTGCTTCCACTGCTGACAGCTCTCCTGCATAACCAAACAAGGTAGGTGGGGACCGACCATTTAAGGTGAAGAAGGTAGAAGTTTTTGTAGAACTATTATAGTTGGTGTTGAACCATAATTCTGCCCAACTTCGATACTAGCCAGTTCACTACCTCTTCAATTTTAGATGGATCGGCTTTTACACCCCTTCCTGAAATTACATGCCCTAAATATTTTAGTTGTTCTTTGTCAAAGTTGCATTTCTTCTCGTTTACATACAACTTACGGCTCCGGAGAATCAGCAAGATAGCTCTCAAATCTTTCAAATGTTGCTTAAAACTTGGACTGTATATAAGAATATCATCAAAGAACACTAGTACGGACTTGCGTAAATGGGAACGAAATACCTCATTCGTCAATGATTGGAAGATGGAGGGTGCATTGGTTAACCCGAAAGGCATCAGCAGCCACTCATAATGACCTTTGTGTGTTCGGAAGTCTGTTTTGTGTATGTCCTCTTCTCGAACTCTGATTTGATGGTAACCGCTCTTAAGATCTAGCTTTGAGAACACTTTGGCCCATCCTAGTTCATCCAACAATTCGTTAGTTTTTCTCAAAAAAAAAGTTCGATAGTTGGTGGTATCGAAAATTTGTCCACTACCGTCACTTTATTCAATGTTCTAAAATCCACACAAAATCTCCATCCTCCATCTTTTTTTCTCACCAATATCACGGGACTGGAAAAGGGACTAACTCTGGGTCGATTAAACCCAGCAGCGAGCAATTCACCCACTATCTTTTCTATTTCCTTCTTCTAATAATGGGGATATCTATAAGGTCTCACTGCTGGTATATCTGATCCTTGTTTCAACATGATTGCGTTGTCGTGACTTCTCTGGGGAGGCAGCCTTGTGGGTGGTGATAATACATCTTTAAATTCAACCAACAACCCTTTTATCTCCAATGTCCCTTCCATTGCTGTCTCTTACGGTTCTGCTTTAGTAATACTAACTAGATATCCTTCTCCTCCTTCTTTCACAGCTTTGTATAACGATTTGAGTGTTGCCGTTGACTTCATCAATGCCGGCTCTCTTCTCAGGCTGAACTGCTTGTCTCCTTCCATCCATTTTAAAGTCAATTCTTTAAAATTGGCTTGTATATCACCCAATTCTTCTAGCCAATCCAATCCCAACGCAACATCCACTCCTCCTAATTCAAACAGAAAGAAATCCCCTCTAATATATACCCCTTGCGACTCTAATTGCAATTTTTCACAAACACCCTTACCCCTAACTTTATATCCATCTCCAACCTGCACTAAGAAGTTAGGAGTGTCCAGCACATGTAGAGACATGTCTTCCTCCAATGACTGGAGATGAAGTTATTAGAAGCCCCACAATCTACTAATACTACCATTTTTCTTCCCTTCAAATCACCCCAAACTTTGAACCATCGCTTCGTTGCCAACCCCATCACACGCATCATGTTCAATTGTAATTGTTTACATTCATTATCGTCACTCTCAACATCCATGGATACTTCCTCCGATGCCTCACTCTCACCTTCTTCCTCCACGATATAAACTCGAAAGTGTTTGTTTTTGCATAAATGACTCAAACTGAAATGTTCTTCACAATAAAAACATAACCCTTTCTCGTACCTCTCTTTAATCATTTCGGGTGGGAGTTGTCGGAAATTGCGTTGTCGAGCCCCTCCTGTACCTTCTCTCTGTGGTGTTGTTGTGTTTTGAACCACTGAACTTCCCTTTGACTCAGTAGAAATTAGAGGTATGGGTTGATATTCTACAGTGGAGGATCTGTTAAATTGGGCTGGTTTATTGAATGCATTTCTCTGTAGGGAACTCACATTGCCATGTTTCATGATGAGATTTCTTTCCTCCACCAGTAACACCTTGTCCATTACCTCTCTTAGAGACCCAACATAATGCAGCTTGAGTTCAGATCAGATTTCAGTCTTTAATCCGTTAAGAAATAACCTAGTGAGAATTTCTTCATCAATGTGCCCTAGAGGCCCCGTCAGTAACTCAAAATTTTCACGATATTCCGTCACCGTCGAAGTTTGTTGCAGCCCAAAATAAAATTCACAGGGGTTTTTGGCTAGTGTCGGTTGAAATCGCTTGATCACTGCTGACTTAAACTCTCTCCAATCAGCTCCTGCATATTGTGCTTCCCACCAATTAAACCACACCAAAGCTTTGCCGTCCATTGCCACTACCACTGCATCTCGTTTATCCCTGTCTACTACCCCATTAAATTGAAAATATCTTTCTATTCGATTCAACCATCCATAAGCGTCTTCCCCACAAAAAATCGGGATCTCCAATCTTCTTCCCCTCTCCTCATAAGCTCTCCCTTCCTCTCTAGCTTCAAACCTCCTAACTCCCTCTGTTTTATTATTACTCCCCTGTTTTGTTTCTGTCGACTCACCCACACCATTTCCTTCTGTTTCATCAGCAGTCTCTACTCCCAATTTTCCCTTCGACGACTCCACTCCTTTCCCTTTGATGTGTTGCATCATTTCCAACAATGCTTCTTTCAGCAGCCACATTTTCTGATCGTTTCTCTCCATCATCTCAGCCAGGCTCACTACACTCCTCTCAATTAATTCAATTTTCTCCATCCTTCGAGTTAATACCATCCACTATCACAACGAATTTTAAACTAGTGGTTCCAAGATCGTGCTCTGATACCAATTGATAGAACTCACTTAGAAATGAATGAATTACTGGAAAAAAAAATGAATCAGATGGATCAAAATGATCTCATCGATTCAGTATTGTGTATTAATATGTTGTAAGTAGCTATTCAGTTACAACTGAAATAAAGACCAGCCTATATAAGGGGTTGCTACCTCCCGATTTCTACTCTCACTCTCGTGTTCAAGCATGTCCCTCCTACATGCCATTCCCGTCCTTTTATATCTCATCCTTTCCCAATTATTAGCTAACACCTGTCTCCCTTTTGTAACAAACTCACACGCTATGATTCACCAGCTTCTTCTTGCGCCTACTTTATACGAATGACATTCTAACTCTATCAGTAAACCTACCAAGTGGAATACTAAGCTACAAGTCCCAACTATAATTGTAAAATATGCATTATTCTCAACAACTTTTTTAACCACCTTACTCACAATACCACTACAGAAAGCTCTAACTCTATTCCCAAAAAACCCTCAAAACTGGAAGGCTAAACCTACCAGGTGGAATACTGAGCTACAAGTCCCAACTATAATTGTAAAAGGATTATATGAAATTTGTCTCCAGCATCCATCAGTCGTTTAATGGATGAATGAATCCCATTGAGTCGCATCTTGATTAGCCTCTTATATGAAAACAATCTTACTATATGTTGAACTTCAATTCCAAATCACAATCAACATATATACATATTTCCCATTTGGGACTGCCTCAACCTCTCAAATGACAGACAATGATTCACAATATTGAGGCAGAAAGAGACAGTGACAGAAAAAAGACAAGCCTAAAGACTAAGATGGTGACAAGGAAAAATTATCAAAGATTCTAGGGATTTAAATGAAGAAGATACATTTCATGCAAAAAAGGAGAAAAAGGAAAATCACTGGTAAATGGATTGTGTGTGCTTGTGTTGAGGTTGGAAGAAGAAGAAAACTGCGAGAGACAAGGTATAGAAAGAATCAAAGGAAGAAGAAAACTATGAGACAAGGTATAGAAAGAAACAGACGGAAAACTAATATACCAAAAGGGAGGGAGAAGAAAAAGATTAGTTGTTGTTGACCATATCACACCACTTTTGAGCTTATAGTTTACCCTCTTAACTTTTCAAGGTATCATTAGGAAGAACTAATCAAGGTATATATATAAGCATCACCAGCAATTTAAACTTCACCTAATCAAGGTTTTATGACCCCAGGATCTCAAGTGCAAGTATGCAATTTTCATCTTTTGATACTGCATAAATATGCACATTAATGTTGATAAGAGTTATTATGTAAAAAGATCAATAGACTTCGTCCAACCAACTTCAGTTTTTGGGGTGAATAGTTTCTTCACATGGTGCTATTATAACTAAGGAAAGAATTTTTATTTCAAAGCCATGTTATTTGATCTTTTAACATGGTGTTAGAGCTTTAAACTAACAAATAGTAATTAGAGTCCACTTTATCTTGGTCTCATATTCAAAATTCGGGATATTTTAATACGAAGTCTAGTGGAGGTATAATAAATCTCTCTAAATTCTCCACGCAGCTTCCATGTAATGGATCTTGGTTCGAAAGGAAATGTGAGTTAAACCATTCCTTCAAAAGTCTAACAATTTAAGCTGCTAGGGTTTTTTCTAGTTTTTTTTCCGAATACAATTTTTAATAGACATAGAAACCATGGGATCTCATTTGCTAAGGCAATATATCCAAATTATAATAGAACTAGTTTACCTTCACATAAATTTCATCACCCTCAGCATTGAGTACATCTTTCCACACTTCATTAAGTTCCCAGTTTTCTGCCACTGTCATTCATGTAGAAGTTACTTATCAAAACAAAATGAGAACATACAAAACCATTAAACAAGAAGTAGAGGACATATATTCAAGACCTTGAGCTGTGACAAGGCTCATTATTTCCTCAGCAGCAATGTAGGTCAGGGATGGCTTGATTCTTGTTATCTGTAGGGATTTCATGAGTTCAGCTACATCTCGCACAAATTAATGATATACATGTCAAGAAAATGGTATATTGAAGATCATTTACTTGTTTCCCCAATTTTGAGTCAACAATCTCTGCGACTAGATTTTGAGCCTGAAAAACAGCCATTTTTTCAGTCACTTCCTCCAGTGGCATAAAATATCAATTAACTAGTATATTGGAGTAGAACCAGAAAATTCAAACTAAACTATCCACATTTATCACTTAACTACGATGAATCATATTCACCTTCACTCCAAGTTTGTTGCAGATACTTTCAGCAAGGAGAAGAGAGAATGCAGCTTGCTTGTCTGCCTTGGATGGATCTGAAAATGGAACAATTAATTAAAAGTCTTTGAATTAATAAAGAAACCAATGTTGTTACCTCCAAGAAGCATCTCTCTATCAGATATTACTGCAATTGACAAGGGAATGTCATAATCTTTCTTGAAAGAATCATGAATATGCATTATGGTTTCCTGTAATGTATCATAATCCATAGGATTCCCAACCTGCAGCATATGAAATGGACAAATAATTAGTTGGAAACAAAATAGACTTTTCAAACAAAAGATTAAGCAATGAGTCAGAAGTCCTACCCTATGTGAAACATGGACATTTTGGAGCTTTTTTTTACTGGAGGTGTTACTGTCCCTGTTCCTCTGGTCTACTGGCACATCTGATAAAATTTCCTGCAAGAGAAGTAGGGGATGCTGAACTGTAGACCATAGAGTAAAGATGTTTTGCTCAAGAAAACTTTTAAGACCTTGGCCTTGTGGACAGGTCACTCATAGTAAAGTCGACTTTCCACCACTATTGAATTAGAAAATGTATCACTATATAAATTATATGAAGAATATGAAAAAAGAAGTGAAAATATCAGGGTGAAAAAAAAAAGAAATCCACAGCAATGGCATTTGTTGAGAATTTATGGAACAAAAAATCAATCTACTTGGCTTAAGATTTGGTACAAGATCCGAAAAGAAAGAGAGAAGTATCTCTTAGCAATGAAATGGTGGAGGTAGTCAATCTGTATGCATTGAGACAAAATCAGACTCGAATCCAAAGCACCCATGGTGCACAAGAAATGTATTCATAAATACAATATCTGATTGCAACTTTGAATATGGAATTGAAAGGATCAAAGAAGAATGATACACGGAAAATATATTGAGGTTAATTTGGTGTCACTTCAAAAATCAATGAAATTAATTGATAGTAGAAAATCAATGAAATTAATTGATAGTAGTAGCAGAAATGAAAATTGCCTAGCAGATTCAAATTTGCTAGAATATAAAATCAGATTCTCAATAAACTCGTAGATATACTGGATTACCAATCCTGATTAAGAACAGAAGTTCAGTGGGTGTATTAAAGCCACTTCTGGGTCAATTACTGTGCAGTGTGGAGCATGGCAATGGACCACTACTATGATAATTCACTTCTATATAAACAGAAGGAGAAGACCAAAGTTGAGAAGTGATTTGTTACTCAAGTCACATTGTTGAGATTAGAATTTCATCAAATTTGAGAAACTGGTTTTAAAATGTCTTAATAAACGTTTTAGAGAATACCACAACACTGCCAGGCCCAAGATAGTTATCATACTCTTCAATCATTTCATTAACATTAGGGCGCCATCCAAGCAAAAGAATGCATTCTTTTGGTCCTAAACTCACATCTGATGCCTGTAACGACAAGTAACAGAGTCATGACAAATGACAAACACATAAATTTATAACCACAAATGCCATCATTAGAGAAAATATCTCATAGAACTTAGAACAGGTACCTTTGACCCTGATTTCTTTGAACGTCTAATAATACTGTGAAGTCGTGTATTTCTCAATTCCATAGAATTATTATCATCACCATGATGTAAATCATTAAGATTTTGGAAAGCAGCAATTCCTTCTTTGAAGACACTAGAATATGCAACTTGGGGCCTCCTTCTCCCATGAACAGGTCCTATGAACAAAATCTACAGAGAAAAAGTGAACATAATCGAAACAGAGTTTAGATTGAGATGGGAATGTAATAAGCTCAACAATATGCAGAATACGCTCAACAATGAACTGATGAACTACTATGTCTTGTTGGAACATAGGCATGTAAAGTCAATGTGGGAAATAAAAAAAAATAACAATTAATAATTAAATCATGAGATAATGAGATAGTAAAACATATCCAAAATCTTTATAATATTATATCTATTCATTAAAAAGGAAAACAAATGATAGTTGCAATTCCTTCCACCTTACAGTATGCAGCTGGTGTTGATGATTGTTTATCACTGAGAAGTATCATTTCACACATTGTTCATGAAACATAGCCAACAGACCTCAAAACTAAGTATATATCAATAACAATAGAGTGATTCAATTTTATCAGCCGAAAAGCTATCATTTTGAAATTTCATTTTGTAGAACTCTCATTCGACAAATTCGTAAAGTAAGTTTTACATGATAAATTCTCCTCCATCAGCTTCCTATGTGCACTGAACACTGGAAAACAGTAGGATCAATTTGATTCAAGTATAAAACATCAAGTTTTCAGATGAAAAAGGAAATGATTTCAACCATGATTAATCATCAGGTTGATGTGTGCGGCCCTGCATGACAGGTTAACTAAAATCAGATTTTGCATTATGCAGCAGCTAACTCAATGTCATAGGGTTGCTATGGCATGCCATCCCTCAACCTCTTAAACACTTATGCAAGAAGTTACAAAATTCAAATGCTCTAGAGAAAGGACATTCATAATTACCAACATTTAGGATAGTTAATGCTTCCTTAACAAATAGTGGAGACATATGAGCAGATATCAATGATATTCAATCCATTGCTTAAATGATCAAACAAATGAGTTTAATTGATGGTAAATTAGGGAAGTTGATATTTAGTAGATAATGGAATATGAACAGATATCGATGATATTCAATCCATTGCTTAAATGATCAGACTGATGAGTTTTAAGTTCCACATTGTTGGCAAATTAGGGAAGTTGATATTTAGTAGATAATGACCCCAATAAGATAGGAATATCTAATCTTAGATTCAGGGTAAGATAAATCAGCACCTAAATAGTCAGGGTGCTGCAGATTATTAGAGATTCTAAGTATCCTGGTTGTATTTCTCCCTATTTAAGATGTATCAATCAAGAGGTAAATACAGAGAATAAAAAAGAACTTCATTTCTGGCTTTCTACCTTGCTTTGTCAACATTGTATCAAAGCAGTAGGATTCGATCAAGAGTTTGTTAGGTTTTTTTGCCTATTTCTACACCCTTCCTTTCAGTTGCTGTTAATCTTGACTGGCCTATAAATCAATTAGATGTAAAAATATTTTCTTAAATGAAGATCTGGAAGAAGTACATATGGAGCCTCCAGTTGGCTTCTCTAAAAGGTTTGGAACCACGGTATCCAAATTAAAAATATCCCTGTATGGTCTTAAGCGGTCTCCCAAAGTCTGGTTTGAAAGATTTACAAAGTTTGTTAAGGTTACTGTCAAGAAATCTGATCACACTTTGTTCACTAAAAGATACAACAAAAACAAAATTTCAGTTCTAATTGTCTATGTGGATGATATAATTTTGACTAAAAATGATACAGAAGAAATGAGGAAACTTAAGCTAAATCTAGACAAGGTGTTCGAAATTAAAGACTTAGACCACCTAAGATGTTTTAGTGGAATGAAAGTAGCAAGATCAAAAAAAGGTAATTGTAGTCTCACAACGAAGTATATTTTAGATCTCTTAAAGGTGACTGGAATGAGTGGATGCAACCCTTTAGACACTCCAATAGAGTTCAATGCCAAACTTGGAGATGTTAAAGATAGGATTCCAATAGATACAAGGAGGCATCAGAGATTGGTGAGACAAATAATCTAGTTGTTGTATACACAGACAGATATTGCTTTTGCTGTAAGTATCCTTAGTCAATTTATGCATTTCCCATGCAAGGAGCATCTTTAAGTTGTGTACAGAATCCTTTGATATTTAAAGGGCACTATAGGAAAAAGCCTTTTTTTTTATAAATGAAAATAGAGGAGTAGAGGTCTATACTAATGCAGACGGGAAAGATCAATTACTATAAGAGATCAACTTCTAAGTATTATACATTTATTTGGGGCAACTTAGTTACATTGAGATGTAAGAAACAGAGTGTAGTTGCTCAGAGTGAAGTAGAATTTAGATCAATGACTCAAGGTGTATGTAAAGTTCTATGGTTACAAAGAGTTTTGGAGGATCTTCAAAGTCCAGTGAGCTTTCCTACGAGATTGTACCGTGATAATAAGGCGGTCATCAATATTGCCCAAAAATCAGGACAAAATAAGTTGAAATTAATAAACACTTCATTAAGGAGAAACTTGAAGCAATATGATAGAATACATATATAGTAAAAATATATATATATACGTATATTTTGTTAGCTAACCGAATCTGTTAGGAAGTTGATAGGTTCCAGGAAAATAGGTAAGAGAAATGTAAATGTTGCTATTGATTTCTGTAAGGAATACAATGATAATCTGGATTTCGAGGACCAGCAACCTCCCGCCTAAGGCTCACTCCACTCACAATATACTCAATCTATGCCGTGCTCTCCTCATGCTTCTGCCTTATTTATACACCGAATCTGTTATTCCTAACAGATTCGGTTAGCTAACAAAATATACGTATATATATTTATTTTTACTATATATGTATTCTATCAGACGCATTCAGCCTACCTACCAAAACCATGACAACATGAGGCAGAAGCGGACATTTATTTAGCCATTGGAGGACTTTTAATGAGGAAAAAAAATAAATATTTTATTAGGTCATTAGGATTCAAAACAGTCTGAACTCATTAGAAGTCCAGAATACTACAGTTTGAACTCATTAGAAGTCTAGAATAGTGCGCGATTAATTGACATCACAAACAACTTGAGAACTTGTAGCTTGCTTTTTCCTAATCTTTGATTATTTAAATCCTTTCCCAGCCTTGTCATAAAAAGAAAAGCTTAAAGGTGTAAGCGTCTGTTGTGACTGTATTTTAGGTTGAAAAATCGCTGACAACTAAACGAGGAAATTTATCGTTATCATCATATCCCGAAGTTCTGCAATAAAGTAGGGTTTGGGATTGCCTGATGGTTACAAAACGCAATAAATCCTTAAATTGCAATCCCAACAATAATTGAGTTGCAGTGCTAGTGGCCTCAACACCACAATTGGCAGCCCTAATCCATGAGATACCCCGAAGGCAATGAAGGTGATACATTCTACAGTCTTTTTGACATCATCATCGGGTAGCCTTAAAAGTAAAAGTTGAAAGGTTCTTCACTCTTCTAGTCTTTTTGACATTATCATCACGCACCACGAAACCTTTACTTTAAGGTGATGCATTGCAAGTAAGTGTTCACTTTCTCTTGTAATAATTGCTGATCCATACAAATTTTAGGTTATTGGCCAAACTATGAGCAACTAAAATCTAGGATCTATATTTTCCACGCTTATGAGGATTTTTTTTCTACTATTTATCTTCACTTCTATTTTCTGTTGTGGTTTTTAACTTTAGTTTCTATTTTTTTCTAAATGAAAACAACAGTAAGTTTGATTGTTAATATTAATGCAGGTTCATTTTATTAAATAAGTAAAAGTTATATATAAATTAATATATATTTTAATTATTTCTTCTTCTTGTAGGTCATTTAGAAATGGTCTTTTTGTTGGCTAAGGATAAGACTACGTACTATTGGACCTTCTTAGATCCTGCGTATCAGTGAGATTTATACTGGATGTTGTTGTTATTATAATTATTAAAACTGATTTCTTTTGAAATTTGTACATTTTAAGATATTTGAAACTCGAAAAATGTTTATTAAATAATTATTAAATTTAAAATATTTTATTTTTAAAATTAAAATTTAAAGTGATCATAAAAATAAATAAAACATAAATAATTTAACTATATTAATTATAACTCTTATTAGTAATTAATATTAAATAATTAAATAAATATATATTTAGTGGATGACACGTTAGATTAATTATGACAAACAAAAATAGAAAACCAAAACTAGTTATTGTAGGAGATGCAAATACAGGTATTACAACTAAATCTTTAAATTTACACACCAAAGTTTAGTAAAATAGGCTTATTAATATTTAAAGGAGTGAAAGTTCAAAACTTTGGTGTATATTTGAGAAAATTTTGGCCCTTGATCACAATTCTGTGGACTTGAAAGTGAGCATTGATGCTTTGCATCTTGAAGGGAGGACTCAAGAATAGTATCATTTATACATTTTAAAAAAAAGATTGGCTAAGGAACCATTAAGGTAGGGGAGTTTGTGTTACCATTCCCCTAAGGATCCAGTGAAATATTTGAAGGAGTTGAAGCATGAAGGATCAATACAAGAGTATTTTGTAAACTTTGAACTATATTAAAATATATAGACTATTATTACCTTAATTGTACCTGGTGGATTTTTCAAAAGTGCCTAAGCCTGAATTAGAATTAATAATGAAACTGTTGACTGAGTCCTTGGGCATTTCAACAAGCGACTCACTAAAGAGTAAGAAGTAGTGGTGACGTTAATGTAACTCTTTATAAATTTTAGGTGGGCACTTGCTCACCTAACAATGTGAGAACAGGAATTAGATTCTCTATTCAATATTACCCTGTCTTATTCTGTCTCATGAAATCTCAATTATTTATTTTGTGAGACCCATGCGGAGTCTATGCGGGACTTATACAAAATTCACATAAATAAACGGTTGAGATTTATTGGATACAATAAAACATCATAATATTAAACAGGAGATCTGAACTCGTGAGAACATTAGGGGGAAGCTCAGTCACTTCGTATAATGAACAACTAAAAACGCTAATATCGTTAGGCTGGTACCTACTCTTGTAGCCGTGGACCTTGATTGATTTCTGTTAGAATGAGTGGACCACAAAGGACATTTAGTAAAGGTCTAAGAGTCCTGTTTTTAATGTGGCAAAAGATATTCACCTAGGAATAGCTACGAGAGAAAATAACTTTTATCTCTACATTATGAAAAAGGAAGAGGCAGTGAGGACAAAAGAGGAAGATATAACTTTTAGAAATAGTGGTGATCAAGCAATCCCTAATGTTTTATAGAATGAGCGGTCGATGAAGGAAAATAGATGCAAATGATGGTGATAGGTATCACGAAAAGAAACTCTTACACATGTTGATTGACAATAAAACACTATTGCAATTTTATTGATTAAGAGGGGAAAGTGACGTTGTGCAGCCTTTCAAAATCATTGTAGGAGGTGGTCACAAATTGGAATGCTATTAGATTTGTCCTAATTTCACATGGACAATATACTGTTAAACAATTTTGTCATTTCTCATAGAGTTGGATAATTATTAATTATATTTTTTGATTTTTCAATAATTTATTGGTTAAATTACGTAATTTGATCTGGATAAAGATAATAAAGTGACTTAATAAATGATCTAAATCAATGGTTCGAAATTCGTGTGAAAAATGAATCTTAATCAGTGTGGACCGGATCCATATTGGTCTTGTGATGGAGAAGCCCGATGTGGATGTTATATATAAAGGTTAAGATCTCTCGCAGTTGCTCATATATCAATCGTAAACATAAGGATTTTGTGACCCAGTAAGAGAGCTTACATATTGAGAAAACTATAGAAAGACCTTACCTGCGTCTCGGTGAGTAGTACTCTCGAAGACGATAGTGGATTCACGCTCGTTTCAGCTTCGAAAAGCTAGTTTGAAGTTATGAAGACCGAAATTAGGTATTTTTCGCATTTCTTCATTTCTTGCCATTTCACATTTGATCCAAGATATGTAACTAAGGTACCGTTACATATTACACGTGATATCAGAGCGGTGACGTGATCGAGTGATTAAAACTGAAAATTTTCGATTTTTCTCCATAAGATTTTCGAAGAGCTAACTTCTGTTTCTCAATTTTTTCTTGCTTATTATTGCATGAAATTGTTATAAATGTGTTTAGTTTTGAGAAACGGGTAAAAATGAGTCTGGGAGTGCAAAAAACTAACCCAAAACTTGCCGAAAATCACCTTTTTTAAGCGAGGGTGCGCCTCATTGTCAGGCGGGTATATTAGTGAACAGTGAGCGTGGTCTGGCACGTGAATCCTTTAATGGGAAAGTTTGCACGTCACCACGCATGCATCGCATGTGCCAAACATGTCCTTCGAGCGTCTGATGTGACGCATGCTCATCACGCGCCATTTGCGACACGCATGGATGATGTCAGTTGTACTAAATTGCTACAATATTTTAAAAAAACATACAAAATTTTAGATTTCCCGTAAGGGTGCCCCGGGATATTTTAGGCCAGTTTTTGAGTCTTAGAAATTCATAAAGTGAGATATTTCCATTTTTTAGATTTATTACATTAGTAATAAATTAAAGTTTTACTCTATAAAAGGAATTAAGGCATTTTGAATCCGATTTTGAGTGAATTTTTATGCTTCGGATATCATATAAGGGAGATAATTCAAGTTTTTTTTTGTCTCAAGTCTCATGCTCAGTGTTCAGAATCGCATGATAGTTACTTGGAAAAGGAATTAAAATGTTAAAAAGTCATTTTGAGTGAAATTTCGTGCAACGAACTTACCATAAGATAGATACATGAGATTATCATGTCTAGGGTGGTCGGTTCAATATCCGGTGATACATGATATTCGCTTTACTGAGATTTTTCCTTTGTGAAAGTCTCAAGTAAAGTTTTCGGAGAATATCTTCAGCACGAGTGTGTGATAATGAGAATGTGCATTCGGATTTTTAAATTTATTGATGTTATATTATCACATACCATATGCTCATAAAGAATGTGAGGATAACATAAAGATGTATTCTTTGTGTTTGTGGACTTTTTGAGTGTTGATGAGGATGTAATCACCACAGTGGCCTTTCGAGTCAGTATTTTGAATTGTTTTGCTTACACATTAGAGGATGTCTCTGGTCTCATGTTTGGTTATTCTGCCCACAAGTGTTGGCCTTACATGAGATTTTGAGATATGCATAAAGGCATTGGATAGAGGAAAGTCGTTGCTTAAATGATCTATTCACCTACAGGTGGTAGTGTCATGAGAGTTGATGGTTTGTACTCTGATGGCTTTTATGTGACCGAATTTTCAGAAAAGATACCATTTAATGACTTTGAGTATCGTTGTTATCCTACATTTGTGCTAATTTAAACATTATCATTTTGCAGTCACCTTTTTGGTCAACAAAATCAGTGTCATCATTGAAATCCTAAGAAGTGTACAGAGCATGTATTGAATGCTATGGAGATACCTGAGGTTGATATGACCATACGGACAAATACGTCATCTCCACCTACATCCATAAGCTCGAGATGTCATAAAGCATCCTATGAAGCCTGGGATTGATCTAACAGATTATGTCACATGACCATTAAAAGATCTATTCCTGACCATTTACTTAGTGGACTTTCGGATACAGAAATAATGAAGGAATATCTTGGAAATGTCTCCCAGAGATACATAGTCTCACCTAATGTTGAGATAAGTTCCTTGATGAAAGAATTATTCTCCATAAGGTATACGAGAGAAGGGGGAGTATTGAAATGCATATCAAGAATGATTCATCTTTACAGTAGAGTGAAGATGTTAAACATTCCTCTTCCTGATGTCTTCATAGTTCACCAAACTCTGAATACACTCTCTCCAGAGTTTAGTAATCTGGTGATGACATATTGGTCACAAGATGAGGAATGAGACTTCAATGCTTTGATTGCCCATTGCGTTGTTGAGTAGGAGAAACTCAAGCTTACTACTCCTACAGCCCTCGAAGCAACTAAAGGGAAGACAAAGATGAAACCCGCTAAGATCATAGGTAAAAAGAATAAATCTTCTCCACACGATGATACTGATCAATCTAGTGTTGGTACAGGTCCTAGGAACATAAAGAAGCTAGTAATATGAGGCCTAGAAAGAAAGAATATAACCATCGAGTAACTGCTTGGCTTATCAATTTATGAATCTAATTTTCTATAGTCACATTAAGTACTTAGTGACTAGATAGTGGAGTATCTGATCAAGGTTCTTCGACAATGCAAGAGTTCATATCCAGGATAAAGCCAAATAAAGGAAGGAGTAACTGATCGTTGATGGCAATGAAGAGGCAGAAGTAATATCTATAGGGAATGTATGTTTGAACCTTGATGCAAGATTCATTTTGATTTTTACACGACACATTTTATATATGATCTTTGTATCAATTTGGGACAAAGAAGGTTGGCGTCAACTTATGCTTCTGACTTGTTCAATTTAATACATACGAATATCAGAAGACCTTATATAGTTGCATTGTGCAATTCCAAATGTATTCTGACATTGTTGATGATTATTCCTATTATAGTTATGTATTCTTTCTTAAAAATTGAAAGTTGAGAACCAATTGGAAAAATTCATCAAGATAGTCAAATTTGATCGTGAAGGAGAATATCATGGCAAACATTGTGTTTCAGGACTTGAAAAGGTCCGTTTGCCAAATATATGGAATTAGTTAGAATAGTGACTTAGTTCGTTCTGCCAAGTAGTTCTGAGCAAAATGATGTATTGCCGAAAGACATAACTGCACCCTAAAGGACTTGTAGAAGTCGATGCAGAGCATGACTATTCTACTTAATTTTCTAGAAGTTTGGAAACTCATCCTTGCACATATTCGTGTATAGGACTGCCCTACTGAGGTAATATAATCCTTATAAAGAAAAATTGCATGCTCATTCCGCTCATTGCTATTTAGTAAGATAACTCGACCATTTTAAGGCTACAACTTTTACTGTATAGAAGGAGGGACCAGAATAGTGAAATCACAAGTAACTAAATTTCTAGAATACAATGTCTATGATGATAGTGGGCCTATTGTCCCTTCAGATGATAGTAGAGCGGATACTACATTTATCATTTATCTGCTACTCATACAATTTGATCCGGTAGATCTAGGTCTCTGTATCGTGCCTATATAGGAACAAGAATCCATACCTATACACAGAGTGATTCCTAGGGTTACAAGATCTAATGCAGTTAGGTAAATCCACCATAGTGAGACAACCAACTATCCCATTTGATTACATAGTCTATCAGGTGTATAGGACTATAATATTAGAAACTTTTTTTTGGTAACCATATTAGACATGTTTTGAATCTAGTTAGTTTTACATAAGCTATTTTTAGACCCAATACGGATGTGTGGTGGGATGCAATGAATGACAATATGTAATTCATGAAGCATGGTAAGGTCTGGGAGCTAGTTGATTTGCAGTGGAATTGTAAACTCATCAGTTGCAAATGAAGTTTTGGACCTAAAGGATTTCAGGATAGAGTTCAGCAGTTTATGGGCTTGCTTAGTTGCCTAATAGTTCACTTAGGGAGAAAGGTTGACTTTATGTTACCTTTTCTCTTGTATCCTCGTAGGATACACTTTAAGTAATTATAACAATTATAGCTCATGATAATATAGAGTTACATCAGATAACTATCAAAACCACTTTCCACAATAAAGACCTTTATGAAGTGGCCTATATGGTATAACTTGAAGGATCCAGATAGAACTGACATGGTCTGCACGTTAAGTAGATCAATATATAGTTTATATCAAACCTCCTAAAAGTGATACCTTACATTTGATAAGGTTTGGCCTCTTTTGGCTTCATGGAAAACAAAGTTAAAAAGATGCTTGTATTATGAGGTCAGGTGGAGCAAAATTATCTTCATATTACTACATGCGGTTGACATATTACTCACGTCAAATTACTTGACCATGTTATTTAAGGTTAAGTAACTTTTGGTCAAGAACTTTGACATGAAGGACCTTGGTGTAGCCTCTTTTGTCCTAGGTATTTAGATTCGCTGGGACAGATCTTAACACTCATCAGGCTTCTTATAGAATGCATACATTGAGTATGTGTTACAAAGGTTTAATATGGTTAACAGTAAACCTGTAATAGTACCTATCTCTCATACTGAGAGATAAGCTTTGGCACAATATCCACATAATAAAGTAAAGAGAGAGCTTATAAGTAATGTTCCGTATACTAGTATGGTTGATAGCCTAATCTATGCTTAGCTATATACTAGGCAGGACATTGCATTCACCATTTGATTGTTTGGTCAATATTTGGTTAACTCAGGTATAGACCATTGGAATGGAGTCAAGCGAGTGTTAAGATACTAAAAGGAACTAAGGATTATATATTGATATATAGCAAAGTCAACAGACTAAACCTTATAGGGAATTCAGATTCAGATTTTAACCATGTGTCTGGATGATCGAAAGTTCACTTAAGGTTACAGTTTTAAGTTTGCAGATGGTACAATGTCATGGATGAGTGTCAAGTAGAAACAAGTGACTTCCTCGATCATGCATGCAGAGTGCATGCTATGAAACTGCTTTACAGACAATTTAGCTCAAAAACTTGATTTCTGAGTTTTCTGTAGTTAATTCAATGGCTAGACTCATTTGGTTGTACTGTGGTAATCTTCTTGCTGTGTTGTTTAATAACAACAAAGAATATCACAGGGTCTTAGCATTTAAAGGTCAATTATTTGGCCATAAGGGTGTTGATACAAAAAGGTGACATTAAGCTTTGGAGCATTCAAAGACTGAGGAAAAGTTATTTGATCATTTAACTTCACCCACTTGTGTTTGAAAAACAAGTATATAGTATGAGTGTTTTGAAGTCCTTAGACACTGTTAGTCAGGGGATCGTTATGTTTGCTCCATGTACATTTGTACATTTTGATGTATTATGACGGTATGATAGTTCATCAATATAGATGATCATCATTTATCCTTGGTAATACGTGTTATCATATATTGTCATAATACATATAAAAGTTTTAAGATTTGTGTCGATCTTAAGCATTTAAAGGTCGTTGGGCATATATACAGATTGACCTTGAGCCTATGTCGTTTAGACGTATACAGTTTTATACATATATCTATGAAGTTTGACATGACATAGAAGGATATAAGTTTTTAATTTCATAAAGGTTCTCTAATGTATTTTAACATTCAGTTGTAGAACATAAAAGTTTTCTCTAATGTAGTTTAACATTTAGTGAGAGCAAACAAGTTTTTTCTAATATTGTTTAGCATTCGGTGAGAGAAAACAAGATTTCTCTAATATAGTTTAGTATATGCGGTTTAGTATAAAGTTAGAGAAATCAAGACCTACAAACGAAAATGATATAATTTAGATCATAAAGGTATCATCCTAGTTTGCCACACTCTACTTTCCCATTCATGTTAGTAAAGTATTAGGTATACGTGAATGTATTGAATCTGTGTCACACATGACACATGCATTTGATAGTTTTCAGTATTGAAAGCCTTGCAGAACGGAATGATGGACTTTCGTTATCTTTGAATCAAATGTTCTATTTTTAAACCTAGTTAACTAATTCAGTAACGTGACTTATCTGAGTTTTTAAACAGTTTTTAAACTTGAGTCAAAACTGCAATTTATGCTTGTCCAAAGGGGAGAAAGTTGGATAATTTTAGACTTTCTCAAAAAGTTGGACAATAATTAATTGCATTTTTTGGTTTTTCAATAACTTATAAGTTAAGTTATTTAATTTGATCCAATAAAGATAATAAAGTGGTTCAATAAATGATCTAAATCAATGAGTCAAAGTCTGTATGAAAAATGGATCCCAATCAGTATAGACTGAACCTATATCAATCTTGTAATAGAGAAGCCCAATATAGATTCTATATATAAAAGTTAAGGTCTTCTGCAGTTGCTCATATATTACTCGTAATTAAGCATAAGGATTCTTTGACTCGTTAAGAGAGCTTACGTTTTGGGAAAATTGTAGAAAGACCTTACTAGTGTCCCGATGAGTAGTTCCCGTGAAGACAGCGGTAGATTCGTGCTCATTTTACCTTCGAAAAGCTCGTTTGAAGTTACGGAGATCAAAATTAGGTATTTTTCACATTTCTTCTTGTCTCCGTTTCTTGCCCTTTTACGTTCGATCCGGGATACGTAACTAAGGTACCGTTATATATTACATATAATACTTGCAATTTTTCATTCTTCAAGAGGTTATGATGTAGTCATTGGTATATGCACTTCGATACACTCTACTTTCATGTCTCTCAACTCAAGAGACGTATACAAGAAAAAGTTTCTTTCAGATTTAGAAGAAACATTTAACATGGAAGATAACTTTCCTGTAAGTATTGCCGAGGGAGCCGTTGCTCATCTTAATTTTGTTCACGCTGTGGGTATATTTATGTAAATAACTTGTAAAACAAGTCATTGCGCAATATTAGGTTAGGTGATTAGAATGAGTTTTAATTGTGAATGTATATAATAAACTGAAAAAAAATTGTTATTATTTGATGTTATGTGACTTTGGTGGTCTCATTTAAGGCCGAATCAAGTATAGCTTTCACGTGAAGCATGTACAAACCCTTTGAAGAATGGGAATAGCATTTGACCTACTTGTCGAAAAAAAGGAAGGTTAAACCGAGCATGGCGTTCCTCAAAAGTCGGCAAGCCAATAAAGATGCAGACATTATGACTACATGAAGACGAATTCAAAAGCCAAAACCATGAGAGATAGAAGTACCCTCGTGGATTCCATTACTAAAGAATCAACGATCCGACACGTACCTACAAACATATTCTGTATCTTTTACTTCTTTTCTTGAGCTAGAGAAAGAGGATGGGAAAGTGAGTGGCTATTAAACATATATGCAAGGATTGTCCACTACCCAACCCAACCACCAACTTATGTCAGACCTTTTTGACCATCTCCATGCACCAAAAACAGTATCCCAGTCTTGGTACTTTGCACCAGAGCCATAAGGTCCAAATCTTGCTTTTCAGTGCTACTTTTTGACTTGGGGATCATCCACCAAGCACTCCAGCATCACACATGTAGAAAATCTAGGGATCACCATTATCAATCCAATTCTCCCACAAAGGAGGATACCTCTCTATGGATTGAAAACGCTACAAATTAGCATCTAAATACGTATGACTTTTTCCCCCCACCCACTACGTTCAATTAGCTTTCCCATTCTGGACTCATTTCGTACTTACTTTTAATGTGAAAAGCAAATATTGTGCGTTTGTTACTTTTCCACGATCAACGTAACAAACAATGCACACTACATACTCTAAGCACGAAGCACAGCAGGCGCCTCAACCCCTTCTAATTAAAGTCAAAACCATGCATATGAAGGATTTAAAAAGTCCTATTTTCATTAAGCAAATGACCCATCTCGAAGCCTTGACAAATGGAGCTTATAACATACTTATCCATTGCAGAAGTTTTCCAGAACAGAACTTTGGAACAGTCAAAGATATTATTAGAGATATTATTATGATAGTCATCAAATAAATTAGATTTTATTTTATGCTGATTTAGATTAGATATTATCTGATTTTTGAATTTTAGTTAAAAAAAGATTGTATAAATAGACAACCTTCTATTCAATAAAAATTGAGAGATTCTTCTCCACATTAAAAAAACTAATAATTGCAGAAGTTTTCCATAACAGATTTCGGTATCTTTACCACTGAGCTTTTTTTTTCAGTGAAATTTGATTGAAGTCAAAAGTAACTACATATAAAACCCTTTTTTCAAAATTTCTATTGATATATTCAATGGAAGTAACTAAAAAGTGAGAGTATCATAAATTATAGCACAATAAAGTGTTCTAAAATCATATATAGTTATTAGAAATTGACACAAAGTATCCCAAATTAAATGCTACTTCCACAAATTATTTTTTTATCGAAGAATTTGAATTTATTCTCCAGATACAGAAAAAGAAAAAAAAAGGCAACTTGATCCTAAATTATAGGGAGAGATCGATGTACATATGTCTACAGCAATTTGATGAGAAAGTCATAGTGGATGTGTCAACTTCCAATTTCATTCTAAAGCCTCATTTTGTGATTCAAAAAGGTTGGGGTCACTTTGATATAAGAATTACACTTGTCAAACTATCATAGAACAAATGATGAAGTGTGTATCTCTGCAATTATCAAAAGAATGACTATATGAATAGTACAATCCTAATTGGTTACCCTGTCCAACGGGAAACATGATGCTTTTCTTACCGAAAACAAAAACGACAATGGATTTACGTGGCAATCTTTAATTGGATATTTTTGGTGTTACAAAAGGTTAAAATACAACAAGTAAATGAATTTAGGTGGCAAAAGAGGTCCGTTTAATATATTTTGTCTCCATCTTGTCTCCCTCTTTGTCCTGAGAAGCCCTTTCAATTTGTAAGCACAAACATAGAAACGACAGACATGAAATGTGGTGTTTGTGCTTAGGGTTGGCATGCACTATATATGTAGCATTGACTTCTCTCGCCGTCAGACCAATGAGCTTCTGTCACTCGCACAAACTTGAGGATTTAGTAAGATTAATGATCCAATCTATAAGTGCAGTGGCATTAGGTGATTTTAGGAAATGAATACCATTACCATCAGATTTAATTAGAGATCAATATGAGAAAAGAACGTACAATTTCTAAAGTTACGTGAAGGTATAAGAAGATACGATACATTGCATAGGTTTGAAATATTGTTGGTTTATGCGTTATAATTAATCAAATGATTGTACTTTAGCAACATAATAATTGAAAGATAATATTTACCTTATAGATATTTAGATGTATGTGGTAAAATTTATGAGATAAATATATATTGTAATTAAAATTATTATGAAATCATAGTTATGAAATTCATATGATATTAATGTATTATCCCTAATTTGTTTTCAATCATTCTTTTATTGAGATTGGACATTAATCAAGTGTAAAAAGATTAGCACACATTATTTTTGCTTTCTTATAAAAGAAATGGTCGATCTTATAAATTAAAAGAAAGAGAAATTTAAACAAATATATAGATATTTGTTAGAAAAGATAGTAGCTGAAATAATCCTATATGAGAATTCCATTTGGTGCATTACTTGTACATCTATAGAATTTCTCTTTATTATGATTGTATAAGTGATTGTACAATCATATTACAATAATTGTTATAATTTGATATTATGTATGACTTATTGTATTCAAGAATAGCTCAGTTGGTAGTCATTGGATGAAGCATGAAATATATAGATCGGGTAGTTAAGTAATCATTGTAGGATTTATTACTCTAAAGTAACTAAGGAAAATATTTTATTCTTCTTAATTGATATTGTTTTAGAATTTTTTTTGAAAAGGTGGAATGACACTATAAAAAATAGTTTACAATTGTCATTAATAAATCAATTGCTAAAATGGAAAACTAATATGATTAGACTCAAATAGAATAAACATTAATTCAATATTTTATGTCTTAACATAATAATGTATGATGAAATGATTAAATTATATAAAAAAAGAATTATGTATGAAAATATTTGTCACAACTAATTTGACATTCCTAAATATTTAGGTGTTCATGATATGTGGCTGAATGTTAATCTTAATCTATTGATACAAATGGTTTATTACAGAAAAAATATGAATAAAATAAGTTTAATTTATCTAATTATAAACATAATATAGAGTTATAATTTATATATAATTTAAACATATTTAGGAACATAATATGTCACATATACAGATCAGGTTAAAGAGAGAAAAGATATTTTAATCAAATTCAACTTGATTGTAAATTTGAGAATCTTTTTTTTAGTACAAAGGTACAGACTAAACGAAATTAATGCAATGCACGAGCAAAAGTCGCAGCTTGCTTTGAGAATCTTTAAGATTAAATATGATATATTTAATAGATAAGGATCAATATGAGATATTAAATCTTATTTTGGGCTCAATTAGCATTTAATTCAAATTAATTATAATTCTAATTAATGTTTATTTGAAAATAAATTTTTATTCCAATTAAATTACTAAAAGGTCCAATCCCTATTATAAATATGCTTTGGTTATAAAGGAGCTAACACTTCTTTTCTGACCCTCTCTATACCAATTGTAAAGTTATCTTAATACATTATGGGGATGCTCTAGAGGCCAGATACGTGCATGACTATATGGTTGAGATCAGTCAATTTTAGAAACAGTTTAAGGGAAAAGACAAGAAAATGATCAAACTTTACAATAAGGTATAAATTACGATTTTATTATATTATATTTTTACACTAATTATATTATATAATTTAAGTGATCATGGTTTTTGAAAAGTTAAACAAATTATGTAACTTGATTACAGGCTTGATTGTTTTTTATACTAATTTTGGAATTAAAATGGTTGCATAATCTGAATACTAAAATTAGATTTGGATATGATTTAACGTTTTGGAAATTTAGAGATGTATTATACTTAAATTGGTTTTGATTAAGTTCTAAAAAATAATAAGATGAAAAACCTACTTGCACCAAAACCACAACCTTTATTTATTCATTTTGGGTTTTTGAAACCTAACTTAAGGTACCATAACAAGGTTACAATTGCTTGAGTTTTGTTGTTAGTGGTTGGCAGTTTAAGCTTGTATCACAGATGATCAGTTTGTCTTTTGTTCTAGATGAGGGAATTGGTGAAGGCTGGTCTTGAACAGGTGGTCGAAATTACCGAAAATGTTGGTTACTTGAGAGAATGATGCCGACGGTTGAGGCTGGCATTGTTGAGGGGAGATGTAGATTTTAGTGGTTGGTGGAAAGGAAAGGTGATATTAGTAGTAATTGTTGCAGTCTGAGATGGTCACCGACGAAGATGGAGTAGTTGTTGGTAGTGAAGAGCACTTATGGTAGATTTTGAGAGGCGTCTATTTCAAGGGTAAGGAAGCCCGTAAAGACTGGTGATAGGATAAAACTAACATTAGTCAATAGAGGAGGCAGCTTATCTCAGGGTTGGTAGTGGCAAGAAAAAGAAGTAGTTGCCGAGGTTGTAAACTGGAACATGGTGATGCTGGTGACTCAGCTGAGCTGTAGGCAGTGTTAGTTGTTACCTTAAAGAAGACGTCAACGACTTATTGGAGACGGTAACTTTGAATTTTGGATTTAGGGTTTTCTTTTAAGACGAAGGAGGATGTTTTAGGAACTAGGATAGTATAATATTTTATGTGTAGAATAGGAATATTCTAGTATTGGGTTTTAACTTGTTTGGAAATTGGTTTATGTTTAATCTAATTTAAAAGAAGTAAAAATCTCAATTTATTTCTGAATTGGAATAACTTTAAATTCAAAATTAATTTTAAAACTAAATTAATTATTTTTCTTATTATGATTAAGATCAATAATTATATTGATTCCTAATTAAATTCTAAAAATTATTTCTATGATTATAATTATGTATGTTTCAATTAAACTGGAATTAATTAACAAGATTCTTCAAAATTAAGAGAAGTTTTTTTTAAGTAGTTAAGAAAGTGTTTTGTAATTAAATTTTACTTATTTAGGTAATTATTATTCTATTTATTGAGAAATTATTTTGTTATAAGTTGAATAATAAATTTCTTCATTTATCATAAAAGGTTTTTTTTAGTATATTTGATTGGAAAGATGTTCTCATTTATTAATTAAGAAAAATGAGCTTTCTTATAGTTTTTTAATTTATTAGAGAATGATTTCCTAATTAATTACGAGTTGATCTCTAAATAAATAAACAAAGGACTGTCTTAATAAAATTTAAAAGTGTTTTAGTTAATTATGAAAATGATTTCCTTTTAATATTAGAAAATAGTTCTTCGATTATAGAAAAGTTATCTCTAATTACATTAGAAATAGTTTTTTAACTGAATTAGACTATCTTACGTGTTGAATTTTTTGAAAGAGAAATTTCTCTAAATAATCTCAAGTAGGAAGAGTAATTTATAAAGAATTTATTTTCAATTAATTTTATTGAAGAACTTAAGATATTTAGAAATATTTTTCAATTGAATTTGAAAATTGTTTTCAAATCACATCAAATTTTTATTTGGAATATGAATTTAATTCATTTAAGAATCAATGATTTAAATATAATTTAAATTATGAAGATCAACTACTAGAATCAAATAAGATTTGATCTATCATATATATAACTTGATTATGTTGACATGATAAATTGCATGGTATTAATATATGTTTGATATATTTTGATGCATATTTAAAAACATGTTTTATATGTAAGATAAGTTACATGTATTTTTGTGTTTAATGAGACCAACACAAATTAAATCCTTATTTAATTAAGTACACATTGAGAACATGATTGTTACTTTCTATTATTTAAAAATAAAATCATAATTTTGCTTATCGTAAGACTTGTTTATTAACTCAAGGCTCCTTTAACCTAAATATATTTAGCGACAGGTTCTACTTATCTACACTTGTATGATTTGGATGAGTTTACTTATGATTATATGAATTTAAAGGTTGGGTTAGGAATAAAATATAAGATATGTTTTGATAAGAGTTGTCACTTAATAGATGCAGAAGTCACATGAGATGTGATTGATAAGGATATTATCTACCTAATTTAAGTTTTGTTAGTTTGTTGAGTGACTTAAGATCAATTAAATTTAAACGAGATCCTAACCCATTAGAGAGATTAGAGTAATTTTTTCAATAATTGTGAAGGTTATTATTTATAATCAAATAGTGGGAGTAGCCAAATAAATGATTGAAGTCATAATCTTATTTGGTTATCATGGTAGATAACCAATAATTGTGAAGGTTATTATTTATAATCAAATAGTGGGAGTAACCAAATAAATGATTGAAGTCATAATCTTATTTGGTTATCATGGTAGATAACCAAGTATTTTCTTTTCTTACAATTATATTTTGTTTTGATTAATAATTACCTTTATTCAATATAGATGATACTAAGTTTTAGTGAATCGAGTTTATTGGACATAACTTAGGTTTGAGAGAGTTCTTAAATTTAGATAAAAAAAGTTGTATGTTTTAATAACTGTTGAGGATTTGATGTTAAAGTCTTAGAGATATTTCAAAATGATATAGATGACAAAATGTAATAACATAACCTTTAGCCTATTGTCTAGGAGTTTGGCAATTATCTTCTATAATGTATTACAACATGCTATTAGTCTGCAATCCTTCTAAGAAGCTAAGTTGTTAATTTTAAGGACTAGAAAAATATTGATTTTATTCCAAAATATAAGGAGCTTCCCATTTTAGAAGAATCCTAAGATAACTTTACAAACTTAAGGTTTTATTGTATTCTAAGTCTTTTGGAAGAATAGAGCATTTTGCCCATCAGGACCTAGGACTTTATTTTGAATTAAGGCTAAAAACTATTTCTTATATTTCATTAGTAGGGAGTTGAGAAGTTAAGAGGAAGAACTGAGCCTTATTGATGATTCGAGGAATACACTTTCTAATTTTTGAACTTTGAGGAGGAGTTAGTAGAAGAAGTCCTTAGGAAGCAACTGAAAAACTCAGAAACACTTTGTAACGGATGAGGTTGTTCTTTAAGTTTATTCCTATTTAGAAGGGGGATATAAGAGATAATGTTATGGTTCCTCTTAGATAAGAGGCTCTATATAAAAATTTATAATTGGGGTCATGCTCTTTACCTTTGCTTTTTACTTGGGAAGGGAACAAAGTCTTTCCAGAGAAGCATTATAAGCTCTAAGGGCTATTTTTCATTAGTAATGAACAAAGGTTTATCAGGGAAATTAGAGAGGCTTTGCTGGCATATGTTTAGGTTTTCTTTGGCTAGGTTAAAGCGCTTCTTATTGCAATATCCCATAGAGTTAAGGAGCTTTTTAAGTTCAACTTTTAATTCCATTAGTTTCTTGTAACATTTATACATCTCAAAACTAGAAAATTCAAGGCTTATTCCCTTCTTGACAACTTCATGGAAATCATCAACGTAGGTAAGGAAATAAAAAAAAATTGAGTGGAGAGCATCTTTTAGTGTGAATGGGATAGGTGAGTGGCTAGACACCATAGAGCAACTAAATATGGCCTTGCTATTGGGAAACTTCTCTAACCAAAGTGTTGTGCCCAAAATAAGTTCTAAAATACCGAGACTATTCTACTCGTAAGTATACTAGGTAGTCATAGCTGATTACCCAGGGTTCTCTCCCACGGAAGTGAAATTGGTTCACTTAAATTAACCTTGAACAAAAATAAAAATAGATGTAATCCTAAACACTTTATCCCGATTTGTTGAGTAAAGGCTTTAAAGAAAATCACAAAATTAAAATGAAAAGTAAACGGAATTAATTGAGAGCAAAAACGAATATATTAATCAAAGTGAAAAAATTTTAGAATTAATTTCACTAATTTGACGTCCAATGTGTGATTAAGGGGAAATGATTGGATAGTTGTTTTATTAAAATTACCAATTGGGTTCTAAAATCAATTCAAATAACAAACTAATCTAATATTCGACAAGTTTATCATCCAAATTAATTATTAAACCCAACCAATAATTACCACTTAAGTTAATATATTTCTAATTCTTAACCTAAGCGTCTATAATTTCTCATTCTATATTAAAGTTCTCCTCTCACTCTTTTATATAACACTAAATGATGTAAAGTTTGATCATGCTAATACATCCATTCAGCTCAGAAACTATAACAACATAAGATGTAACACCCCAAATTAGGGGTTAGAATATTAACGAAATTTAGTACGAATTATGCTTGTTATTTGCATATGGAATATTTGCTTA
>JAOTIZ010000005.1:16322418-16334562 GCA_027123425.1 Erythroxylum panamense | reverse complement strand
AACCTTGAGGTCTTGGGTTCGAGCCGTGGCTCACCCTTGACCAAAGAGGACAATACCTGGAGTGATGGCGATAGAGGTCAGACTCTACATTAAAAATGCGCCTTTTTAATGTTGGGTCCGGGGTTTAGATCCCCCGAACTCAACCTTGTGTTGGACGGGGGCTTAGATCCCTCAATCCAACTCAATTTGGTATTGTCCTCTTTGGTCAAGGGTGAGCCACGACTCGAACCCTTGACCTTAAAATTTTGTTGCTATCTAGCAGCACGCCTTTTTAACGTATCTTGATCATTTATACGTTAAACGTTGTTACACTTTTACCCTTTGGAAACACATCCAAAATCTCTTCATAATCTTTTGTAAAGTTGCAGATTGGACAAAGATATTATCATGGGCTTCTTGCATTTAATTTCACAACAAAGAAAATCAAAGCATGCTCAAGATGACTTTTGGATCAATGGTGTATTTTGTATGGTATGAAATAAACAAGAAAATATTATGCAATTATGTCACAAATGTGGAATCCACTTTAAAAAATCCGACAGCCAAAATTAGAGCAAATACTTTTACCTGACACTTGCCTATTCTTATGGCTCCATGACTGTTTATTTTGAAATGTGTATTAACCGGTGCTTTTGAACAAGTTTATTTCTTTGATCTATACTTAACATTTTGTTTTCCTTTTGGATTGTATGTAACTAGAGAACTCATTTCTCTTAATTAATGAATTCATTAACTTTTAAACAGAAAGAGGCATCCAGATTACAACAAAATATATAAGATTTTCATTTACGTCATGATTTTGAACTCACACCTATCAAATACTTCAGAAAACATATTTGTTTTCAAGCCAATTGATGGTGAACTCCAAGAGTACGAAAAACTGTACATGTGATAACTATAGTCCGTGGTATTTGGGTATTTAGAGGACACAAAGAAAGCGTACGAGTTGTGACAATAGAATATATGACAACCAAGTTATCTTTGTTAATACTTTGCACGTACGAAACATAAATGCGGGTTGGTTAAGCCATAAACAAGTTTGAGACCACGATGGCTTTAGAGTAACTCCATGACATCTACCGACAACCTTTTTACTTTGTTTTCTTGTCCCCATTTTCACCTACATCAAAAAAGCTACAAACCAAATAAGTTTTCAAATGGTAACACTGCACTATATTGGTTTCAAACTTCATCATTCTTTATTTCACTAAGGGCATTCACAAACCACACCTCCTACATTTTTCTCTTTTCTTTTTGATTAGGCTTATACTAAATATTAATTTGTCGGCATAACCTTCAACGTTATTAGATTCTTTCATTGGCTTCAGTGACGGAATTAAGAATTTAAGATAGGGGTCTAAATATTTAATTTTTAAATTTTAAAGAGTCTAGTACACCACAAACTTTTAAATAACTCCATCATAATATATATATATATATAATTATTTAATAATCTCGGAGGTGGGAGCCAGTGTACCATTGGCCCCCACCTACCTCCGTCCTGATTGGCTTCGATAAAAAAAAAACTTCATCTGTGCAGGAAGTATCTAGATTCCACTATTGAATGTTTATCTTTAAGTATTTAAATAACATTTTACCATTGGGTTTTACTTCAATCAACTATAGCGTTTCCTATTCGATCGAGTTAATTGATCTCACTGATTGATACCTTTTTTTCATTGAAATAATATTTGACCCATGTTTTAACTTATTTATTTTATTGTCAACCTTCAATTTTTGTTTCTTTTCAAAAAATACAATTTTGTTTCGTTATTAAATAATGTGATAATATTTTTATACTACAAATAATAAAATATTAACAAGATTTAGATTTGTTAAAATGGATTTGACTTAAATTTAAATTTAAATTTTCCATTTAAAATAAAATTTTAATCTTTATAACAATTTTATTAAATAATTTTCTTGAATTTAAAATTTAAAATATTCTAACACACTACAAATGCTATTAATTTAAATTTAGTAAAATATACATAAGAAGATAATTTCATATATGACATTCATAAAGCAATCACAATAATAATTAAGATAATACAAAATTGATTTATCGCGGTTCGACCAAACTTCATTACCTAAGTTCCTTATAAGATTTCACTACTTTCTTTCTTCTATAAGTAAAGAAGAATCTTCCAAGTAATATTTTCTTTGTGACAAATGAAGAGTAACCTTTCCGATCTTCTTACTTTGTGAGGAGATAAAAAGGAAGTTCCTATAACTTTTGTTTAAGGTCAATAGGAACCTAACAATATATATACCAATATTTTTTTAATTGTAATAATTTCACGACTATATACAACTTAAAGCTCTCTCTTTCTTTTCTGTACAAGTAAGTTATAATTTAGTATATGTTATATAATGCACATATGGACTATTTGATTGCCTAAGACTGCAAACAACTCTACAATATGCCCTTTTTTTTTTACAACACAATTGCTATCTCTTTATGTTCAAAACTAACTCGAACAGTCATTATCCATACAAACTAATTATTGTAATGACTAATTTCTAGGCAGGATTGGTGAGTGGACCATAGGCTAATTCAAAACATGTTTGGCTAGAATATAGACTAATTGACACTCTTGTTCTATGTTTTAAAACTCGGACCGGTCATCGAACTGGTGACCTTACTGGTCATTGGTTTGACCGGTTCGATCGGTTCAACCATCGGTCGAACCGGTGTGACGTAATAATTATGCAATAATTATATTTAATTATATATAATATAAAAAATTTAAAAAAATCAAAAAATAAAATAAATAAATAAAAATTGTTGGACCGGTCAATTGACCGGTTTTGACCGGTTCAGACTGGGTCAATTTATAGCCGGTTTTGAAGGATCAACCGGATCGGACCACCGACCGGTCACCGATTGGACCGGTCGGACCGGCCGGTCCGGTCCGAGTTTTAAAACATAGCTCTTGTTGGAAAAAAATTTACCAATTTTATCCAAAATTGTTCGCTAATCATATCCATGGTGCATAATGCAATGGTGTTTGATTTTGATTAGAAAAAGATGGAATGCTTTTGTAAATTTTTGTTCCTATGTCTACTTAATTAGCTGACCAAAAGTCTTAAGCTAATCACACCTATGCAAAAGAAGAAGAAGAAGAAGAGAATTTCAATTCCCAAGTCTGGTAAAAGATGAAACATATATCATTTGACAAAAACCTGATTCCAAATCATTTTAAAAATTCTATAAATAAAAAGGTCTTCTTTAATGTTGAAAATAAATTTCTTCTTTATTATAAAAGAATTTATGCATGTAAATGATCATGATAAGGTCACAAAAAAGATTGCAATGATTTGTTACATACGAAAAGACTCTAATTTTTCTTAGTCTTGGATTGACTTGAACTTCTCTTGAATTACGCATATACTCGTTTTGTTTATCCTTTAAGTCTCAAGTTTATTCCTTCCATTAAACTTGATCTTTTATATATTTAATTCAATTTCATTGTAATGGACTTAGTAATTATATCATCAAATATAAATTTGTTAATAACAATGTACTCATTCAGTCCATTAATTTTATTTTTAATATTTAAATATTTATTAAAAAATTGGAATAGTTATTATTGAATGATCAAGATATGATCATCAAAATTTTATTAGTAATTAATATACAATAATTAGATAATATTTTACCTAATTAATAATGAAATATGATTATGAAAGAAATGAAAATAGAAAATAAAGGCAAGTTTTTATGAATTACCAAAATATGAAGAAGCTAAAAAATAAAAATATTTTTTTTGCTAATTTTAAAATCAAATCAGAAAATTAAAAATAAAATAACTACCAAACCGCTTCTATTTGTTAATCTTTTTTTATTGAATGGGTAACGCGACATTATATATATATATATATGTGATTATATTTGATAATTTGGTGTGCCAGAATGTTTAAACAAAAAATTTATAGTGCTAGTTTCAAAGAAAATTAACATTTAATGTTAATTTCAAATAAATAATTTAAGTCGTTAAAACTCTTTTTTTCTGAGTTAATTTTGGTTTAACTCAATAACTGCTTTATTTTGAGAAATTAAAACGCTGTTAGCTTTTTATGATCCTTTGAAATGTAAATTGCGGTATGCTGTTTTTTCTTCAGAAGTCATCTCAGGGAGGAACTGAATTGAAAAACTTTAAACTTGTGGATAGAATACTACCCATTAGATCACTTAATCAACGTCGCATAATTTATAATTATTAATCTTCTAGTAGGCATGCGTCCATTCTAGAAATGTCATTAAAAAATTATTCTTGATAGTCGTCTTAATTGAAAATAGACTCCACCTTACCACCGCCATGCGTTTAAATATTGAAATGTTTCATCTCTGTTTTAAAAATCGGATCAGACCGGTTGGTCTGATCAGTTTAATTAGTGACCGGTCGGTTATCCGGTTCAGTTTATCCTTTAAAACTGGTTCTTAATTGAATCAGTGAGAATCGACCAATTGACAGGTCGGACCGATCCGGTTCAATAAAATTTTTATTTTTATTTGTTTTTTTGTATTTTTTTTAATATTATTAATATTTATATAATTAAATATAATTATTGCATAATTATGACGTCACACCGGTTCCACTCCGACCACTGGTTTAATAAAATTTTTATTTTTGTTTATTTTGTTTATTTTTGTATTTTTTAAATATTATTAATATTTATATAATTAAATATAATTATTGCATAATTATGACATCACACCGGTTCGACCGATGATTGAACCGGTTGAACCGGTTAAACCGGTAATCAGTAAAGCTTCTGATTCGATGACCGGTCTGAGTTTCAAAACACCGTATTTTACACACGCACGAAAGGAAAGAAGCAGAATATGTCCTAATACGATCGTGTCAAAAATAGCAAAATTACTGAACAAGTAAATGTATACCAAAGTGTTTTTTCCTTCCTGAAAAATGTAGTCAGAATTTTGTGTTACATCGTATAGTAAAAAAAGTGTAGTAACCTTTTGACTAATGTAAACAAACATCGTTGTCCCAAATCCACCGATCATACTTCACGGAACAAAAGTGGGAATTCACTAGGAAAGAGGGACATTGAAGAATGTGGACCACCCAAAGAGACAGGGCACAAAATGCCACTCAAAATGTCAACTCTATCTTGTTAATCAAAAGAAAACACACAAACCACACTCCTTTCGAGTGTCCTAACTCATCAGCAGTTCCATTGGGAATGGAAAGCACAATTTTCATGGTTCCAGTGTTACCCACGTTGGTGCAGAGCGTGTGGGCTTGGCTTACAAATGAATCTAGATTTTTTATTCAATATTATGATATTTTATTATGTTCAATGAATCTCAGCCGTTTATTTATATAAATTTTGTGTAGGTCCTGCGTGAACCCCGCGTGAATCCCATAAAATAAATAGTTGAGATTTCATGTACAGAATAAAACAGGGTAATATTGAAAGAGGATCTATTCCCTTTAAAACTTTGCTTAAGCTTTTTGGGAGTTGCCGTCTATAAATAAAGGAAGGTAAGTGCCAATTCCTGCTGAAGAAGCAGACTAAAAGAGGTCGAGTTCCAATGGGTGAGAGAGAGTTGGACAAGGGGAATAGAATGCATAATTTCAAAGGAGTGAGCAAGTGTGTGGTTGATGGTGATGATATTACTACTGTTGATTGGAGAGGTAGAGCTTCTAACCCCAACAAGCATGGGGGCATGAGAGCTGCATCATTTGTCCTCGGTATGTATGTATACGATCGACATATCATAAAGTTGTTTGCAGTATTTCGAAGCTTGTTTCTCTTAATCGTTATCAGTCGTCATAAATTATATTGTTTCAGGGCTTCAGGCATTTGAGATAATGGCAATAGCTGCGGTGGGGAACAACCTTATAACATATGTTATCAATGAAATGCACTTCTCTTTGTCAAGGTCTGCAAATATTGTCACAAACTTTGTTGGGACTGTCTTTATCCTGGCCCTCCTTGGTGGTTACCTCTCAGACTCTTATCTTGGGTGCTTCTGGACTATGCTCATCTTTGGCTTTGTTGAACTTTCTGTAAGCCACATCATTTCACCTTTCTTTCTTCTCCACTGTTATTACTTACAGTGCTCTACTCTTCAACAAAAATAAATAAATTTCTTTTTTCCTTTCCTTTTTGGTTTTAATTTTTTAGGGTTTTATATTACTGTCAGTCCAAGCTCATCTTCCTCAATTAAAGCCGCCACAGTGCAACATGTTAACTGATGGAGACCATTGCGTAGAAGCAAAAGGTGTCAAGGCCTTCATTTTCTTTTTGGCCCTATACTTAGTCGCTCTAGGGAGTGGATGTGTCAAACCCAACATGATTGCTCATGGGGCTGATCAGTTCAATCAAAACAACCAAAAACAATCCAAGAAGCTATCCACCTACTTCAATGCCGCCTATTTTGCCTTTTCCATGGGTGAACTTGTTGCCCTGACAGTTCTTGTGTGGGTCCAAACACATTCCGGCATGGATGTTGGCTTTGGAGTGTCTGCGGCTGCCATGGCATTGGGATTGATCAGCTTGGTTTCTGGTACTTTATATTACAGGAACAAACCTCCTCAAGGAAGCATCTTCACCCCCATTGCTCAAGTAATTCGGTTTTAGACCTTCTATTCATTTTCCAACTATTACATGCCATTTGTCGTACACAAGTCAAAACTAAAGATTGTACTTGAAATTCATTGCCAATGGTCTGTAATCTACATATTTTTATACTGCCCCCATAGATAATTGACTAAACTCCCCTGAAAAGGTTGTAAAAGATATCCCCTGGCAATTCGTCTTTTCTGCTAAATGGGGTTCCTTCGTTTGACCTTATCTACGTTTCTCAGGTTTTTGTGGCAGCCATATTGAAAAGAAAGCAAATTTTGCGTCTTGGAAACCAAAACCATGTGCCGTATATGTCCACTTCCTCTGACTCTGCCACTAATCCTGTTCACACCCAAAGGTTCAGGTAATAATAAACTTTGGAATCTTTAATTATATGTCTTGTGCCCTACAATATCCTCTCAAGATTTTTCCACCTGGTTCACTATTGAAAGTATTGCTGAAATTTTCTTCTATAAAATGTCAGTCAATCCTTTGATATCTTTGCTATATCACCTGAAACTGAAACATCTGCATGTCACGCCGTGTACGGAACTGATTATGACAAAACTCCCATGGCCGTGTAAAAAGTGAGTCAAATAACTATCAATTAACAACTATCAGGTTCTTGGACAAGGCCTGCATCAGGATTCAAGATGGGAATAGTACAAACGAGAGTCCATGGAGATTGTGCACTGTTACACAAGTCGAGCAAGTGAAGATATTGATTTCAGTTATCCCCATCTTTGCTTGTACCATAGTTTTTAACACAATTTTAGCCCAACTTCAGACATTCTCAGTCCAGCAAGGGAGTGCTATGAACACGCAAGTCACCAAATCTTTTCATATCCCACCAGCTTCACTTCAATCCATTCCATACATAATTCTCATCGTTGTAGTCCCTCTCTATGAAACTTCCTTTGTCCCTTTTGCAAGGAAGATTACAGGCCATGAAACTGGAATAACCCCTCTTCAACGGATTGGCACCGGACTGTTTCTGGCTACCTTCTCCATGGTTTTTGCTGCAATAATGGAGAAGAAGAGACGGGATGCAGCCATTGAATCTAAACAAGTATTATCCATCTTTTGGATTACCCCACAATTTTTGATATTTGGAATATCAGAAATGCTCACTGCTGTTGGTCTCATTGAATTCTTTTACAAGCAATCTTTAAAAGGGATGCAAACATTTTTTACAGCTATCACCTATTGCTCGTATTCTTTTGGGTTCTACCTGAGCTCCTTACTAGTTTCCCTGGTGAACAACATCACCTCTACTTCCTCAAACAGAGGCTGGCTCAGTGAGAATGATCTCAACAAAGACAGGCTTGAACTTTTCTACTGGTTACTTGCAGTCCTCAGCTTTCTCAACTTCCTCAACTATCTTTTTTGGGCCAGATGGTATTCTTACAACCCATCTATAGCAAGCACAGTTCAGAACCTGGCACATGAGGAGAATTTTAACTCTATTAAATACACTGGAGAAGATAATATACCTTGAGCAATATTACAAGTTAAATTTAAACCACCGCTTTGTTGCCAATATATATATATAGCATGTATTATAGATAAAGAAATATTAGAAAGGCTAAAAGGGATGCCCCTTTTGTAGTTATAGTTACTGGGTTCTTATGGAAGGAATTAAGAAGAAAATTTATCTTTTCCTCTTGTTCGGATATGAAAAAGATGCAGTAATGAAAAGAATGCCGTAAGAGGAATTTATAAGCTTTAATCTTAATTATCTTTTGCTGTTGAAAGGCAAGTAATTTGAACTTATTAAATCTAGGTTTTTGAGTATTACTAAGATCTGTAATCACTTAAATTGCTCTATTTAAAAGTTTGTAACTAAGTAGAAGAAAAGGAAAAATTCCGAAGGACCCTTTAACAGTAACTAGGTGTTGCTCGCTTGGCCCGCCTACGGAGTTTCCTCGAATCCCAAAAATAAAAAAAGTAACTAGGTGTTAAGGTGTAATGTCACTAACTACTGGGGTTTACTGCATTCTCTCTAAGGTACAAAATATCATGGGGACCTCATCATCTTCCTTTGAATGGGAAAAGCAGGATGTATTTATGCTTTGAATAAAGGTGACTTTCAATCAATCTAACTACTATGATGCGATGCATGTACAAAGGACATCACTAAAATCAAAAGAGCAAAAGTGATGTTAGACACAGAAAATGTATTGGAGAAGTTGTGACATAAATTTCAACAAACAGACATGCCTCGAGCATGTTCTGTTGTTACGCTTAGGCCCCAAGTTGAGACATTGGCTGAATGTCATCGAAACGCCTTGCTAAAAGACAGGGATTGTCCCCCACCAGGCCGATCTAGATCTCGTTTAACAATAGGATTGAGTTCCGTTCTTTTTGGTCGTGGATCGTAATAATTGCTTGTTCGAGAGTTGAGACTAAAAGTAGTGGAGATGCACAAGGGCGAAACGTTCAAAAGTTGTAAAAAGATATGATGACTCTAGGTGGGCAAGTTCAGTATCCTTTTGGATAAGCCAATTCCTAAAAAAAAGAATAAAAAAAGGACTTTCTTGTTTAACTTCAGAAACAAGGGTGCTCCTATAAATAAGTGCAAATGCAAAAACCTCATTTTGTTGGAGAATGATTCAAATTTGTTAAAAAGTTGTTAAAAAATATGGTCCTATTTTTTGTGAGTTATCCAAGTTTGTTTATATTGTTTTTTTAAGAGATTTAAACTTTTAATTTATTTGATTAATCTTTAACGAGATATAGATTGCACTCGTCAATAAATTGCCAATTGCATGACCTTTTTTCTACTCTATTTTTGGGGGCGAATTTATGGTTCTAAAACGTAACATGATATCAGAGCTCCTTATTATCTTAAGGGGCTTGTGAGTGTTCAAAGAGACAGTAGCAGCATAACGTCCAATAATACATCAACTCTTTTATCTCCAATTTTTAATGGTGAGAATTATCAAATTTAGGCAATCAAAATGAAAGCTTACTTAAGAGGTATTGGCTTGTGGCAATAATTGAAGGTGAAAGGCAAACGTTACCTTTAATAAATAATTTAACACTTAATCAAATTAGGGCTCATGAAGATGAAGAAGCCAAAGTTTCGAGAGCCTTATCTCAAATTTAGGATGTTGTCTCTTAATCAATTTTTCCAAGAATTATGGGTTGTCAAATAGCCAAAGAAGCTTGGGACACACTAAAAGAAATTTATCATGGCAATGATAGAACAAGGCGGATGCAAGGATTAAAAGTCAAAAGAGATTTTGAAATTCTAAGGATGGAAGAAAAAGAGTCTCTATAAGAGTTTTTTGATAGGCTGAAGATGGTTGTAAATAAAATTAGATTGATGGGAGAAGAGTTACTTGATAGCAAGATCGTAGACAAAGTGCTTTTAAACTTGCCCGAAAGATTTTAGGCAAAAATTTCATCTCTATAGGATTCAAGAGATATCAATTAAATTGTCTTGTCTGAATTAATCAATGCCCTGCATGCTCAGGACCAAAAAAATATGTTGAGAAAAGAAGCAACTTAACAGGTAATTGAGGGGGCATATCTAACAAAGGCCTCATCTTCAAAAGGAAAAACTCAATCTCAGTATGGTATTTGCAATCACGATTAAGACAATTGCTGGCATAAGGGAAAGCCTCAGTGTTTCAAGTGCAAGAAGTTTGGGCATGTACAAGGGAACTGCAAAAATAAGACTGAAGAAAGTGTCAATTTAGTACATATTATTCAAAAAGAAGAAAAATTGTTTTAATATTCGTGAGAAGTGCATCAAGAAGCAACTTTTTGAGAGAAGTGCTCCAACCATTGAACTTTGATGGGAATTACATTATGAGGTTCAAGAAGGTCTTACAATTTTGAATAAAGAGGGAATGTTGGAGAATAATTCAAAGTTGTTAAAAATATAGTCCTATTTTTTCTGAGTACCAAGTTTGTTTTTATATTGTTTTCTTTATCTCAAGTATTTAAACTTTTAAATTTTTGATTTGTTTGGTTAATCTTTACCGAGATATTAGCTAAGTTTGTTATTTCATTGTCTATGTATTTAGGCCTTCAATGTCAATATAAATTGCGCCCATCAATAAATTGCCTCTTACATTACCTATGTTTTACTATATTTTTAGTTAATTCATGGTCTTAAAACCTAACATCTTTTTAGCTTGTTCCCTTTTGAAAAAAGGGTGGCTCAATGTCCATGGTTCATCATTTTAAGATGGTAAACAACCAAAATTACTATGCTCTACCAGTCACAGGAGTCAAATCAACTAGTAAGAGGACCTTTTAGGATAGCGATTTTAGGAGTCAAGAATATTTATCAATAAGACCAATCACTAAACGGTTTCTTTTCTTTTGTTTTTTTATAAACAAATTCAAAGGTCAAAATTGTACAAATAAGCAATGCTGTAAAATTCAAGAATACTCTAATTGCTTGCCAAATAACATACATAAATCCTCACCTATCATTCTTTCCTATAAAAACTATACTAGTTAGTCCTATAGCTACTGAATGAGCTCTTAGGGGGGAAAAAACCAATTCATATGAATCTTCTACTTGATAGCTTGCATTAAATTCAATAAGTTGTTGACAAATCACCATCTACTAGTTCATAAAACGATTTGTACATAAAGTTGCTAGCCCCTGACTTCTATAAAGGGTGCACCTGGTGCCCAAAAAACTTATTTCTTGTCCCACCCGAGCTTAAGCCTCCCAAATCTAACGAACCATATCTCATATTACAAGAACCATACCATCTTCTCCTGAAGTCAACCTTTTCAATTAAATCCCTCTAGGATGATCCATTCAAAGAGAAATGGATTGCTAGCATTACAAACATCTTCAAAGCCTAGTTAATCATAAACCTTAAAATTACATAGAAAGAAGTACTATAGTTGCATTAATACTTAGTAAAATACATTAAAATATTTTAAATAATAAATAAAAAGAATTAAAAAGTTGACACTTCTCTTACCTTCCATAATTTTAAAATTCATAACATAGGTATAACAACTAACAAATTTAATCAAACAACAAAAGCAGGCAAAAAAAACACTTCTCCAAACATTAGATTTGATCCACAATCATTTGGCTGGTACTCACAAAACAATTATGATATAGTGAACAAAATAAATACAGATATTGACAACTATAAGTTTGGTAAAAGAAATCAAACCCTTTTTATAGGGATTAAGATTTCGTGATTATAAGGATTACAATGGAAATAAATATTTCAATGGTTTTTGCTGGTTCTCGGTTATAAACATATTACCCACAAGCTTTAAACTCACCCCCCTTTCATTTCCATCTCCAGGTGATGAAAAGGAGATCAGGTGAAAGGAAGTCAAGGCATTCATTTGATTATGCATATTTTGCATTTTAAGTCAGATTGATGTAAAAATAAGACTTTAGACATATGTTGAGAATTATGGGATTTTGTATCTTTTGTTGTATTTCGGATTTTTAATATTGATGATGTAAAGTGGCTTGGAATGCCATTAAAGTTTGTAAACACTTATCTTATGATGTTAATGACATATGAATTGTGTATGGATGATATGAGTTGA
>JAOTIZ010000005.1:16302650-16322318 GCA_027123425.1 Erythroxylum panamense | reverse complement strand
TCCTTCAAATTCTTCAAGAATCTCTAGGTTCTAGCTTTCCTCTCTTTTTCTCTTCTTCTTCCTTTCTTCCACGGTACCCACCCCTCAAACAAGACAAAATTTACTTCTTCTTCTAAATTCTACTCTTAATGTTTGCAAAATGACCCTTTTGCCCTTCCACTTATTCCTTATAACTTAAAGGATTAAGTGATCTACCAAAACTACCCCTCATGCATTCTTACCACATTTATACTTTAATTCCATAATCTTCAACAATGATTCCTTCTAACATTGACATGCTAATTACTCCAAAATAATAAATCTAACAAGACCTCAAAATAAATTAAATCATGTTTAATAAAATAAAGTAATAAAGCTTCGGGGTTCAACAGTGTATGCATTATGTTTGTTGTAAGGTATTTAACTATGTGATAGAATTCTTGAATTTGAGGTGACATTATTGTTAATATGAGGAGATCAGTCAGATAAGAATTTCAAGGATGAAATTTTTTAAAAGGGGGGATTGTTGGACCCTAAACCTTTCGTAAAAGATTAGAACTATTTAATGAGAAATTTTGGTGATTAGTCACAAGTAAAGAACAAATGAATGAAAGTTCTTGAACAAAGAATTTATAGACAAGAGTAAAGTAGGGAATGAGAAAACCCATACACTTCTTAAGCTATATGAACCAAGAAACTTTCTAAAAATCCAACAAATCAAACATATTCTTACCTTGACTCTTAACCAAACAATGCTTTTCTTGGCTCTAATGGAAGCTCTAATCCTTCTCTCACTTTTTCCTTCTTGAATAACTTGAAAATCCCTCTTAAAAAACAAAAAATGAAGAAACCCTAGCTTCCCTCTTCCTTTCTCTCAAAACCGACACTCTCTCCTTGCTTTCTCTCTAATTTTCATTGCTTCTCACCTTTCCCTCTTCCCATCCACATTTTTTTCCCCTTCTTAAACATAAGACCACACCATTTATTTCAAGTTTGCCATTAATGAGTATACAAAGACCCTTATACCCTTCCTTACATGCCTTGTAACTTAAATGGCTTAAGTGATCTTCCCAAAAAGCCCTTATACATATACACTCTTACTACTTAATGCAACTAAACCATATTTTAAAATCCTACCAACATTAACATAATAATGAACTCCAAATAAAATAATTAATCTAGAAAAACCTCAAAATTATTTAAATCATGCTTAACTCCTTCCAAAAATTAAGACCTTTTTTTAGTCATGTAATTGAAGGAATTTGATAACAATTCCTTCTAGAAAAATGTTCCCCATTGTCTTAATTTTCTAATGACACCAAAATCATTCAATTTGGTTCAGAAATCTGAAAGTTACATCTCAAATACTTCCGAATTCTTATACTGAAACAATATTCTGTGCTCAACTTCCATACACAAATTGAAATTCTCTGAGACCAAATTAGAACTCGATTTCATCAGATAAGTTGTAGCCCTACTTCTCTAGTTTAATTTAAATTAAGATTCATCTCATTTGGATAACTAGAGAAAAAGTTATGGCTAAAATACTGAAGCAAACTCAATGAACATGTTTCAACTTATAACTTCCAATATTTCACATGTAACCCATCTTATACATAACTATCTTTTTTACTTAACCTCAAATTCAAGAATTCTTCTTTTCTTTACGCATTAATAATTGTCAAAATTTCTCATTTAATAGTTCTAACTTTCAAGAAAAGTTCGGGGTCCAACATATATCATTCATATATTCCTTCAAATAATTTAAATTCACCTATTTTCAAGAAGAAATAGATGCCACAATGACGATAGATTCAAGATTTAAGGAACTTTCTTATTATAAGATTCATGTACCATTGCTTTAAGATTTTTTTAAAAATAAGGGAATATTAGTTGATTGTCAATAGATATAAATCTACTTAGGAAACAACAAGATGCATGATTGTGGTAGATGGGTAGATTAATCAAAGATAAAGAACCTTGATTAATTTCTTAGTTTATTGTAATATTAGAACAACTTTTATCAAGTTTATTGATGATTCTAATATGGGAAAAAAAACTTGCTTTATCTGAATTATTTTCTAAAAATATCAAGTGGATTAAACAAAGAATGTTTTGCATTTCATTACAAATAAGGCAACTAATTATGTATTAGCTAGGGACTTGTTACAGTCTAATTATGAGCATATTTATTAGTCTCTATGATTATTGTTTAAATATCATTTTAAAAGATATTAGTTGCATGGATCACATTTCTAATATTGCTTTACGTGTATCTAAAATCACAATTTTTATGTATAATCATATTACTTTTTTTGTCTTGGTTAAGAAAGCAAGAATATTGGATTGAGAATGTGCGTCTTATTGCTATTAGGTTGGCAACTATATTTATTACTTTCAAAATTTAGTTACAAGCAAATATTTATGAAGTCATAAGTTATTAAAGAGTGCGAAAGGAAAATAAGTGTGTTATTATTCTATATAGTAAATTTTGGGATACCTGTTTGATCATTTTGAAAATTATGTTTACATTTTTAAGGCTGTGGAGAACTGTTAACCCATATAAAAAACTATCTTTAGGCTATATATATGATCTTATGTATAAAGTTTGCACAATAATTATAATTCTTTTTAAGAAAAAGAGAAATTATACAAGACTATATAAATATTCTTAACCGGCGATGAGATAAACGTCTTACTCAAAGAATCCACCTAGCAATTTATTTTCTTAATCCTTATTGCTTATATAATAGAGACAAATGTATAATTTATATTATGGGCAGTCTCTTTGATGTGATTGGATGTAAAGATAGTTTTTTTATTGAAGAGCAACTAAAGGTGACAAATAAAATTAAATTGTATCGTGAATGTTTAGAGAGAGCTGCTAGAATATCCGTAAAACAAGAACTTACGATGAAAAAAATATAGCTAGGTAAGTTTTCATACTTTTAGTTCATCCTTTAGTTATTAATAATATGCATTTTTATTTCTTATAATTACTAATTAAAATACAAATGAGTAATAGAGATTATTCGGTAAAAGTGTTTCAACATTGAAAAACTCACTATCAAATCACTCATATTTAACATTATAACGTATTACAAATTTAAAATAGAAAATTATTTCATACATTACTAACTTGTAATTTATTTGAATATGAAAATGATGCAAATACTTTGGATGAAGCGTAATTTATATCTTTATATAATATTAGAGTCAAACTTTTCACATTAATGAAACACATCTTCCTTCATATTGTTAATCTAAATTTTGTATTTGAATCAATTTTAGTTTAAATTATTAAATTTATTATATATTAATAAATATTGATATATTCTCTTTATTTCAAAAAAATATTTTATATTTATATCAATTATCATTTATTTTATAATTTTTACTTCTTATTGATTATATGCCAATTGTATAACCACCTAATACCAATTAAATCTTTAAACTTTAAACTTTTTTTTAACGGAATCCAATCCAATTTTCAAAACATTAGTCTTGCACCAAACTGAGAATATTTTCCTTAGTTGTGCACTCCAGGAAGGTAAATCTAAGAAAATAAAGGTGGAAATGTGTAAATCTAGTCTTTCACATTTCCTCATAAGAAGAAGAGCTTTTCGTTTTCTTCCCATAAAGGTGGCAAAACTTACAATTCAAAATATTTACTTGCATAAAAATCTACATTATTAACGAGTCCCATAAACAATACCAAAATAAGTCTTACCATAGAGATCGAAAATGAGAGCACGAAATATTCATCACATCTGATGAAAACAATCATTTTAGAAGCTCACGCAGAATACTATTTACGCTTGCGATATCTGGAATGATTTTATGCTATTACCAAAAAAATAATCTACTTCAGAAACTTCATATCCTCAATTTCATCAATAATTTACATGCCAATCGCAAAAAGCTAGATCATCCTTGCTCAATTTCATACATTCATTTTGAAAGTGTATGAAACCACATTTTCCATATTTCACATCACAATCAAGGGTCTACTCTGATAAAGTCGGCTCTGAACATGTATAGCTTCTGCTTCCGTACCAATGATTTCCCATGATGCTCTGCCATGCTTTTACTCGTCAAGCAGGTTTGACGATTTGATGCTATAAAGAAGTTTACTACAAGATCACGGCTCCAACAATTTACCCACTGCAACTCCTTTTCCCTGAAGACTTCATGTTGTTTTAATATAATCAGTCATTTGGTACAAATATAAGGAAAGAATATTAAACATAATTCTAATGCAAAAAGTCAGTTTACTATCAGCACAGTGCTATAGAAGCGTGACATGTTCACCAAAGGTTATTCATTTATTCTAAATTATGTCCTGACATTAAAACCATCAAACTATCAGAACTCGCAAATTGGGTAAAGAAAAGTCGTTGCTAATATTTCAGCACATAACATCCTGACATGTGAACTAAAGGGTAAAATATCCAAGTACTATGAATCCTTTAAATTGCGTAGCTTTTAAGAATCTTTTGATTCCAAATGTTGGAAGCAGGACCATCCTGATGCTATTGATATTCATCAAAAGGAGATCCAGCAATCCACAAATCTGTCTTCCATAATTCAAAAAACACACCTCAACTATAATTGGATTCTTATAAATCCTAGAAGCTTGCAATTTCAAATTTGCTCAAAACATTTTTTCCGTTAAATGGTCATTAAGATGCATAACAAATAAATCTAAAACGATGTGGGATCAATACTTACAATGGATTCTTTTGATCCTGTTTCATTGAGATCACATTGCATTGAACCATCTCTGTAAATAATTTTTGCTCCACATCCGGGTGTATCCACAAACCCAACAGCCTCATCATCAACCAAAACTGCGCTAATATTCTTGGACTCTGACATGTTCTCTGGAATCTTTCCACCGGAGGAAAGATAAAGAAGGAAAGTAAGCAGGAAAATCCTCCAGTTGCAGGTTCAATGCCATCACTTATTATGTATGCATATTGGTTTCCTAGGGACCATGACGATTTCAGCAGGAAACGTGCATGAATAACAACAGTATCTCAAGATTATTTATTAGGAGAGGCTAATAACTTGTTCTATTAGTCCATTAAATATGAACTATATCACAATTAAAAAACCAGTGTCCCCATGCATGCATTTAAGCCTTAAATAAATTAGCAAGACATCTAGGATCACAAAAAGGCAGTAAAGGAGCAAAGTGAAATTTAAATGCTCTTAATTACTTGCACAAACAGACAAACATAATGTTTCACAATATATACCTCAAACATTGCCTCTGTAAGAATGCTTTCTAATATGGATCTTAAACCTCTGGCACCCGTGTTCTTTGCGATTGCTTTTCTTGCAATCAGTCTTAGTGCATTCTCTGTAAAATGTAATTTGACCTGAAGTATCACAGAGGTCTCAATACCACATAAAGGAGTGCAACACAAGCATTGACAGGTGGAAACAAAAGGAAGAAGAAAACATAAAGCTACTCTTGAAAATAAGACGGAAATTCTTACATTATTCATGTTGAACATTTTTTTGTACTGTTTACCAAGAGCATTTTTTGGCTCCATTAGAACCTGTTGCACAACAATCATCATAATGCATCTGCATTGCTGTCATCAAGAATGGCTTAATGACAGAAGTTTGAAAGCTAATAATGAAATTTCAAGTTTTTCCGAACGTAAAGCAAGTATAAACCAATAAGCATCATCCAAATGTGTAGTCATTAACACTACTTCTACAAGTTCTGAAAAAACTTCAGGTACTTACGCCTGCTGGTTATATTAGTTCAACATCTGGATGAGCATGTCATTGCTCAAGAAATTATAGCAGCAATGATCCAAAAGACGAGGAATGTCTAATGAAAATAAAGAAAATACCCCTTCTTCTATCCTGTTTTGAACAATCCAGAAAAGAAAAATAAAGGAACATGTCACAAACCTGAACAAGTTGATCCTCATTCAAAGCTGATAAACTGACCAAGACAGGGACTCGTCCAACAAATTCAGGAATAAGGCCATATGCAACTAAGTCACCACTCTCCACCTATATATATATATATATATATACACAATAAACTATTATTTACAGATCAGGTGCTTGCATCAAAAACAATCATCAACACTGTAAAGACCAGATTGGACTGATCTGACTGATAAAACTGGTAACTGGTAACTGGTCAACCAAAAGGTCCAGTAACCATTCAAAGCCAACCAGCAGAAAACCAACAGGTTGACCATATCGTTGAATTAGGAACCATGTACACCAGACCAATTTAACAGTGAAAACTCTATTTTTCAAATTTTAACTCAATCCCAGTTTTTAGCAAGATCATATTATATCCCACTAAAGTTCACAATAGTATCCCTAATAACAATTTTAACTTTTGAAAGGTTATCCAAATGCTTCTAACTTATTCACGAGCATTATATGCTTTTTTATTATTTTCAATTAAAGTTTCAATCTTAGTTTTAACATATTTTATTCATTAATTAATACAAAACTCTTCATCAGTTAATGTAAATTTTCTGTTTTATGCGCAAACATTTACAAATTAGTGCTTGCATAACTAATGAAGAATACAACAAAGAAAAAAAGTTCTAACTCAAGTTAAATACATCAAGACCCATTGTGAGATTATTGCTCTTCATAAACATTATTTCTCAAAAGCATGATTGCCTAGCTGTAAATATTACTCAGGACTAGGTCTACTTTTCTCATAACACAGTTCCATTATGAAATTAAAAAGCAAATCTATTTTCTAATATTTTGTTAGCAATTAAAAAGTACTCCAATAAATTCTGATCAGCATGACTGCCTAGCTGTGAAAATTACTTTGTGCTATGGGTCATACTTTTTAGTATAATTGAATGAACTAACAAAAATTTATTGTCTTACTAATCACAAAGCCACAGAAAAATCAGCACACAAAATAAGGATATCCATTAAAAACACCAATAGCATAAGGCTCCGTTCATTTTGCCCTTTTCGTTTCTTCATGCATACAAGTTTTGTGCTTACAGATTCCAATAATGATGATGTCACCACAGCATCTGTCACTCTTTCAGTCCTCATGTTTACACGAACTGGAGCTCCAAAGCCAATGGAAGCATCTTGTTGCCTTGTAAAAGATGTAATGAGAACAGGAAATAACAAAATCCAACAGGTGATACTACTAACAATTACTAAGGGAAAGAAAGGCTTTTTACCTTTCTGAAATGATCTTTTCCAAATTGACAAATGCACCACCACAAATGAAAAGTATATCTTTTGTATCAATCTACAACCATAAGAAGAAAGTTACGAGGCATAACGAAGAGATACAGAGATGGATTTTTCATATTTTAGGCCATTTAAACATAATTTATGGCCGTCAAGTTTACAAAAGAAAGTTAAAAAAGATGCACATATCTCGGAGAACCAATTTGAGTTCATATCACGAAGGTCCACGACAAAAACTTTACATCTCCTTAGAAGATTAATGGAATATTACAAGCAAAAACAGCATAAGCTACATATAATTTTTATTAATTTAGAGAATGCATATGATAAGGTCTCTAAGGAAATCATGAGGAGGTGTTTAGAAGCTAAGAAAGTTCTTATGACCTATATACGGATTATTAAAGATATGTATAAAGGTATAAAGACTAGAACATGAACGACAATAATAGATATAAAGAATTTTTCTATTGACAAAGGGCTACACCAAGGCCCCTCACTGAGCTTTTTATTTGCAGTAGTAATGGATGAGCTCATCAAGAATAACTAAAGGGTTGTGCCTTAGTTTGTGTTATTTACTAATGACATTGTTTTTGTGGATGAGACAAGAGAGAGCTTTAAATTGAGCAGGAATAAAATTGAATATTTAAAGTGTAACTTTTCAGACCATAGGGTGACTTACAATGTAGAGATAAAGATTGGTTTAGAAGTTATACCACAGAAAGAGCGTTTTAAGTATCTAAAATCTATCATCTAAAAAAATGGAGAGATCGATGACGACATAATTTACCGTATCAAATCAAGGTAGCCTAAAGGAATACGTGCTTTAGAAATTCTATATGAGAAAAACATACCGCTTATGCTCAAAGATAAATTCTATCGTTTAGCGATTAGGCCGACCATACTCTATAGGACAAAATGTTGGCCTATCAAACAGGTGCATAGTCATAAGTTAATGTTAGCGAAGATATATTTGATGAGCAACCTTACTAGAAGAGATAAGGTCATATATATAATAGTACGAGACAAATTAAAGGTGGCTAATATTAATGAAAAATTAGGAAAGGCAAAGCTTAGATGGTTCTAACATATTAACAGGAGACACCCTGATAGTAAAAAAGATGTGAGATAATTGTATTTAAAGACTGTAAGAGAAAAAAATGCCAAACAAGAATTGGGTGGTAATAAAAAATGATATGACTTGGCTAGAACTTACCGAAGATATGACACTTAATAAAAAACTTTGAAGTACTAGAATAAGAATAAAGGATCTCATACAAAAATGTCATTTTCTTTCTTATGGATCTTTTAAACATTTTTCTTCAAAGTTTCAAGGCTTATGTCATGTATTTAGCTTAAATATTTTCCTATTTAGCCTAAATATATTCTTGTAATAACTTGTTTAATTTATTTATTTACTTGTCTCCTTTTTTGTATATTTATTTACCAATTTTATCTTTTATTCTTCTTTTTAACCTTGCTCTATATCTATTTTAATATTGATTATTACGTTATATATTTTTTAAAATTTTTATTTATTTGTTTATTTATTTATATGTATTTATTATTATTATCATCATCTTTTATATCTACTTTTTATTTTAATTTTTAATAATTACTACTTTATTATTTTAATATGTATATATATATACATATTTTGTGGATCTATTGGAAACAACCTCTCTACCAATTAAGAATAAGGTTACATACTTCTGGACCTCTCTAGACTTCAAGGTCAACGGGACTTTCATTGGGTTGTCATTGTTGTATAAAGAAGAAAAAAAATAGGTCATGATAAGCTAAATAGCACCATTCACAGATTGGGGAGAAAGGAGGCCTTTAAATGCTTTGAAATCGTGATAGCAACATAAAAGCCAATAACTCCAACTAATACCATTGCTAAATCTCCTTGCTTTACTTTTACCTATCATCCTTCCTTTAGCTTGGTAAAGTAAGATTAAGCATCTTCTTCTTCAAATGGAAAACTAGAAAATAGCCTACCAATCAAAAATTATCTGAACCTGTTCACACCCTTTTTTCTAAAGCTAGGGAAAGTATCAACAAATTTTTGCCATTAAATAACCCCTCTCAACAAAAACAACAGTCTCGCCAGAATCATTTTGTAGAAGAAATCACATCTTCATTTAAACAACATTTGTGTACATTAGAAAGGCCAAAAATGAAAAGGCTTCATCATTCTAGTTATTTGTGAATAGTAGAAACAAACATGTCCAGACCACATTATGCTGCTGCCACATACTTTAGAAAACAATTAAAAGACATATGCAAGCTAAACATCAAGAAGATGCAAAGAAAAATGACCGGTCCTTTTGGGAGGATGTGAACACATCCCATAATGAAGAACATGGAGAGTTTCATAACTTTCATTTATCCTAATGACATAAACATGGGAAGTTAAAGTTCTAATTGACTTTGCAAAACTTTATTTACCATCATGAAGAGTACAAGAGTATACAGTCCCAACTATTAAAGGATATATAAAACAACGTTAGGACTCCATTGAATCGAGTGTGAGGGTATATTGAAAATATGTACATTAAAATCACCATTTAATAGTAAACCTGAATCATGTCACCACGAGCATGCTTCCGAGGTCCTTTATCAGGAAGGGGAACATTAACTACCTGTATGATAGATAAAAGATCTTTTATAACTTAACACTTTCTGTAATCCCCATAAGATGCAATTATTTCTTAACTAGATCCAATTTGCATAACAATATTTTTCCGGTGCAAATTCAATGCTCAAAAGTAAAACTTTGTCCAATGCAACAATAACGCAGAAAGACAATAACATCCATATGGAAAATCTTGGAAAGAACAACTCTGAAAATTTTTAACAAAAGCTCCTTTTTCATTATAGTCAATATGCACAAGAAAAGAAAGTATTACTTTTTCCAAGCACATTAAAGCTGATCTTCAGTTCCACATCTTAAGATAAGAAGGTGAGCACATTGAAAAGAATCAGAAAAAATGTAACAACACAAATTCTGCTAAGTTTACCCAACCGAAGAATTGAAATTCACAAAATCAATTGAAGGGATCATAAAGTTGATGCAGTGAAACACCATCATTAATGGTCCATAACATAACCCAGCACTATAAAGGGTGCATCGTTAAGTAAACACTTTCAAATTGGTTTACTCACAGTTCCTTCCAACATCTTCAATAATGCCTGTTGAACGCCCTCCCCAGAAACATCTCTTCCAATGTTAGAGCTATCAGCCTGCAACAAAACTCAAAAACCATTTTCATCAAGTGTACAGTGTAGCACTGAATGACTCAACGTATATGATAATGAGTTAGAATACCTTAACCTATATGATAATGAGCTAGAATACCTTCTTAGTTATTTTATCAACTTCATCAATGTAGACTATACCTCGTTGAGCTGCTTCCACATCAAAGTCAGCTGCCTAAATAAGAAAAGAGGACAAAAAAAAAAGGAACCACATAAATTATGTCATGTGCCAGAACAATGAAGATACAAATACATGGAGACTAGAATCAAAACATAAAAATCAAACTATTGCAAGTCGCAAAGATGAATAAGTTTAGTGTTTGACAAACAGGGGTGTCTAAGCCTATAACAATTTAATAAAAGGTTGGTGCATAAGTGTATTGGCACAGATGATAACTCTTATTGGCTAAGATATAATCCAACATCTAGTACAAATATTAGTGAAGCATGTTTAGTCAACTTCCTCAAACGTATTTCTCTGATGCAAGACATAAATTTATAAACCACCTCCTTATGCCACCTTATAATGTTAGTTTGAATACCATTGAGCAATGACAAGACAAACCAAGCACTTCCAGCGCAATAATTAAGATAGACAATCACTCACCATCTATGAATTAGGGTATACTTGTAGTTTTTTTTATGCAAAAGGGTTTGAGTTTACAAAAGAAATAAAAAAGAGCGCAAATTGTCAACCACAATCTTAATTTGGTGGGATGAAAAGTGGGAGTTGAGGTGACAACAAAGGACTGAAATTTACTTTATATAAGGTTTCCTTATTGGATAGAAAGTAGTAATAAATTAGATATATTATCTTTTGTTTAGGACTTAAACTTATTTAACAATAATGAATTTTAACTAAATTAGGATTCAATTTTATATTAGATATTTTAGTTAGAAATATAGCAAAGAAATTTTCTATATATGTGTGTGCTCAGCTCTTCAACAATAAGCTCTTGAATTTTTTTCTACAATCTTGAGTTTTTAATTAAAACGTGTGATACTTTCTTCTAAGAATGATTCTTAGATTCTAAATGGTTCCTTAATATTTTAGTTGGGAATATAGTCAAGAATTTTTCTATATATGTGTGTACTCAACCCTTCAATAATAAAATCCTGAATTTTTTTCTATAATCTTCCGTTTTTAATTAAAAGCTGTAATACTTTCCTCTAAGAGTGAATCTTAGATTCTAAATGATTCCTAGTTCCCTACCCTTAATTGCTTGTTTACCTCACTAAAGTTCCAACAATCTTAACGTGAACTTCCAACAACCAAAACCCGAAAATTCTAGCCTAAAGTTTTATTTATTCCAAACTTGGAATTCCAGCAACCTAAGTTGAACCCAACCAACAACCAATTTTATTTTATAAGTTTTTTGGGTTCTATCCACTAGTTTGATATATTTTCTATTTGTTTTAAATCAATTTGGTATCAAAGTTTTGGTTTAGAATGGTAGCACATAGTGGAAGGGTGTATAGAAGAATACTCTGCAAACAAGAGTGAGATGAAATACTTGCATGTATCAACTCTCACAAGAAAGCATATTCGACAACTTTTGGAGAGGCTACATAGAGTTGAAACTCATTCCCTAAAAGTCAAAACTCCAATAAGAAATAATTTTGCCAATCAAAAACCTATACTTGATGCTAAACATAGGGAAGATGCCAACAAGCAAGATGAACGGACTATTATTAATCAACAACATGCAATCTAAGGAAAATTTTTGTTGAAAAATCATATATTGATTTTGATTCCTCAAGTCTAACAGGCATTGCCTCAGAGAAAACGTTTGTTCTAAGTGGTGAGATCATTGTCACGTCTTCATCAACAGATCAATTCAGGTATTTGATGACATAAGAGAGTTTGAGAATGGAATCTAATCAAAGTATTAAATTAGAAGAAAAGCATGAAGAAGTGGATTCTTTTGCCAGTTCTAAAAAACCTTTAAAACTTAACAACAAGTTTAAACACTTAAATAATAAATCAAAACACAAGAAAATTTGGCAAAAACAACAAGACAAAAGGCTGAAATAGTAGGACAACAAGCCAAAATAACATACCAGGGAGCTGAAAAGATTAACTCACAAGTTCTAAGGGTTCAGAGCTTGTTGGATCAAAACTTGATGGTATCCTTCGTGTTCAGAAAACAACAATTGAGTTGATAAAGATTATGTAGTAGTGGGTGATGAAAGAGAAGTAGATTTGAATGAAGATGCAAAATTAACACAACATATGAATACAAATAAGTTGTGAATACGCTTGCAAAATATTCAGCATTGGTGGCAAGTTAATGCATTTGACTACAAGAAGAAACGGTACATATGTTCTTGATGCTTGTGTGATCAAGAAGCCATGTGTTTTTGTTACGAAAACATCTGCAAATACAATGGTCAAGACTTAAGGCGTTGTCCACATTGCTAAGCACTTCTTCAAAGAAGTTGGACATCTTCACAGATTACTAAACTATTGTCTCTAATCATGACATGAAATTTATGAGTTACTTTTGGAGAATTTTATAGAACACAAAGAACAATGAGCTTCAAACTTCAAGTTCTTTCCATCCCCAAACTAAAGGACAAACAAAGGTGGTGCATAAAAGCTTAGAGGACCTATCAAGATGCTTGATAAGGGAAAATATGAAGAATTGGGACCTAATTCTTCCTATGGTAGAATTTGCATATAACAGTTCTATAAATAGGTTAGCCAGTAAGAGTCCTTTTGAGATAGTTTCAAGAATTCAACTAAGCCTATTGATTTGGTTCCTTTACCATAAACAACACAAGTTAGTACTGAAGCTAAACGTTTTGCACAATACGTCAAGGATATATTGATGATGTACAACAAAAGATAACAACTAACAACTTGATTTATAAAGAACATGTTGATCAACATCATTATTTGGTGGAATTCAATAACGAGGATATTGTCATGATAAGGATTCATATAGAGAGTTCTCCAAAGGAAAAATATAAGTAAGTTCATATAAGGGGAGTTAAGACCTTCTAATATTGTTAAGAAGATAAGTGCTAATGCAAGTTTTGGAATTACCAAGTAATATGGGAATTACTCCTATCTTTAACATTGTGGACTTAACTATTTATCATGGCCACGATGGTGCAAATCTGTAACTGCAACTATGATAATTCCATCCATTCCTCATCTTAAAGAGGAGATAGAGGATTCTTGATGAACAAATTGTAGCTAGAAGAGCTGGTGAATATCGGCAATTTCTTATCAAATAGAAAGGAAGATCAATTTCTAATAGCAATTGGATTTTAGATTGTGAATCTTGAAAGTTGAATCTAGACGTATATGAATGATATTTGTCACATTCTATATCAAGGATGACTTCAAACAAACTAGGGCAGATTGACAAAAGAGATTAGAGTGTATAAAAGAAATTAAAAGAGGGAAAATCAATTAACCACAAGCTTTAATATGGTAAGATGAAAAATGGGAGTTGAAGTTACGACAAAGACAATTTGGGTTGAAATTTACTTTATGTCAGGTTTCCATATTAGATAAGAAGTAATAATAAGTTTAATATGTTATCCTAGTTGTTGTACTCAACCATTCAATAATGAGGTTGTGAATTTCTATAAACTTGAGTTTCCAATTAGAAGCTTTGATGCCTTCTTTTAATAGTGATTCTTAGACTCTAGGAGTAATTCCTAATCTCCTACCCTCCATTAGTTGTTTATCTCACTAAAATTCCAATAATTTTAACTTAAATTTCCAAAAATCAAAGAACTAGATTTCTAGCAACCAAACCCTAAATTTCAGCAAATTTCATAAGTTATGCAAGTTCTAGCCACTAGTTTGATATATCTTCTATTCATTCTACATCATCTATTCTTTAAATTGTGTAAAGCATTTAGCTATTTCAACATTAAAATTTTCTTTTAGGTTATGCTGGGTTTTGAAACTAGAACATGGCTATGGTGAAATAAGTCTACTTGATTGTGCAATTATGAGACAAAGTAAGTGGTTAGTAGGAGAAAAACAAAATGTAATGATCCACTTATGTTAAAGAGAACACAATTAAAAACCACATCAATAACTCATTGGACAAGTCTATCAGTTTAACCACAGACTTGAAAAAGCAACAAATAGGTCATTTTAGCATAATAGTCTTCTAAAAAGTTTTTGTCATTGATAAGTTATGTACTTTAATTTAACATATTGGTCATTGGTTCCAATTACCCCTTGGAGGATTCACAATTTTAAAGAGAGGGCATAAAATCATAAATTGCACAACATGAATGATTTAAGAGAGGAAAGTTCAAAAGTTCAAGCTTTCAATGGTAATAGTACCAGGGGATTACAACAAGAATTACAAAACATCATGAAACTACTAAGAAATCTTGAAAGTTCACCCTCACATATTTCTTCATTAAGATTGAAATATTAATTTTATATAATTAAAAAAAAGGAAATAAGCCATACCACTAACAACTTGTACAATATTGATTCCACATCTTCTCCCACGTAACCAGCCTAGAGAGAGAGAGAGAGAGAGAGAATAAATAAATATATAACCAGCCTATAGAGAGCGAGAGAAAGAAAAAGATGTATATATATTGTGGAAAATGAAGAGAAATTAAAAGAAACAAAATGCAACTTAAGATTTAACATCATAAGCACCGATAAGTAGGAGTGTCTTTTCTTGAACATCAAAATTTTACTAGGAATAAGTTTCTTAAACTATCTGCAATTTGAAAATATAATGTTGTACATAAGTGGCATTACTAGCAAGGTGCTATGTTAGTCCAAAATCAATTTTTTAACAGACAAATGTTTCAAGAAGGCCAATCACCATGAAATCAAACTTAGTTTATCAAACATAACAAGAATAGAAATGAGGAATATGTTAGTGCATGTACACAAAGCCACCCATTAGCAGGTAAATTAAGTATTAGCTCATGAACTTAAGATTGTGCACGATTCAAAGGTTCGTATTCAATAGACAAAAATGCTTGAGGCAAGCCTTGAATATAACAATGCTAGGTGAGCAAGTGATGATATTGCAAGCAAAATAAAAGGCCTTGTAGACAATGTTATCAGAACAAGACATTTGGAAATAACCTTGAACATAATAAGTTCATGTGAGCATATGATAAACAAACTTGCCTGGGTAAGAGTTGTTGCATCAGCAATGACAAAGGGCACATCCACAATGCGAGCCAATGTTTTTGCAAGCAACGTCTTCCCTATCCTTATGGTCAAGGCAAGACCATATGAATCAAATAGAAACATAGTTAGTAATAGGTTCAAACTGACAACAAGGATGACAACGACTGACAAATTAAGTATCATAAATCAAATACGCAAGATAAGTGTTTCTCATACCTGAGCCTGTAGGGCCCATCAAGAGTACATTGCTCTTGTCTAACTCAACAAATTCGCTCTCAATGGTTTCAACTTCATTATGATTGAAGTGTAAACCTGACCTAGTATCCATACAAAGATTCAAAGTTAAACAAACCAATTCAAATTTAGAAGTTAAACTTTAGTATCACCTTGCTATAAATCCAATTATTTCTTAATGAATTGTAGAGTAAGAAAATGTAAAAATTCAATATTGGCTCGACTAGGGAGCTAAAAAAAAATGAATTCAATCTAACAGATGACATTGGATTACATACTCCTTTTGATGGGATACATGACATATCCTCTTGTAATGGTTGTAAACTGCCACTGCAAGAACCTGTTATAAGAAAGTACAAGCCAATAAAGACACAATAGTCAAGCTACTAATGTGATAAAACCATAATTAGTATATCTGACAGCATCAAACATAATCTTTTTGTATGATACTCCAAAACTAAAAGCATGAAAACAAAAAACCCAATACTCAAACTTTCTTTCACAAAACCAATTTCCTTTCTTACTTGGCATAGCAATTTAAATGCTACAAATATCTTCCCTCAATTCTGTTTTGAAAGCTGTTACACCCAACATGCAAAAGGTTATTAATCCATCTAAATTGCCCAGACGTCAAATCACTAAAAAACCAATGTCGATTATGCTGAAACTCATTTTCAAATCAATAAAAGTGAAGGATAGATACTTTCAATAAGCATTTAAATTGAAGCAAAAAAGGAAACGCCATTTCATAGCAAAAGAAAGAAAAAAGTGCAACCTTTTTCGCTTTATGCTGCCCAACAACAAACTCATCAAGCCCTTTAGAAATCTCCTTAGGAGTTGGCAAGTCTCTTTCTAGACCCAGATCACCACCAGCCCCAACATTTCTACTTGTACCACTATCTTTCTCAGCAATTCCCTCTTTATCCTCCTTCCAACAGCTGTTACAATTTTCACTCTCGAAGCCCTTAACCTTCCCAAGCTCAATGAAACTCCCTTGCAAGGGCTCCAACTTAAATGGACGGAAATAAAACGCCGTTTTGCAATTAGGGCAAAAGTTCACCGACTGGTATATACCGGTTTCTCTGCCGGTGATAGACAAAGGGCGGTTGGAGAAAAGCACGGGCATTTGGAAGGCGCACCGGGGACAGTTGACGTCAGCCCTAACATGGTCGTAGTCGGTGGGCGTTCTCCTGTCGCTTGCGTGGCGAATAAACCATAGAAATGGAGGTTTTGAGGGGCTGTGAAGCGAAATGTAGGATTTTGTGGTGGTACTGCTGGTAAGAAGCCTGCTGGTTAGGTGTTTTAGCGCCGTGGCGCGTTTGAGAAGGGAAAGCATTTCTTTTTTCTCTTTTCTTTTCAGTTTTTTCTTTTTCTGCTGGTAAGATTGTCTTGGTCAAAACTGGATAATGGAGATACCACGACCAGACCCTATCTAAACACCTGATAAAAGTCCAAACTTTGGCTTCAGCTGGCGGTCTACTACGCGATAGCGACGGTCTTTGGCTTGGTGGCTTCTCTCAGTTCATCGGATGGTGCTTCCCGCAGTCAGCGGAGCTCTGGGCAGTTTACACTGGTCTCACCATGGCTTGGCGACTGGGCTTGCGTAAGTTAGAGCTGGAAGTGGACTCGATGGATGTGCATCAGCTTCTTTCATCTGTGACGTTACGATCTCAGTCCGACAACCCTCTCGTCATGGGTATCTTAGAGCTTCTCGCCAGAAACTGGGCTGTTGTTCATCGGCATGTGCACCGAGAGGGCAACAGATGTGCGGATTGGCTAGCTACTCAGACCTGTCCTAGAGACGTTGGTATCGTTTATTTTGATGTTCCTCCCGTCGGTTGTCAGACTATTCTGTTTGACGATTGCTCGGGACGTCATTTTCCCCGCCTTATTAGTGTCTAATGTATTTTTCCCTTTTCATCAAAAAAAAAGGTTGACTTCACATGCAAAGCTTTCGGTGACTGATGATCTGATGAGCTTTCAATCAGTTAGATATACCTTTCCGACGAATAAATTCAGAAAGCAATCAATTGGTTGGTTTTCGAGGGTCAACATTTAGCGCTCAAAAGGAATATAATATTCAATTTAATATTCAATTTAAAATTTTAAAAATACAATTAAAATATTCTAATTTTTAATTTTTAACAAAAATAACTTAACGTTCAATTTTTTATTAACGTGAATAACACGATGAGTCGTGTTAAATTAGTGTTTTTACTACGTGATTGTCACATATTATATTTATGTAACATGTGAATTTTATTATTTAGTGTGTTAAAAATATTAAACACATTAAAACGTACGAAAGAGTTCATAATTATTTTAAGATTTTGATCATTTTAATTTATTTGATAATAAAATTAATATATTTTTTTTGAAAACAAAACGTATTCATAAAACTAAAGAAAGTATCAAGCCAGAAGAAGCAAACTAAACCCAAAGCCAATAAGCAAATATTATATGTTTTACTTCACAATTATTTTATGAAATTTGATATTTTTAATTTAATAAATAATAAAATTTATACGTAACATAAATATAATATGTGACAACTACACGACAAAATTATTAATTTGATGTAATTCATCACTTCATGTCAATATATTTTTTATAAAATTTTAAAATTTAAATATTTTAGTACAATTTTTAATGTTCGAGTTAGTATTATAAAATTAAATAAAATTTAAATTTTTTACAATTAACTTTAATTTGATTTAATATTTTATAATGTTTAATTTTTTTTAGAAAAATAGAAGAATCCACAGTCCCAATCATTTTGAATGCGGGGTAAATATCTGAATTGACACAATAATCTATAAATTATATTAATAAGATACTCTGCATTAAAAAAATAAAAACAAGAGATAAAAAATAACAATAAAAAAATAAAAATAGAACCAAACTATACTCGACCTCTTTCCGATATCATCTCAAGCATCGGTCTTAAAGTTGTATCAACATCATCTGTACTTATCATAATTGGTCCGCATTGAAAACCTTGCACGTCGACCAAGGACTGGTGTTTCTGAAATCTACTTGACTTACGTTGTTGAATTGGTCACAACCAAAGATCATCTTTCTAACGTGGACCTCAACGTTGAATCAGGAGACACCAAATACTTATAATTAATGTTTTCAAAATAGAATCCCAAGTCTAACGGACAAGAGAAGAGGTCAAGAGTTCGTATACAAAAATTAATTAATTATAATTTATAAAAAATGATCGATTCAACGTTGTTATAACAGTGTGAGAGATGAGGCAGTTGAGGCTTGGCCGGCCGCCATAAACACTGGGACTATTACATGACACGAACATCCGCTTTATGGTTTTAACTCGACAGACAGAGAAGACAGAGTCGACGTCTCCAAAATTTGACAACGAAGTCAAAGGAAGAGTTCGACTCTGACTGAGCTTCTCAATGTGCCTGTTCTTGGTTCGGTCCGATCCGACCCTCTAATAAATAATTTGAGCTTTGCTTGAATAAGAAATAATATTTTTTAGTTTTATTTAAAATAATAGCATTTTTACCTTTAAATTTTCAAAATTATAGATTAAAATGTTATATTAAGAAATTTATAACATGTTATTTTAAGGAAACAGTTCAGATTGTTTGGAGCGAATTTCAAGTAAATTTATAAGCTCGATCTCAACTCAAAATTTGATTATTATAAGTTTTGGTTCTGCCAGATTCAGGCCGAACGGTGCATTTCCGTTGATGTCCATCGTCTTCAATCTTCTGCAATGAACACGGTATGAAGTTACCTGCAAGACAGCGAAGGCACGTCGGGGGTTATGTCCCGATTAGCCCCTCCGACGCTCAAGTTAGTTTTCTGGTGAAGGTAAGGCTGCG
>JAOTIZ010000005.1:16288895-16302550 GCA_027123425.1 Erythroxylum panamense | reverse complement strand
CTTATAAAATTTTCATCTTATTTATTATATTCCGGTTTGATAGCGGTTCACTACCGATTGAACCTCTAAACCTTAAATCTTTCCTTGGACCAGTTCGATGTCCGGTCCGGTTTTTAAAACATTGGAAAAAATGTTTGAACAATAAGGCCGGTGAAAATTGATCCAAATATTTTTATTAAAATTTAAATTAAATCTTATGGTTTGAATTTGTTTTTTAAAAAATTAAATTTAAATCAAATGTTAATGTTTCAATTCATTTTCAAAAAAATTTAAACATTCAAAAATAGGTTTATTATCTTAGAAACATTTAATAAAAATTTTAGTTTAATGGTTCTGCCAACCTCCCGATACAAAAAATATGTCACATATTATATTGGTCATATTTCACATATACATCTCCTCTATGGTAGGAGAATCAAAAATTGAATTTCTCCAAGCCCAATTCTAGACGACAATATTTAGTTAAATGCCAGACGTAATCGACTGGGGATGAAGGCACACAAAAAGAAAAAAATTGTAGATGACAATGTTTGACATAAACCCAAAAGCTATCAGATGACAATATTTTGGCATAAACCTAAATATTATCATTTAAAATTAGATGAGAAGATAATTCAGAACATCCCTAATTACTCGCATTTCATTGTTTATGGGTATTGAAATCCCTAATTGCTTGTGTTTCTTTGTTTTTGGTTGTGTGGCCTTTCTTTGTTTCTTGGGGTGGGCATTTATCAGCCATTGGTGTGGTCACTTCTCACAGTGGGCTTCTCCCTATTTCACAATTGTTTTTTTTTGTAAGAAGGGGAAGGAGGCTTAAGGCCGGGGGACAGCCATAGTAGAGACGTCAAGAGCAAGGCGCGGGCGAAGACATGGCAGAGGCTCTGCCCATAGAGACCAGCGGTGGCGATGAGTAGCGCCATGTTTAGCTAAAATATCAGCACAGTGGTTTTCTTCCCGAAAGGTATGAACAATAGTGCAAGCCCATTCGCGCAGCAGCAAATTCCTGATTTCACAATAAGGTGTGTCCTTTCCCTGTTTCCTAGTGCAATGTCGTTCCGTCACTCAATTTATATGGTTTGTTTATGTTAAAGAATATTATATTGTTTTAATTTTAATTAAGATATATGTTTATATAGGGCAATGTAGGAGACAAGTGCAGTTAACCATAGAACTATTTTGTTTGTTACAATGGATTAGAGAGGTAAGATATGGTCCTAACAAGTTATCAATATTTTCAATATTATATGCCTCCTATATTACATGATATTGCATGACATGTATGTGTGTTTACCTAAAAGAAGCAACATGTTTAGAAAGATTTATTGAACCATATAGACTAACGTAAGCTAACTAACTAGAGTAAAGTAGGATCATTGATTTGAAGTGGCATTTTGAAGATGGAAGACTTTATAATGAGAACTAAGAAATGAATTTGTTACAAAATAGATAACTCATGCCAATACCGTTTAGAATAAAACAAAATCAATTACATAATATTGCACTTACGTAAGTATAAACTATCCCGAATTATCTTTGAAAGAGATCTTATATCAAGATTTAAAAGAGAAAAAAAAACAACATGAATTTTATCTGTAAAATGTCTGAATTCCTTGTGTCCTACACTTATGAATAGTATAGAAATTCTATTATAGACTTTCACATTCATTTTCTTTTAAACTTGTAAGCTTCCAAATTAGTTGAAATGCATATGAAATACCTCAATTAACATTATTTTTTACTCAGTTATTTTTTGCTCAATTAAGATTAGTAGAAGTAGCTAATACATTGTTTTTTACTTGTTATTTACTTGTGCTTTGCAATGTTATTTACTTGCCAATTTTAAGGTTATGATGACTCAATACAAAACCTTGAAATTATATTATGGTGGATACTTTAAAAACGATCCCAAGTTAAGTTATGAGGGTGGGTTGTCAAGTTATTTTGATAAAGTGGAGCTTGATTTTGCCAGTTATAGATAAATTTGTGAGATAGTGAAGGAACTTGGATACTTATAGGTTGATAGAACTTATTATAAAGTTTCAAGTTGTAAACTCAAAGAGTCTTTAAGGCTCATTGAATCTAATAAAAGTTTCACTAGATTAATTAACCTTTAAAAAATGCACAAGACAATTGAGGTGTATCATACACACAATGATGAGGATGTTGTGCATGATGAAGTTAATATAGATATCAATGAAGAAGAGAGTAGTAATGATGATAATGTGGGCACTTGTGATAATAAAGCTAAAAGTGCACAAAATAAATTTAATGTTTCAATTCTAGATGGCCACCAACTAATGTATAGTGCAAAACAAATTGGCTTTAAGTGAATTAGGGTTAGATACATGCACCTTATTATAGTAACAATATATGTTTCAAAATAAAAACATATAGGTTTGAGCACATATGTTTCATAACAAACAAGCCTAAAACGGTATCATCAAAGTTTTTGATTAGACACTTTTAACACAAAATTTTAGAGAAGCCTAGCATTACCGTTGAGAAGATGATTGAAGAATGCAAAAAAAGGTTGAATATATTTGTGAATTCTATTATATGTGGGGTAGCTAAGAGGAACTCAAGGAAGGAGTGGGTTACATTATGCTTGAGAATATTACAAGCTACAAGGTTATATCCAGAAGTTGAAATATAATAATCCTATATTAATAATAGAATTGCAATTGTTAAGGATTCAAGAAACCTCTGTTGAACAAGTTTTACTTCTATAAAACCCTCAATAATGTACAAGCATACGAAATCATAACTAGTAGTTTTGAGGTGTCGATCGCTCGAGGAATTAGTAAACTTAATTGAATCCTATTGTTATTTAAGGTTATAAAAAACGTGGTAAAAATGAAAACAAAAGATAAAACATCAAATTAAACAATTGAATATGATTTGATTAAAAATGAAATTATGAAATTAACAAATGTAGATCAAAATAGAGCACAACCACTTAACAATCGAGAAATCACACAAGATAGGATCAAACAATTATAGGAAGAGGGGATTCATTCTATCATTAATTGCTACCTTGATTACTTTTGATTTAATTAGTATTAGTCCTAAAATTTTGAAGGTCGATTATTCTCTCTCGAAACCTAATCATTAAACCCTAAATCATAACCCCCATTTGAATCAAAATTTCTTATTTTTGCAATTTCTCAATTGACAAAAAAGCCCATGTTCCAACTAGTTCTTAAGCAATCTAATAGACAATTAAGACCTCATACAAGATCTCTCTTCATATAATTACCAATTTGATGTTTATGTGATCTATTAGGTTATTAATTCTCATTTCCCAACCCAATCATGTTATTATCAGTTCACTCTCTCGATTTATTACCGAAGTATGCAATAACCATAAACAATGACAATACCCAAACATTCATTAACATCAAAAGAAAATAAGTCACAATTGATTCAATAATCAATCCCACATGAAGTTAGAATATCCTTAACAAAATTTTCATCATCCTCAAATCTAAAACATACATTAGATGTAGTGAATAACAAAACGAATAAAGAAATTAACTTGGAAAGGAATGGTTGGAGTGGCTGGCAACAGTTCCCCTTCTTCTTCTTCTTCTTCTCTTCTCTCCTTCTTCTTTCTTCCTTATCACTTTCTCTAAATAGTAAGATGGAGGCTCCCTTAATTATGGTCATCTTATGTCCTTTTATAGTTCTTTTGTCTTTTAAGGTAAAAAACTAAGTTTTACCTCAGCTAAAAAGTCCAAAATAACCCTCTAAAATGAAAACAAAAGCAGATCCCACATCTGTCTCTTGCCTATCACGATCATAACCCTTGAAAGTTAGCTTTTGTCATGATCATGATAAGGAGGTCTCGTGACCCTAGCTAAATCACTTATATCACAACCGTGACAGGGATGTCACAGTCGTGACGAGGATGTCATGGTCATAGGCTGGCTTTTTCTCTAAACTTTCTTAAACTTCTTTTGATCTTCTTCATCTAATTTCAAACACTAACAAACGCATCAAAATGCCTCAAGTGCACAAAATTAAAGTCCAATAACATGCTTTAAACCTATAACACTTACAAACATAAACACCTGATCACATTACACAATTCTAAAACTAAACATGCATAATTCATCTAATCAACACCTAAAAATACACTAAAACACCTACTAAAATATGATGTCCACTACAACTATCAACTTCATTGTTGCAATTCAAGATGTTATACATTTGTTTTGGAGTTATAAAAGATGGATGGAGGCTTTTGAAACCTATATTTATGTTGGCCCCTGATATTTTTTCCTATGATTATGTTGGCCCCTAAAATTTTTTTCTTTAAGTTAAGCATGATTTAAATAATTTTTGAGGTTTTGATAGATTAATTATTTTGGAGTTATTTAATTATTCAAGAGCATTCTTGGGAGATCACTTAAGCATAAAAGACATAAGGCTTATAAGGAAGGGCAAAATAGACTTTGCACACTCATTAAGGGTAGAAATGGAAGAAGAAATGATGTCTTGTTCTTTTAAGAAGGGAAAAACGTGATTTGAGGGAGAGAAAGAAGAGAAATACTAAAACAAAGGGGCGAGAAGAGAGTTTCGATGGAGAAGAGAGAAAAGAAGAGAAAATAAGCTAGGTTTCGATTTTTCTTAGCCTTCAAGAGAGATTTTAAGGTAGTTCAAGAAAAGAAAAAGGTTGAGGAAGAGAAGAGCTTTCATTAGAGCCAAGAAACTCTTCATTTGGTGAAGAATCAAGTCAAGATTATTTTGAATCTTTTCAATTTTTGGAAGGGTTTTAGTTCATGGAGTTTAGAAAATGTATAGGTTTAAGTATTTTAAAATCAATTTTAGTGATTTTGAATTGTGGGATTTTCTATTGGATTCCTATTGAATGGATTTTTGCCATTGATGAAGGAAATCAAGAAAGGCAAGAGGAGCAAGAGGAGAAGTATTTTGAGCAAGTCTTTAAGCAAGGAAATCAAGGTGGGTACATGTTTATAATAGAGTAAATAAGCCACTAAAGTTTTCTTTGAATCAAGGAAGTTTAATGATTTCAATTGCATCATAAATGTTGTATTTATTGCTTTTTGAATGAATTGATAAATTGTTATATGTTTGATATATGAATTGTATTGATGATTTATGAAAAGACTTTGAAAATGATGGAAATGAGTTTGGAAAGAATATGAAAATGATTTTTGAAAGATATTATGTTTATGAAAAATCATATTTTCGAGAATGTGTCATTTTACGCAAGAAGTTTATAAGTTATGAAATACATGTTATGTGGGTTTGGTTTGGTCCATTTTGTATGTCAAGTACACTTCGACTAAAGGCTTCTCCCACCTGCCCGCTAATGGCATACAGCTCCTTTAAGGACTCCCTCATGTTTATGACTACACAAAACTACTATGTGAGATTGTGTTAGTTCGTTCTGTTCACGACTACATAAGACCATTATATGGGAATGTGTTAGTTCATTCTGTTTATGGATCTCCCAAACCGTTTTGATGTGCTTTTGTACTCATGATATGTTGGCAAGATTGATGCATGCATGATTTGTTTTTATTGTGAATTTGGTTGAAAATTTAAGAACCATGTGTTTTATAACTAAATGAGAATTTTTTATGACAGGTGAATGTTTTCAAAGGTTTTGCTTATTTTTTCGTCATAAACTATTACCCACGAGCTTTCAAGCTTATCCCCCCTTTTCATCTCATCTTCAGGTGAAGAGAATGAGATCGAGTAACCAAGAGTCGAGGCATCATTCTACTTTTGCAATGTTTTTGTAATTTAAGTTAGATTTTGTAAAAACAAAGCTTTGTATGCATTTCAAGAACTATTGGATTTTATATCTTTTATATTTTAGATTTTGATGCCGATGATGTAATGTGGCTTGGAATGCCATTCAAGCTTTGTAAACTCTTATCCTTGATGTTAATGAAATATGAATTGTGTATCGATGATGTGAGTTGAAATTAGGTATACTTGAAGAAGTTATCAACTTGAGTTGATGATTTTGAACATGAAATTTTGTTATATATATATATACATAAGTGAGATGTTATGAAAAAGAAAGATAGGAATTATGAATGATTAGATGTAGTTGAATGTGATAAGTTAAATAAGTTGAGATTTGAGAGTTTAATGAAGTCAATTTGGTAGTTGAATGGTTAAGAAGTGATATCGAATTTTCAAGTTGTTCATAGGGAAAAAAAATGTGTGTTTTGACTTCAAGAAAAAATCTAGGCTGAATTAGACAAAGGTGTCTTCTAAAAAGTTGTAACTTATCTTTCTAGCTTTCCAACGATATGAAGTATGAAATATTTGGACATTAGAGATAAGAGATATGATCATTATAGGTGGAGATGCTTTGGAGAATGTAGTTATTGATTCAAAACCTTTGGTCTTGTGAGGAAGACCCTATAGATACCCTTCGTCTGATTCATCTTAGACTGAATTGTCTAATTCATCTTAGACTGAACCCCTTCATCTAATTCATCTTAGACTGAATTGTTTATTCATTTTAGACTGAACCCTTTTGTCTTATTCATCTTAGATTGAATCGTCTGATTCATCTTAGACTGAATCCCTTCGTCTGATTCATTTTAGACTGAATCCCTTCACCTAATTCATCTTATATTGAACCCTTTGTCTAATTCATCTTAGACTGAATCGTTTGTTTCATCTTAGATTGAATACCTTTGTCTAATTCATCTTAGACTGAATCCCTTCGTCTGATGCAGTCTAATCGTCTGATTCATCTTAGACTGAATCATTTCGTCTGATCCTTCTACACTTTTGGAATTTCAAGATTTTGACCCTCTAGATGGAAAAATCTCTCTTCAAGGTCTATACAAAAGTTGTAGATCTCGAAGTCCTCTTTGAAACCGCCTAAAACGACCACAATCCGATACCTCTAGTGAAAGTTATGGCAATTGTCTCATGATAGGTACAATATGATTAAGGGCATAATCATATTTGATTTTTTGGCCATAACTTCATCATCCGACCTCTAAATGTTCTTATTTTTAAACCAATGGATTCCTAACACATTTTTCTACCTCTACATAAAAAGTTATAGCTTTTTATATTGATTTCAAAAAGATTGATTGCAGCAAAATAAGGGTAACAGTTGGAAGAGTATGAATTGGATATCTTACTGAACATACTTTGGTATTTTGATGATATCTTGATCGGTAGAGCTTGAAATGAGATGATTCTTATTTCAAAATAAACTAGAGACATGGAGCTACAAATCATCTTGAAGAAACTGAATTTTAATTCGGTATCTAAAACTTTCAATTTCAGGATGGAAGTTGAGCAAAGTGTACTAGTTTTATAATGTCTCCGATGTTCGGCTCCGAAAATGAGATTCAACAATTTAGGATGGATGATTGTTTCTTGAATATTAAACTTCAAAGACAACTAATTAATGCAATTGGAAGGAATAGAGATAAAGGCATATATATTGTAGCATAAACTGTTGTTGAAGTTGAAAATACTGATTTATGGAGTTAGTTCTTGTCACTTCTATCATCTAAGTTGGAGTTAGAACATAGAGATGGAGTCATAATAATTTTTGGCAAGCAAAAAGTACATGATAGATGTGAATCATAATGTGTTTTCTTGGTGTTAGAATGTATTTTTATTGTTTTCTTAAAGGATAATCATGTGTAGATTTGTGTTTTTATGTGTTTTCTTTGATTGGTTTTTGTTTTAGGTAAGAATTTGATCTTAATTACATATTTCAAAGGTTGTTTAATATGTTTAGTGATGAGTGGAGACAAGAAAATTAAAGAAAAGATGAGGAAAAGGCTAAAGAAATGTTTGGCATGATCGTGCATGATCATGCACGAGGAAGCAACAGATTGGAAAGTCTCTAGCACGATAGTGTATGGGTTGGAGCATTGTCATGCATAATTGTGTAAGTTGTTTTTTCAGGTTGCAAGTTTTTTATACTTTTGAAAATTTGAGACTATTTTTGGAAGATAAACATGTGGGAAAACCCTATAAGACTTAAAAGTACATAAAGAAGAGAAAAACAACATTTGATGACTATAAGATCAAAAGACAAAATTCTCAAGTACAAGGTTGCATATTTTCCAGCTCAAGGCAAAGAAGAGAAGACTGTCATATCCAATTATCTACTCTTTCCTTATTTCTCTATTGTTGTTAGATATTAATGATAATTAAATTAGGATATATAGTTACATTTATATATTGCTCAATTCCTTTTTAGGAATTCCTTTTAATTTTTTGTTGAACTTTACATTCTTGATTTAATGAAATATGTTTGTGATGTTTATTATTTTATATTCAATTTGAATCGAAAGATTATATTAAATCACGTGTGTTGTGTTACACAACAAAAGTTGGTACCTTAATAAACTTATAAACATCAAATTAATAGGCAATTAAAAAGCAATCTTAATTGTTTATTAGTTATCCATAAGATTGTCTCAAATCTAGTTGCATACTTAAAAAAAAGTTTTGATAGATTGAGAGATCACAATGCAATTTTTATCTATTTTAACTAGGATTACTTGATTAAATCTTAAGAGAGGGTAATCATAATTCTTGAATATTTGAGATCAAGTATGATTAGATTAAGAAGGTAAAGTGAAAAAAAATAAGGATATAAGTAATTCCTAGTTTTCAACATTGATCAATCAATAAATTCAGTACTGCCTAGTTCATTATTTAGTTATTAAGTCTTTGTTTTTAGTTTAATTATTAGTTATTCATCTTTTTTTTTACCTTAAACAAAGTTTAACAGAATTGTTGGGTGACTACTACAATCTTTATGGGGCAACACTTTGTATGCTATAAGATACGATATTTATACTTGCATTTAAGAAAGTCTTTCATTTAAAAATTCAACAAGTTTTTGGCATCATTGCCTAGGTTTTGTTTTATAGCACTTACTATAGTTGAAGTTACCTTGTTTTAAGGACTTCAACACTTTTCTTGTGTGATTGCAGGTGCATGAACATAAGATCTACAAGGAGTTTTAACAAATTGAAAGATACGCAAGTTCCTAACATTATCAAGTAAGAGAGGGAGATTAAGAAAGCAAATTGTTAAGAAGTAATAGAAAGAACAATGGTAGAGGAAAGGAATGAAGGAGAATAATAAAGAACCCTTAAGAACTTCATCGTGTTCAAAAGTAAACCGGCATTGCTGAATGTGCTATAAACTAATGTCCAATTTTTTGGACTAGCTAATGAGGATCCTAAAGCTAATTTGGTCAATTTCTTGGAGAATTATGACATATTTTGATATAATGGATTATCAGAAGATGCAGTCAAGATGAGGCTCTTTCCTTTTACACTTAAAGATCGAACTGAGGCATTATTGAACTCTCTCAACCTAAAGAAAGTCACAATATAGGAGTAGTTAGTTTAAGCCTTTTTGGCTAAATATTTTCCCTTAACAAAGATCACTAAGCTTATAAAGGATATTACCAATTTCCAACAAAGAAAATGGTTATCATTAAGTTACGCATATGAGAGATTCAAAGAGTTATAAAGGATTTGTCCTTATCATAATTTGTCAAAAGAGTTCCTTCTGTAAATGTATGACAATTGTGTGATTCTGCTCATGCAAGGCCCCATAGATGCAGTAGTTTAAGGTTCGTTAATGAGGAAAATAGTTAAAGTTGCACATGATTTGTTACAAGATATGGTGTAAAAAATAATTATATATATACATCGAAGAAGAGTAAACAATAACCAACCTTTTGAGATCAGAAGGGAGTGTGTGATGTGGTTCAACGACATTATTATAAGCTGAAGTAACAAATTTGGACAAATAATTAAACAGCCTAAAAGTCACTTCTTTCAGTACACTCAAGGTAATTTAGCATGGATGTGAATTATATGGATAATAAAATCATGTCTCAACTAATTGCTTCTTAGGGGAAAACAACAACATAGAGCAGCTCAACTTCATAGGAGCACAATATGGTAAAGGTGGCAATAATCCGTCTTCCAATACCTATAATCTTATATGGAAGAAAAACCCAAGTTTTCCTTGGTCTAATAATGCTATAGGGAATCCAGTGAGAACTCAAAGCCTAGGATTTCAGCAAGATAGGCTTGGTTATTGGAATTGAAGATGGATAAATTGATGGATGTTTTGAATTCCAAATTCTTAAGCCAAAGTGAAAATCAAAAGAGGATGGAAACCAAATTAGACCAAATTGCAAAGAACTATGCATCTTCTATTCACAATTTGGAAGTTTAAATGGGTCAATTAACCAATGTATTGTCTATAAAAAGTGTGGAGAGTCTCTCGAGCAACATATAATCTAATCTTAGTGAGCAACTAAAATCCATTACACTTAGGAATAGAAAAGAGTTAGAAGAGGTATCCTCGACAATGGTGCCAAAATTGACATTAATGCATCGTAATGCTACGCCTATTACTATAACAGTGGTAAGTCTAAGTCGATCCCACAAAGCGTGTTCAATTAGCTTTTGAAATGAAATTAATCAGTGTTTAAGTTTTAGGGGGGTTTGGTTTGGTTTAAAATAAGAAAATAAAACAAACTAACTAATGAAAGCAAATTAAACAAAACATGTAAAATTGATGAAAGTGGTGTATTCTTTAGGACTTTAGTTCTTTGGTTCATTTTCAACCTATATCTTAATTAAACATATTTCATTGAATTGTTTCTCTTTTACCTCTCCTTGAAATAATAATCTTAGATTAATGATAAGCTCTATTAACCTAAGTTTTATGACATCGCGTGTCGAGTGCATTGCAAAATTTACTTGACTCTGCACACTAAAATTTGTAGTTATGGTGAGTCAAGATTGAACCCATAGGGAATATTTTGTTAATTTCTGTAACAAAATTAATTGATGCAAGGAAAATATAAAAAAGGGGTTTTAGAAAATAAAATAAAAGCAAACAATCAAAAACAAATTAAAATAAACAATCGAAAATGATTAAAATGTCGAATATACGTTAGGTCCGATTCTAGGTTCAATATCATCCTAAACACTATCAAGCATATTTTATTATCCTAACGTCTTTACAAGTAGGGGTGAGCATTCGGGTAATTCGGGCTCAATTTTCACTATTCGAGCCTGGCCCGAATTACCCGAAATTTTTTTCCCTTACCCGGCCTGAACCCGAACTTTCAATTACTTGAACTTACCCGGCCCGATTTACCCGAATTACCTATTTACCCTTCTCGATTTACCCTAATTATCCCGGCCTGATTTACCCGAATTATCCTAATTACCCTATTTCATAATTCTTTTAAACCTAATTCGGGTAATCGGGAAGATCCGAATTTTTTCGGAGTTACCCGTCCCGACCCGAAAATAATTCAGGTAATACTCGGGCTGGCCCGAATTACCCAAAATTTAGCATTTGCTTACCCGAATTAATTTGGGTCGGGTCGGGTAATCGGGCCGGCCCGAATAATGCTCACCCCTATTTACAAGTCTCTTCAGAATATCAATTTAATAATAATAGAATGCTTTCCTAATTTTGGTTTTCCCTTAGTTTTGTTTAATCAAAATATGATTATTATTGAACCTAACTACCAAATAACCTAGGATACGATTTCTAGATTTAATTTGGCAGCCACATTACGATGCGGAAAACAATCAATATAAGCAATACTCTTGCATGTTTAGGTTATCTAACCTAAGTTATGTTGTTCCTAATGATACGAGATCATTAGATGCTATTCACAAACATTAAAAGTAATGATTACAGATTACATTCAATGTTTTAGCAATAGGTTCAAAATAGAACAATCAAAATAATGTATTAAGATCATTCATCCCAAACCCCGATCAAATCAACACCAACAACACAACAGTCTGAAAAGAAACTACATCCTTAAAATGATAAAAAAAATCTTAACCGTGACTTGGTGTCAATATTCCTGTTGAACCGGCATCGGGAAGCTAGCCTTCTATCTTCATTTTTAGGCTCCAGACACTAACCATAGAAAACCTAGCGCCTCCACCCCCTCTCACTACGCCACTGCTATTGTTCTCTATTTAGTGGTTTATTTTCTAGTCCATCTATAGTGTTTTACCCCCTTTTATTGTGTATGTCACTCTTTTTAAACAACCCTGCATTTCACTCTTGCGTCTACGTTAAACATAAACCATGTCTACTTTTAACACAAACATCTACATTGAACGCAGATGCTGTATACATTTAACGCAATGCTGTCTGCGTTGAATGTAGATGCTATTTGCGTTTTCTCTTTAATCCTTAGCCCAACGACTGCTGCCCTTCGATGTACATCTACGTTTTGCTCATTCACCCTGCTACGGTTTCTTGCTCACTTTGCTATCATTTTTGCTCCACTAAATTGACGTTTTTGCATGGAAAAAATATGCATGTGCATTGCTTTCTATGATTCTTCTTCTTTGTATTCTTCTTCTTTGTATTCCATTTTTCTTGTCTTCATCTTATCTTTTAATTTTCTTCTTCTTACTCCATGAAGACATGCGAATATAAATCTTTGAAAAATGACCCAAATATTGTGCTTTCAACTCACTTTAACTTCTTTGCTTCCGAATTATGCCTAAATTTACATATGAGTCAAAGTGAGTATCTTAAGCAATTTAATGTCATTAATTGCTAAGTGTTATGAAATAATTAAATAATCAATTAAGCACATATCATTTTCCCTTAGGTCATGTTTAATTAAGATACGATTGTTAAGTAAATCTAACCACCTTATAACCTAGGATACGATCTCTTGATTCAGTGGGATAGTTGCATTACGAATTAGAAAAACTGACATTAACCACATGCCCTCAGGTCATTCAACATAGGTTATGTTATCCCTAATGATTACGAACCATTAGTCACTACAAATCAAATATAACAATTACAGATTACATTGAAATTCTAGTTATGAATTCATACACAAACAATTGAACTATATGATAATACGATCATTTATACACAAAACCTAAATCCATATGCGTAGGATAACATAATCAATCCATAAGAAGAGAAAGAAACAACAAATATAAGGAAGGAATGCTTAACCGAGTTGTCGATGTTGATGTCACCTCTGAATCAACATTAGGAAGTTAATCCTCCATGGATCTCTGACGATTGAGAGCTTCTATTACCCTCTTTATTCTCTCCCGAAGCTTCACTCCTCTTCCAGCCAGAAACACTAAAGACTTTCATATATATGTCGTCGCCTAACGTAAGCTTTTATATTCAAAAGCTAGGGTTTTGATTAGCTGGCTTAGTCTCATCCTCGTGACTTGGTGTGTCATGGGTGTGACTGACTGAGCGGTGTGTCACACCCATGACATAATATGGCATGGGCATGAGAGTGTTCTCATGCTCATGTCATACATTGCATGGTCTTGAGACGTGCTTATTGCTGTGTAATGTCACCAGTTGGCTGTGAGCGACTTCATAGCTTTTATTCTTTTGTTCTTCACTTTCATACACTCACCAGATCGCCATGACTAAGACTCCGACCATAACATAATCGACAAATCCAAGATGTACTCCTACAAGTAAAAGGAGTTCGAATAAATATGGGTTGTCTTCAAAAGGTTATGAATCGATTGACAAGTCCTTCTAATAGAAAAAATTTTGATGAAATGGGTGGAATGGCTACCCCAATGCCAAAAATATTCATGATGTTCAGTATCTTATCATTAGCCTCC
>JAOTIZ010000005.1:16258196-16270513 GCA_027123425.1 Erythroxylum panamense | reverse complement strand
CATCAATCACAATCACTGCCGGACCAAAATTTTATTCTTTAATAATAAAATTTACAGGAATTGCTTATTAACATGAACGCAATGTTTTGAAACTCGGACCGATCATCGAATCGATGGCCTTATTGATTACTGGTTTGACTGGTTCGATCGGTTCAACCACCGGTCGAATCGGTATGATATAATAATTATGCAATAATTATATTTAATTATATATAATATTAAAAATATTTAAAAAAAAATTATCGAACCGGTCGGACTGGACCGATCCGACCGGTCAAAAACCGATCAATTGACCGGTTTTGACCGGTTCAGGTTGGGTCAATTCAATACCGATTTTGAGGGATAAACCGGACCGGACCACAGACCAGTCACCGGTCGGACCGGTCGTACCGGCCGATCCGGTCCGAGTTTCAAAACAGAGCATGAACGTGGTTGGGTTCGAACTGTACTCATGTATGCAGCTGTTTAAAATTTGAGGTCAGAGTTTTGCCTCCCGTAAGAGACCTATCTGGTTTAAACGGAGATTAGTCTGAGAGTGGATGACTTAAAGGTACCTTCTCATAATTAGGACCCTCCTAAAATACCTCATGGACAACTCAAAAAAATATGAACGTGGTTCATTAAGAAAAGGTTTCCATAAAAGTAAGTTATAAATGTCCATTGTTGATACTAAATCGTGACTTTTGTATATGAAAACATGCATGCCGTACGCATCTTATCAAGTGTTTGGCTTTCAGGCATGCTTCTTGTCTTTAAACTTATTATTATTATTATTATAAAAGGTGTGAAAGGTGTTTGTGGACCATCAACCTACATGTTTTTTAGCTCTGGGGCATGAATTTATGTTCAAACATCATAAACTAAGGGTTAGGTTATAATAATGAGAGGTCCAATTTCTGATGATAATCTAATAATTTATTAGTTTGTTGTAAGAGAAAAAGAAGTAGAAAGAAATTAAGGTGTGTATTATCTAAATTCTTTAAAAAGAAAACCAAAATTTTATTAATATTTATTTTAGTTTTTATTCATTACTTATTACATCAGTCTTAGGCCTTCTAATATATAATCTGCAATCTTCTAATTTATGGGAATAGATCATCTGTCTAATATTACCCTGTCTTATTCTGTCCATGAAATCTCAACTATTTATTTTGTGGGACCCATGCGAAGTCCACGCGGGACCTACACAAAATTTATATAAATAAACTACTGAGATTCATTGGACACAATAAAACACCATAATATTGTACAGGAGATCTGAACTCCTAATTTATTATGTATTCATATTCTATTATTTTGATTTAGCTTTTGGTTTACTCAGTAAAAGAAGAAAAAAAATTTGGCAGCGGTGAACTACCTCGAAGTAATCAACGAAGGCAGTGCCCCTCGTGCTTTTGCTTCAGCTTCAGGAGACTAAACTTTGTCACCACCCACCTCTTTGCCTTATCTTAGGAAACAAAGCTTCCTTAAAGATTCCAATCATTCCTCATTTTTGTTAACAATCAAGAAACCTAGTTTCCTTGTCTACTGCTATATGGTTTTCACACACAAAATGTCACTCAAGAACACAACATGCATAATAATTATTTCCCATTTATCATCTTCGGTCTTTGTGTTTTGAGTGTTATTTGCTTGCCCAATTGTAAACCATCTTCAACAATGTATCCTTTGTACCAGAAATGAAACTCAAAAGTCATCACCACCACCACCGACCAACTGTTATGATTCTTGCTAACTTCATACTCATAATTAAGATTGCCCACTCTTACTTTATCTCTCTGTAAGCGTTTGAAGTGGGATCATTTCCATTTTCTAAAAGAACAACGATTCTTAGATGGGTTTCGTGATCTTGAAATGTTCAAAACTTGGCAACTTCAAATTCACACACTAATGTTAGGGCAAGACAAAGCTGCCATCAAGCTATCATTCTAGCTGGTTCTGCACTCTTGTTTGTTCAAATGATTATGCTACCTATCCTTCTTTTGATTTTGTTTTTTTGGGGGGGTACCATTACAACTGTGTTATATTTTTGGACTTCCCTGCCCAAATGGCATGTGATTCATAACCTCTTCAATGTTTGAACTAATTTTTGGCAGAGGATATTTGTAGAAACACGAGTACTTATGCGTCCTAGATGAGTTGGAGTCCAATAAAATTTGGAACTAGATTCTGCATCATAACACATTACACATGCCCTTGTGGTCCAAATAAATATTAATCTATATACTTATCTAGCCCTGCGGTGGTTTTTAAGTTTTCATATGTATAAGTTTTGTTAGAGAGATGATTTTATGGTTTATATATAGCATTTGGGAAAAGACCCTCTGTCCAATATTACTCTGTCTTATTCTGTTTCATAAAATCTTAGCTATTTATTTTGCGGGACCCATGTAGGGTCCACACGAGACCTATATGGGACCCACATAAATAAATGGCTAAGATTCATTAGACACAATATTAAGACACCATAATATTGAACAGGAGATCTGGACTCATAACGTTTGGTCTTTTCAACAGATTTGAACTCCAGTAAGATCAATAACAATAGAATCATATATACAAGTGGTGAAGTTCAATCAAGAATTCACACAACACGACGTAAATGAAGACAAAAGGAGACATAGAATCATCCTATATGCATGTGTATGGAGCCCTAAATGCAGTGATTTGTTAGGAAGTGGTTTGTGTCTTTGGTCCCCTAGGCTAATTGTGACCTTGATTCTTTTCTTCTTTGCTTTTAAATCCCCCCAAAACTTAAAGCCAAGAAAAGCAAAAGTCTAGGCGTTGGGAACATTCCCCCAAACTTTTAGATTTTTGTCTGCACTCTGGACTTAGACTTGAAGGCTTTTCTTTTCTAACATTAGAGAGATGAGATGAGAGCACCAAACATTCTTCCAAGAAATGGCATGAGATTCAAAGCAAGCAACAACAACGCAACAAACTCATTAAAAGCTTATATACACGTACATAGAGAATTATAACAAATATACCTTTTCTTTTCTTCACACAATTCCTTGGCCACCACCTTCCTTCCTTCCTGCTGCCTAATGTGCAATATTAACCCTAAAAAAAAGAAGAAAGATAAAAAGGGCAAAAGGGAATTGCCTTGATTTATTCCCTTCTACCTTTAATTCTTCTACTTTCTTTGTTTTGAGTTGAAGTGCTTGTGTGCATATTCTTCACTTCTACTTGTCATGTTGGATCTTCTTTGGTTTTCAGTTGACTTTATTTTGCTTTCTGAATATTCCTTGCTAACGGCCATGTATTACACCGAATATTGTAGAGCATAGATTTCTTGTCCAATATTATGGTGTTTTATTGTATCCAATGAATCTCAGTTGTTTATTTATGTGAATTCTGTGTAGGTCCCGCGTGGGTCCCGTAAAATAAATGATTGAGATTCATGAGACAGATTAAGACAAGGTAATATTGGATAGAAGATCTTTTTCCTTGCCTTTTCTCATCATTACTGTCAACAGAACAATTGTTTAGATTCGTAATATTTTGCATTGAGAAGGTAACGTATAATAACATTAAATGGAAGTCAACCACTTGTTTAACCTAAAAACGAGTATCCATGCAAAAGGATGAGAATTATCTTATCAAGATAAGCTGATAAGCATGAGAGCGATGGAGAAAGCAGCAGACAATTCCTTGGGGCTTGAGAATTGGGACCACAGACATAAAGCTCCTAAACACATAACCCAAAACAATAAACTCTTCTTTGTTTTTTTTTCAAGGAAAAGAATAATTGATAAACAAACTGTTATATACTTTGCAATTATAACGTCCTTAATTAGCACATTGCAACTATATAGCTAAATTTTGTCTTTGGTTCCCACTACATTCATAATCATAAGTAATATATCATATTAAGTGACCGTTTCATCACAATAACTTAAGCTGTTATATGAGGTCAACTTAATTGATTTTATATATTCACTAATAAGTTTCTTTCAAACCACATGAGATCCTCTGAATTAATTCAGAACAGCTTGAATGTATAGCAACTAGTATATATGTTGGTGAGTTGAAGAACGTAAAATCAAGTATTATTATATACGCTAAAGTTATGTATAAATGAAATAATAAACTATACATTTATGCACGCATACTTAGTACTATTTATTTTCTATAATTGTACTCGACACATTTCAGGAAGAGATTCCAAAGAAAGGTAAAATGAAGAAAAGGTAATGTTCTTTTCTATTTACATTTTTCATCCATAAAAAGCACACTTCTTAAACAAGAAATCGGAATGAGCTAATTAAAAATATTTGTATGTGATGTAAAAGTGTGTGCTTGGTGCCCGTACCTTTGTATAATGCAATGCAAGAAGAGTGAATGATGAGATTTTTCTTAACGTTGAATTGGAAAAACTTGGGAATGCGAGACTGACTCAATGTCTATTTGCTTGATCCCGTAAAGTCTGCGATAAGAAAAAAGAGAAACGCATGCTGAAGACAGAATATGATACGAACAAGTAGCTTCAAGCTTTGTGTCTCTTTACCTGTTCTGTTATCGTTAGGCCCACCCCATTTATCCTTCCTCCCTTTCAACCGGGTCTAAATCTTTTGTCTAATATTATGGTGTCTTATTGTATCCAATGAATCTCAGCTGTTTATTTATGTGAGTTCTGTGTAGGTCTCACGTGAGCCTCGCAAAATAAATAGTTGAAATTTTATAAGACAGAGTAATACTGGACAGAAAATCTTGGTTCCTTTCAACCTGTAGTTTAATTTGGTTACTCCAATCACTTTAATTTTTAGGGACAAATCACTTGTTCTTATTAAGTGACCATTTCACCACAATAGCTTGAGCTGTTGTGTGAGGTTAACTCAATTGGTTTTATATATTCTCTAACACACCCTCTCAAGTGAAAGTCCTTTGGGCTTAAAACTTGCACAGGCCTACTTTATCTTGTGCTTAATTTAATTAGAATAGGTGGGTGGTAGGATACGAACTCATGACCGTTTGGTAATAGAGGCTCTGATACCATATTAAGTGACCGTTTCACCATAATAGCTTGAACTGTTGTGTGAGGTCAACTCAATTGATTTTATATATTCTCTAACAGTTCTTATCTTTTTTTTAATGCGCTTTTATTGAAATAGATAAATAAATGCTCATAAAATAAGGGTAAGAACCTTAATAATAAGCTTTCCTGAACTATCTAAGAGTGGATCATAAATTAATTGATTCATCCAGAGTGTCCCTGTAAGTAGAAGCCGAGTTCTGCAGGTCACTCACCACAAGGGTTGCGTTTCCCTTGATATTTTGTACAATTGTTTTTTAATGATTTTGTTGCATCAAATCAAAGGACAGCCATTGTTGCAGCTGACAGGTGGTACTTCAGCACATGTATGTCTATGCAGCTGAACTGATGATGAAACCCCACCCATGTGCCTAATCTCTACAACAGATCCACTGCAATTAAGTCATTTTGACATGCTGTAAAAAGTTGCACAGTCAATGAATGATCATGGGTTTTATTTTTCACCTTCTTTTTCTCCTGCCATTTTGTTGAGTTACTTGGCAAGGGGTATTTACTCAAATTAATTGTGAGGAACCTAGGATAAGATACCAAAAAGAAGACTAAAAATAAGAAATCAGTAGTTTACTCCTTAAATCTTTATTTATATCTATATCAATATCTATATATTTATATATATAAAGATGAGACCAGAAAATTGGGACTCGGGACAGTTCATTATATGTTGTGTAAGCAGCAAGTGCAAAAGGCAGAAGCATATGTTAATTTGCATTGGGATGGGGGGTTTCGAGTCTCTGACACAATCTGATCAATACTTAAAATTTCTGATATCATCATTCAGAGTCTGCAACACCAACAAGACTTTGCATTCTTTGTTGGTTTTGGTTAATGGCTTTGAAAATGGAAAGTTATCTTGGTACCTGCAGTCTGCATTTCATCAAAGTCACAACCAACCAACAGTATTACTCATGACACTCCTTTTTTTTTTTTTTTTTTTGGAAATTGATTAGAAAATGTTTTATTATGATCATTTTCTTGCCCAGCCCTTGCCTAATTGAGCAGGAAATAGTTCAGTTTTCTCCTTTTCAGTGACAGGTTTCTTGTTTCGTGATTTTGTACAATTTGATTCTGATACGATTTGGTTCAGTCGAGCACGGGCCAACTATTTAACTTTTTAAGAATTAACATAACAATATCAAAATCCAAAAGATTTCTGGATAAAAGATACTCACTAGCTAGGGAATTTATGGTAACAAGTTAGAGAGAACACCAAGTCAATGGTAGTCTTCTCATTACAAGTTTTGGAACATTACTAGAACAATCTCTTTTATCATCTTTAACAGTATATGCAGGCGGACCACAGCATCCTAATGCCATGCCAGTTCCACATTAAGTACTGTTTCAGTGGTCCAGTGCCACCTAGGCCTTATTAATCACCCATTTCATTTCTTGTTATCCTCATTCCATGGATCCAAGAAGGATGCAGACGTGCCCGCACGGGTAGCTTGGTTGACAAACTAACAGGGTCATTTAGAACAAAGTCCAAGGTTCGACTCCTAACAACATCGAGAAGTAGTAGACCGCTCTGTTAGGGAGTTGACTAAAATCAAACCGTGATTCAATCCTCCAGCGGTGGTCGGGCCTGCGACTGGGAGCCCTTAGGGTTGGGGATCAACCTTTTTGGAACAAGAAGGATGCAGACGTATAGAAGCATCCCGAGACTGGAGATTTGAACCCCCACACGTTGCATTCTAAATTGCTCTTGCGATCACATTATCATTATCATTATTATTCATATTTTGTTGCTTCCCAGTCTGAATTCTGCTCAACAGTCGTATTTCATTAGAAAGGATGGCTTACCAAATCTATGGAGCGTTACAAGTTTCATTTCTATATGAAACAGGAAAATTGCACAGCTCACTAGAGTTTCTGGCTAAAGCTGGGTGGCTATGATTTCACATTAAACAAGTAATTCACTAGCAATTGAGGACCTTCCGTTCAACAAGTGCTTCTATCCATGACGCTTGGGATGGTCCATCTTCAACCTTTAATAAACATTTTTCTGAACTCATCGTTAGTCTTCGACTTCCCATCTTCTTCCAAAGGCTTAGATAGGTTTGCAGGCTGACCAAGTGGCCTAACATTTCTTGGCACCGCAAATGTGTTCTTCCCTTTCAGCTCGATGCTCTCAGCTCTTTTATGTGCAGTAGAGGGCGGATTGCGAGGTGCCTGGGACTCCTTGGAAGTTTCAACAGACTGCCCAGTTTTAGATCCTCCGTTGCTTCCAGTCTGGTTCCCAGTTTGAGCTGCAAGTTAATTTCATTTCACTTATTAGCTAAGGTGTTCAACACATTCCCAAGGACAACAATAAAATAAATGGACGACTTGATAACAAAACTACCTTATCACACAAGCTTTCCCATCAGCTTTCCTAACTTTCTGGTTCAATTTTATCACCTTAGTAAGTTGCCTATATTTCCAAATTCATTGTTAATGAAGATCCATAGAGTGAGGTGATTATAAGTTTAATTCCTGCCTTTCTACTACAAGTATGTGGCTTGTATGTACATTTGCATGTTTACAAGTATGTGGCTTGTATGTACATTTGCATGTTTACTGTCACTGATTTTTTATTCAAGGCTACAAGTTATCCTTAATTTTTCCGAAACTTCTCATTCAACTCAGATAGAGTGACCAAATGCTGAATTGTTAAGATTATTGATATCTACACACGATGCATAGATTCCTTAATTTGAGTATATCTGTAAGCACAAAGAAATACAAAAGATAAATCATTAACCTACCATGATCTTTTGAGACAACTTGATTGTTCTTTTGACTTCGTTTTGGATCTGATCGTGCAATACTTAGCTTCTTTCCAAGCAACGTCTGCTTATTCTTTGCAATAGCTTCATTAAGATTTTCATCATTCGAGAAATCCACATATGCTAGCCCCTTCACAGAGAAAATAGAAGGATGGGACGTGTCAGCAAGAAACAGTAAAAGCAAGCCACGTTAACAAATCAGAAAGCATGCTTAAATCTTTCTAGCCTCTTGTACCTGCAAACATTATACTATAAAATAACATTTATTTACAACAATCTGATAGGACATTCTATTAGCTGTATATTCTGTCAAGAAAGATACCAAATACCACCAAATGTTTCCTGCACAATCAAATGTAACCTGGTGAAAGCAATCAAACTTCCCGACTCTCACTTCATTAATTGGGTAAGCACGTTGCCTAATAGGGTAAAGAAAAATGCAGAGATAAAAACACTTGCATGAGCAAATGTTAGAGACAGAGAGAGACCCTTGATTTTCCTGTAAACTTATCACGCAGTATTCTGATTGAGACAAGGCCACCAACATTACTGAAGAACCTACGTAAATCTCCTTCATTTGTCTGCAGTTGTCAACAGTATCAGTAGTAAGGTCTACGCCAACTTATCAAACAATGAGAAATGCACAAGTAGAACTCTTGCTTTAACATTGGTGGTGGTTATTTACTTACCTTAAAGTTCAGGTTCGATATAAATGCAGTGCATTGATCTGTATATACTTTCATTTTTCCTGTCTGTGAGTCCATCTGTTTTCCATGGGTATCATCTGCCTCTTCAGCATTGGATTTCACCTTTTCAGCTTCTTTCATGAAAGCTGGATTCTGAACCTGATCTTTTTCCTTCTCATAACCCATGTTTTGGGTTTGAGCTATTTTCTTCTGCCTTTTTGCTGGAGACTGCTCGTCAGCTGTGTTCAAATCACCCTTTCTCTTTTCACGAACACTTTTCTTAATGGGTTTTTCTCTTAGGTCCGTAATACTGGTAGATGCTACAGATTCTTGTTGTCTCCTATACAATTGCAACTCTTCTAGTCGAGGTGTAACCTGAAAAGTCAAAAGACTCCAATACTTCAGCCCATTTACAGCTACATCTTGCTTCAAGGTATAGATACATAATAAAATGTCAATCTTTCCGCAAGCACAATCTTGCCATTAACTTCTTATTTTAATCAAAAAAGATATTCCAATAGCCAAGGCTGAATGCGGATTCAATCAACCAACCTTATTATAAAGAAAGTCTACAACTGCTTACATATGCATTAAATTGAAAAACAATAATGGGAAACTCCTGTAACCTGAATCCCTGTTTAATTATCAGATACAAGAGAAATGGTAAAGTCTCAAACGACTCCTCAAACTAGCCTATTCTAGGAAAGGAAAAGGTTTGGCCCTGATATCAGCTTAAAATTACTCAGATTATCAGGCACGTGAAGTATACAAACAGAACTTATATCCAGCCCCAAGCATTTGTTTCAGTGTGCTAGAAGCAGGGCCAAGCTTCAGCTTTATAAGTTGAGGGAGTTAAAGTAACCTGGGATTGAAGAAACTTAAAGCAGGATCAAATATAAATTATTTAAAATATGAAAAAAGGTCCTACTTCGTTAAAAACAAATAAATATGTTAAACAGTTTTGAGTTTTCTAATATGTAGATTAAGTACAGAAAACTGGGTAACATGTAAAATAATCCTGTTGCCGTTCAAGAGGCTGATTGATAAATTTCTATCCCACAAGTGCTAAGTTCAAACCCAGTTGTTTTCTTTTTGCTGTTTATTATGTGATATTTCAACTAGCAAAAGAAAATGTTGTTCAAACTGTGGGCCACTTGAAAGGAAGTCTTAACCCCCAGGCCATTTTGCTACAAAATACAGCTTTTCAAGAAAACTATCTAACTATTTTTCAAAAAAAAAAAAAACTATCTAACTGGTACATGTTTGTTAATAATGCCTTAACCTGAAAACCACAAGCAAACAGTCACTGGTTCTTTGATCGGTTTAGAAGGTTGGTTCAAACATAGATTTGGTATTATTAACCACCCAAGGTTTTTGAGCACACAGAAAAAACACCAACAAATGAGGGTCAAATGAAAAGTAGTTGCTAATATTTATGGAAAAGCAGTGCCTGGACTGATTACCTAATTCCTTCAATTAAAATATCTTTCAAATAGAAAGATGTTCAATACTTTTACAATGCACACGTAGGTTTGATTCCAATAGTTTGATTGTAGACACCTTAATACTTATAGAACACCTAACAACAAGGCTAACAAAAATCTCTGGTCATAACCCTGCTTTATTAATGTCATTTATTTCCGAGACATGGTTTAAGAACTCACAGCAATCAGCATGCTTCACATTTTCTGCGCAGACTAACCAAAAAACAAAAATTTACAGTGCAGATGGTGGGATCAACTGGCCTTTAAAATGCATCATTATAACTTCAATGGAAATGAAAACGTGCATGGTGCCAGTGTAGGGAAGCAGCAGGACATTATACCTTCTGTACAGCATGATCGAAATCTTCCAGTGTTCCATACTCCTTTTCAAAGCGCAACCAGGAATGGCATATTTCCTGAAGGATTCTGTTAATTAGGAAAGCAAGATATCTAATCCACAGTGCAGTGAATAAATGCCCAACAGCACCTCACTGACTCAAGACTCCTAGAGGAAATCAGAAAGCAAATTAATATGACCATTTCTAACACCATATCAAACATCAAGTAAATGCATGTCAGTACCAAGCAAACAATTTATCTTCACAAGTGCATACACACAATTATTACAGATAAACAGAGAGCTTATGATGCTTATTCTCTATTTAAGGGCAAGAAATTTACAAAATTCGACATCTCAAGATCTGCATTCACCTTCCAAAAGTTTCTATTATAAATAATCTCTCAAAGCATTTTTTCCTACACTGAAAAGTGCACTCAATGGTTTGAAATACTCTCCTCAGTAAATGGAAAAGATGGACTATAAGCAGAGGAACACCATATACTCTTCATTAATTCAACTAATGAGGAAGTCATAGCATGGTTCATATATGTAAATGATAATTATAATTAGCAGTGGTCTTGCTGAAGGTAGAGGTTGAAACTTGGAATGAAGGACTTAAAAAGGCTGAAGTGTTTGAAACTTGGAATGAAGGATTTAGAAAGGCTGAAGTGTTCTTTTGGTAATTGAACTGGAATATTTAAAAGAGGTTATTTTTCTATCATAAAGGAATTACATCCTCAGTCTTTTTAAAGAAACCAGTAGTTTAGGAAGCAAGCCCGCAACTACACCAATCAAAAGATTGGTAACTTAAAGGGGATGAAGCAGTTGATAAGATGGGCAGTTTGATATATCTCTTGCACACTAGATTAGACATGCAGTGAGTGTAATGAGTTAGTTTAAACATGCAGAAATTCTGAACAGAAGTATATTATTCTCAATATATTGCTAGGTCAACACACAGGTACAAGTATAAGAGGGCTATTCTGGAAACTAATATCTGTACATAATATCCTAACTAATCTGATTTGCTAACTTTTAGGAGTCAATAATATCTAGGAGATATCCAGCTGGATATTTCAAACACTCCCACTCAAGCTGACTTGTATATGTCATCCATAGCCATCTTGGTAGCCAGAACATTAAACGACCTCTTGTGTAATCCCTTTGTGAGAATATCAGCTACCTGTTGTGATGTTGGAATATAGGGAACACAAATTAATCCTTTTTCAATCTTCTCCTTGACGAAATGCTTGTCAACCTCAACATGGTTTGTTCTATCATGAAGAACACGGTTGTGAGCAATTGAAATTGCAGCTTTGATGTCACAATACACTTTCATAGGAACTGAAATAGGAATTTGCAGTTCCTCCAGTACCCTTTTAATCCATAAAACTTCCCAAATTCCATGTGTCATTGAACGAAACTCAGCTTCGGCATTGCTTCTTGCAACAACACTTATACTCTGCCAAGTTACCACCAACAAATGTGCAATAGCCTAAAATTGATCTTCTATCAGTTGAACTCCCTGCCCAATCAGCATCAATATAGACTTCGACTTGAAGATTGTTCTGCTTTTGAAACATTAAACCTTGCCCGAGAGTTCCTTTTAGATATCGTAGTATTCTATATACCGCATCCAAAAGTTCTTGGCGTAGAGAATGCATAAATTGACTCACTAAGCTCACGGCAAAAGCTACATTGAGTCTAGTGCATGACAAATGTATTAATCTCCCAATCAATTGCTGGTATCTCTCCTTATTAATAATATTTTCAAGTTGAACTGGTCTAAGATTTACACCAGTTTCAACAGGAGTATCAGCTGCCTTGCATCATAGTAATCCGGTCTCATTCAATAGGTCTAGAATATATTTCCTTTGATTCACAAATATTCCATCCTTTGATCTAGCAAACTCCATTCCAAGGAAGTATTTGAGGGGTCCAAGGTCTTTAATTTCAAATTCTTTGGCTAATCTCTTCTTCAACTCTACT
>JAOTIZ010000005.1:16240167-16256730 GCA_027123425.1 Erythroxylum panamense | reverse complement strand
AGCTTTAGATAACTTTCCAGATTTAAATTCCTACTTGTAATGTCCTATATATGGCTGTATACTCCTATTCAATATATAAGAATATAGAAAAATTCTTTCCCACATAAACATAATGGACCGAGAGACTTCCAGTAAATGTTTATTTTTCCTCTCGACAATACCATTTTGTTGAGGAGTGTTAACACGCGTAGATTGGTGAACAATGCCTTTAAACTTATGAAACTTTTCAAGGACTTCATTAAAATACTCAATACCATTGTCAAAGTGAAGTATGCCAATGTGTGTGTGAAATTGAGTTTCAATCATGGTATAAAAATTTTGAAAGATTTGAGCAACTTCAGATTTTTCACGCATCAAATAGACCCAACATAATCAAGTATGATCATCGATAAAAGTTGCAAACCTTTTTTTTTTCAAAAAGGGTTTTAACACGGGATGGAGCCCAAACATCACTATGAATCAAGTAAAATGGTTTGGAAGGTTGATATGGTTTTGTAGGGTAAATAGTCTTATGACTTTTGGATAAAATGCAATGCTCACAATAAAGTTTTGAACAATTCACAGATTTAAACAAATGAGGTAATAGTCTTTTGAGATAAGAGAAATTAGGATGTCCAAATCTATTATGCCAAAGTAAAATCTGTTCTTTAGTAGGGGTAGAACAAATACTACTTAAGCCATAAGTTTCTTTATTCTTCATGTTGTCATCAACAAAGTAGTACAGACCATCTATCAACTTAGCACTGCCAATCATCTTCATCGAAGTTAGTTCCTGAAAGACACAATATGAGTCAAAAAATGTAATGGTACAATTTGAGTCACGGGCTAGTTTGCTCACAGATCAGATTACAAGCTAGTTTTGAAACATGAAGGACAAATTTAAAGCAGATATTAGAGGATAGAGTTATTGAACCTTTACCAGCTACAGTAGAAAATGATCCATCTGCTATACAGATTTTTTCATTGCTAGAACAGGGTCATAAGTATGATATGAATTAGAAGAACAGGTCATATGGTCAAATGCTTCTGAATCAATGATCCAAGGAGTGAAATTGTATGGAAAGGAACATGATAAGGCATTAAAATCACTATCAATTTGTGCGACAGAAGCACTATGGGCACTTGAGGATTCAGATTTTAGTTTCAATAACTTCAGGATGTAATTAATCTACTCTTGAGCAAACTCTCCAGCATCTACTTCATGGGTTGATGGAGTTTTACTTCATTCATAGTGAGTTGAAGTTTTATTAAATTTTCCTTCATGCGATCCCTTCCAATTTGCAGGCTTTCCATGGAGTTTCCAGCATGTTTCATTAGTATGACGAGCTTTATTGCAATAGTCACACCAAACCCGTGAATTTTCCTCAGTCTTGTTAGTATGGCCAGCAACATTCCGAGCAACTAAGCCTGTGTTTTCAATAGTAAGATTTCGATTGCCAAGCATCACAAACTGTCTACTCTCTTCACGTCGGACTTCTGCAAAGACTTCCCCAATGGATGGAAGTGGTTATCTTCCAATAATCCTGTCTCTAGCCTCATCAAACTCAACATTAAGTCCAATTAAGAACTTAAAAATTCGGTTATCCTCTACTGTTTTTTGAAAATAGTTATAGTCATCAGGGGATTTCCATTCATAGTCATTAAATAAATCTAAGTCTTGCCACAAACGTTTCAGAGAATTAAAATACTTAGTAACACTGTCCTCACCTTGGTGGATCTCACCCAATTTGATAGTTAGTTCATACACTTGGGATTGGTTTCCCAAGTCAGAATACGTTTGATTCACGTTGTCCCATAGCTCCTTAGCTGTGTGGTAACACATATAGTTGGAGCTAATATCCTCCTCCATAGAATTCACCAGCCATGTCATAACCATAGAATTTTCAGCATCCCATATTTCGTGTGTAGGATCATCAGTCTTAGGTTCCTTCTTATCACCAGTCAAATATCCAATCTTAACTCTACCACGGATGTACATTCTAATCGACTGGGACCAACGAAGAAAATTCTCTCCATTCAGTCATATAGTAGTGATCTGAATGAAATGAGAATATGAGTTAAGATTATGAAGAGGAGGTGTTTGAACAGATGGGTTAGAGGATTTAGCAATGTCAGACAAGGCTGACATAAATGGGTAAGATTAGAGACAGTAGGTAGCGGCTAGAGTACTGTTCAGGTATGCTCTGATACCATGCAGAAATTCTGAACAGTTGTATGTTATTCTCAATATATTGCTAGGTCAATACATAGATACAAGTATATAGAGAAATAACGAGGGCTATTCTAGGAAACTAATATATGTACATAATATCCTAGTATCTGTACATAATATCCTAACTGATATGATTTGCTAACTTTTAGGAGTCAATAATATCTAGGAGAAATCTAGCTGGATATTTCCCAACAATCAAAAGATTGGTAAGTAAATTGGTAAGTAAAAGGGGATGAGGCAGTTGATAAGGCGGGCAATTTGATATATCTCTTGCCCACTAGATTAGACATGCAGTGGCTGTAATGAGTTAGTTTAAACATTTAAGGAAAAGAACATATGCAAGCAGTTTAGAGTGTTCTATAATATTTGATGTCCCCTCTTGAGGTATAATTATTTTCAAAATATATTAGTAGGTATCTAACAAATGATATACAGGTGGATTATGAAGAATGCCTAGTAAATTGAGAATCCACAACTTGATATTGTTTTTTTTTTGTGACAACTCGAGATATGGAGGAGCGAGATATACGATGTAGCTGCAAGGTCAAGTGTAGAAGCAGAGTTCAGAGCAATAACACTTGGAATTTGTTAGCTACAATGGATAAAGATCATACTTGATTTAAAAATTCAAAGTAGTTGAACAAGACTATATTGTAGTAAAAATTCTATATTTGTACCGGTCACAACGTAGAACAACATCATTAGACCAAAAATGTAGAAATTGACCATCATTTCATAAAGGAGAAACTCAAGCAGGAGAAATTAAGGAAAAGTGTTATGAATAATGTAGGGTTTAGCATTAAATTAGAGATCTTATTCAATTGTGCGCTTAGCTAGTTTCCTTGCACTTAATTGTTTGCAGCTGTAGTTTCATGGTAGGTATATTGTATATGTAGCTAGGGTTTTCACATAATTCCTAATAGTTTTTCAATAACCTACATTCATGACGCTTTAAGAGCAATGGAAAAGAAACCATTTTATTTTATCATTTGAAGAAATATTTCTTTCCATTAACAGAAACTATAGGCTATCTCTACTCGTATGCATCACTCAACAATTATTGGGCTTTTCAAATGCTTGGGATGACTCGCACTTTTGTCAAATTTCAGCAATAAAAAGTTATTTGGTAAGGATAATCAAAATACTGCTAGAAAAGGCTTTTTTCCTGAAGTATTAAGTAGTTATCTTCTGGTATTCCCACATACTCTATCTCCTTCCAGTATGGGGCTTCTCAAGTTTCTTAGTTGTTGCTCGAAGATAAAACATTTAAATATGATCATTCTCTGCAACTGGCATGCTACCAACTGCATGCTCTCTCTCATTGATGTGTTAATATTCCATTTGCTTCCTTGGATTATTCCTACTTTCTTTTCCCCTTTACAATTCTCTTCTAACTAATTTGCAAAAAGCTCATACAATTTGGTACAACTCTGGTACCCCAATAAATGTATCAAAACTATAATGCATCATATTGCAGTACTCTCCATCTATTTTTCACTTTACAAGCAATTCCCAAAATGCATAAAAATAAATAATCAAAAAGTTACCTTGCTTAGAAAATCAAACTACCACTACAAATCATCAAGAGCAAGGAACTAAACATTGAAGGCCTAAACAATTTGGATACATAACAAGCGATGAGGGGGAATGAATACCTCTGAGCCTGTCCCAGCAAATCTTTTGCTGTAGCATCTCTTATAAATGGCCCTAGCTTCATTGACATGACCTAACTCAATTTCCATTGCTATGTTACCTTGCCAGGCTTCCAACATTGTACCACTAGAAAGAAAGAAAATAAATTAGTAAAAGATTAAAAGTTGCAAAAAGTTTCAAAGTGATATCAACCAAAACAAAAGAAAAAAAAAAGGAGATATGTCAAAACCTGATTTTAAGCAACCTCTCCCAGACACCACGAGCTGCAACTAGATCTTTACCTAAATTATTCTCTAAGCGGGCCCAATAGGCGTGAAGACGCAGCAATCCTTCTGAATTCTTTATGTGTGGTGACAGGTAATCAGATGCATACTGCCATGTTACAATAAACAGTTAGAAACTGAAATAAACAGACAGTTACATGCTTGTGTAGCATTCTTGGCCCGTATAAAAGCCAGGCTGAACTTTCTAAGAAGCATACAATAAATGGCCATGGGTATGTCATCCATTTGAACAAAAGAGCTTACAGAAGAATTTTATCTACTTTATCATTCAAATTAAACCATAGACAAAATCACACAATAAAGCACCTCTAATATGAGCAACATATGAATATCCCAAAGAAATACAGCTCATATTCTTTTGAACATTAAATTAGGCCAGATACTAGATCAAGGCTTTTTAAAATCCCATTTTCCAGTTTTTCCACATCAATGTCTTGCTGAAAAATCTATTAAATTTATTCTTCAAAAAAAATCCACTAAATTGACAAACTAAGGTCAGCACATCCAACATTAATACAGCAGTTCAAGACACCACCATAAGCTTATTTGCTGTGAACTATAGTTCATCATATTCCTCTTTGAGTCAAACCAAATATGTACATCAGTAGCACAGTTAAAAGAAATATCTACACCTTCCACCAAAAACTATTAGGAGAAGATAAAGTATTGCAGATAAAAGTCTTACTCTTAACAAACCATGTCAACAATAGTCAAGTTCATGAATTAGTAACACAACGATACACACCTGGAATGTTCCCCTAATTAATGAATAATCCAACACATCCTCTGCTTCAAAACCAGATAAAATTCTTCGCCTCAAGCCATCTACTCGTGTCAGAAACAGCTCCAGGTACTGTACTAAACAAAATCTAGTTAAAAAGCACAGATATTTACTTCAAAGACAATACCCAGTGGCTAATGTTAGAAAACACAGCCAGAGTCACTTGCAAAATGAATGCGTATAGTACCTCCTCAAATGTTGAGAAGGTGCAAGTCAGGGACTTTTCATAAACCTGAAACCAATAAACAAAATTTAATCCATAATCCTAGTGAAAATAACATTTGCCAACATGTGATGGTTAAACGTCTATTTGGCATATTCACAAATATTTTATGTTAAATAACCATTCAAAGAGGAAAAGACAATTGGTTAATGAATGGTTTTCTTGAAAGATGACAAAAGATAGTGCATTTCTCACTCTAGTAGTAGAAAAAAGATATTGCCAGAATAGATAGATCTTCAAGTTTCATTTGTACCATAAAGCAACTTGATCTCTTTGTAATTTGAAACAAAGCTCTCTTTGGAGGCACTGGAAGAGTCCATGTTATCATAGACAATCACACTAGGAGCATTAATTTTGGACTTAGCAGGTGTTTCTTTGATGCTCTGATTAATTTCTACTGTTAGTATTTCTGTTAAGATTATCTGCTTAACAGATAATCATAGTTTCGACACCATATTCCTAGCCTCTGCAGTGCAAAGAAAAACAGTTAGGTCGTTAAACCTAGTTACAACTATTTTGGTAGGATTGACAAATCATTTTGCAGGAACAAATTCTAACACAAGGTAGTCATTGCCCAAACAGTTACAGTCAAAGGGAATAACCAATTTCAAATGGAGCATGTCCCGAACCAGAACTCATTCACCAAAGCAAATACTTTGAAGAAGTGATAACCAATAAACATACATGAGATATCATTTTTTCAGGGGCACGTCCACGTTCCAACGAGAGCAAATACCTAACCCAGAGTTCTCCAACCCAGGGACAACTTTTTGTGGCCCTTGCATAAACATCCCTTATAACATTTCCTACCTGAAAAAGAATAAAAAGTAGAATAATTTATAAGTAATGCAAGTCAGAAGTTAGACCAGCTCCTGAAAACAAAAATAGAGGGACAACCTTCAAAGTTCTGTCCAAATATTGAGTATAATCAAGCCACAAATCAGTTGACACAGGAAACTCAGTAATTGCGCGCTCATATAGAACTTGAACCCGGGTTGGGTCACCTACAGACTTTTCAAATTTCAAGTAGTTCTGCAACAAAATCAAAATCCATTTACAGTAGATTAGACCAAAAAGGCAAAAAGAAGGAAGACAAGGAGACAAGTTTCCCACGTTTTTAGAACACATGTAACGAACCAGCAAAGTATAGAAAGTACAAAAAGAAGCTAAACGCAAATGGCAACTAGCCATTGAAAGTATTTTTAATGGGGAGTGGAAATTAGTTGAGCCATTATTTCCTTTAATAGGTAGCTCTAATGAATTCCTTTACTTGTGAATTTCCCTTATTAGAATCTAAATTGGAGTAGGTTTATTTGGAGTCCTTATGAGGTCAGGGTTTGATATCTATCAAGGTACAAAGAGTTAGAATCATTGTCTTAGTAGGATTTAATCATCTGGATTTTATCTAAGTATAATATTTCACTTGTGAAGAGAAGAAAGTTTTTTGGAACTTGCAGCAGGGAAATGTTATGCCTTCTTTCTAAGCGGGATGCTAGATTTAACAGTGATTTCGAAAACCACAGAAGTGATTTCTTGGACCTATTGTTGTGGTGCTAATAGATTATATTTATTCCAAATTCTAGAAGTGATGCTTAGTTTATAAACTTTGACAATGATTTTTAGACCTATTGTTTCTGTTAACTCCCTAGTAACAAATTCCGCAACCCTAAGTTTTGAAACCTGTTTGTTTCCATCAAGCATTTAAAATCTCTGTAGTGTCCTACATTTATTCAAAAGGTCAATAGAGCATTGAATAAGCAGTCAGTGGCCATAACTTACATAAGAGATAATAGCAGCACTCCAGTGTCATCATGATGAAAAAGAAAAGAGCATTAGGTTCTGTGTACCATGAAATTTTGAAATTTTTCTACGTCAGACACATCACTCCTGGAAACCTGCTCCTCATGCTGAGCACGGGCACTATACATTTCCAAGGCCTTTTGGTATGCTGAAGCAACATTAGGGGATATCCCATCCACATCACTCGACTCAGCATCAAGAACATTCCCCTGTTCTACTTCCCAAGCCTTATATGCAAGAAGTGTGGACCTCAAGTCAAGAAGTGGGATAGATAATTGGCGGTGGAATATATTTTGAATGCGTTGGATCTGTGATTCCTTTGCCTACAAGAGATAAAGCAATGCAACTTAACGCATACCTATTATCAATTTTTTTTGTTAAAAAGAAATTCATCAAAAACCTTCACAGACAAAAGAAAAGATGGAACTGTCAACAGTCTAGGCAAAAAGGTGATTTGTAGCAGAGGGGCCATTGAATAGAAATTAACCAAATGAGCGCAATACACATGAAGTTATCCGCCACTATAATGGAAACTCAAATCCATAATGAACTAACAGAGCACTAAATAGCAGGACCAAAATCATTGGTTAAGTAAAGGCATATGGTTAGAGAACCACAGTGCTGCAATCAGATTGAAGATGCATCAGTTATGTCAACTTTCATATTCAGATGTTTCATAAATCTCAGAGTTCTAGGGGTTGCTGTGTAGATTGGCACCTTTGATTGGTGGCTCAGCATTTCTGCCAAAGTTGTAAGGATGACTCATTTTAATCCACATAAAAATCAGCTTCTGACCTTTCCTCAGAAAATTGATCTATTCTGAGAAATTTAATCAAGAGAGAGCAGGTTGCTGAAATAAGCAAGTGCATGATCTAAAATATGACTTTGTTGAAGTTAAATTGTTATTTGGTTACCAAGAAATGAATCGCATTCAGAAAATCTTTCCTAAAAGGAAATCTAAACCAATAAGTAACCATTCACTTAACTCTGAATAATCAATTAACTTCAATCAATACTGAGAAATGTCCTTCCCAACCAATTAACAATCTTATTTTCCTCATGATATGTTGTGAAATGTTCAACAAATTTAACCATGTGGATCCACTATACCCTGACACTTTTAAGCTTCCATTCTGAATGTCAATTGGTCTCTAACATATTCATAATTTTCTTTTTGAGTTACAGAAAAGGAGAAAATGTGAATTTGAAAAGTAAACAATCAGTTTCAGGATCAACTTGAAAATGAAGTAATTCTATTAGATTAACTGAAAGGGAATTTCACAAGCTAAGAACGTAAAAGCAGACAGTAGCAATTCAAAACAAAAATTTCACCTTTAAATCTGTTTCATCAATGGTAAGCAAAATGGCCCGCTCAAATTCCCTGTACGCATCCCATATTTTATTTCCCTCAGCAACATGTAAACCAGCAGCAGTCAAAGCTCGCTCAAAGAGGTTCCTGGCCTTTGAAATGCCATCAATAGAGCATCCACGCACTGAAGGATCACGTTCTTGTATGTAATTTAAGTAGTCACACCAAAGAGGGACAGACTGCATTCAGAAGCAAGATCACATTGAAGGGGATAGAATGAAATTTTGTACAAAGGAAATGAAAAAAAGACCCGAAATACCTAAGTTTGTTCAAACTTCAACCTACAACCACAACTCTTTTAACAGCTAGAGAAAAGTTACTATTTTAAATATTGTAAATGTATTCAATCTAAATTTCCAGTTTCAAGCTTTCCTATTTTCTTTATCTACACCTTTTTTGTGTCACTTACCAAACTCCTAATTTTCTATAAAATGTTATCTTATCCAATTTGACAAGAATTGGCGCTTAATTCCAATAAGCTGCCAATGTGGTTCCAACAAGTAAGCAAGCACAGGCACACATAACATATGACATGTGACGTCTAAATATTTTTCTCACACAAGGAACTTTGTCATCTTAAACAAGTTGAAGGTCATATAGTCAAGTTTGTTGTTGATCAAACCATAGACATTGATTGATGATGAGATATCAAAGAGCCAAGCATTAGAGACCAGTCTAAAGAATCATGTGTGCCATCATCACCATGATCCACAGCCCCGTGCTCCTACAAACCTCTATAATGTCATCAAACAAGCAATCACCCTTGAGTATATAACATCTTTATCGTAATCATATGGCTAATTTTATCATTTTTTCTCAAATACAAAAAGAGAAAAAAATAATTCTACTTCTTGTTTCTCTTTTCTTTGAACGGTGTCCTTAATTACTAGGCTAGTGCTCCAAATATTAAAGGGTTACATGGGCTTCAATGCATCTATCAAAGGCACAACTTGTTGTATAACAATTCCCACTGATGTCTTTATCCACATAAGATCGTTCTTTCCAACAATAAAATCTAGCTACAAAGCTAGGCATAATCAATGGATCAGAAGCAAATCCAACTTGGCACCAATACCTCCTTCAAACTTGTCTTCATTCGTAACAAATGAAACTGAACAAGTGAAACCTTTTGCCATGTAAATCTCTTAACAATCACAAAGAGGACAGAAAATCATGAAATGTAATTATTTAAAAGCTGCTGACTTTGATTCACTAGGAACAGTAAATTCTCAATGTGTATGCTTGATTAAATGGGACAGAGATTATAAAATGAAAAATGGAAGAGGCAAGGCAGCTTCTTCCTTTAGGGACGAGAGAAGATTGTGGTTCTAGGAGTAGCAAGCAAATAACTAAAATCAAGCAGGGGTGGATGGTTAATAACAGTATTGCTAATCATACGGTTTTCACGTTCCATGAATTTTTTCAAACTGACCAACTTGCGAACCAAAAGAGTAAAATCATTATTCTATAACCCATTCATTATATAACAACATCAGATATAAGCCTGTTTACAGCAAAGTTAGTTGGGGACTGACAATGAACAAGTCCATTTTCAAGAACAAAAATACTCCACAAAAACCTTGTCAACGTTAAAAATTCCATGAAACAAACCACCATGTGTTTATCAAACAGAGATGTCATGTAGCACCATTTCTACTTTCGCTACCTAGTACAATCCCTGAACATATGTGAGTTAGTAAAAGAATTGGCTAATGACCTTCAACTTGAAAAAGAATAAACTTCATATGTTGCAAGAACCTCTCTAGATAAATATTAAAGTCTCACAAGAATAAAGGCCCAATGTTGGATAAGAACAAAGTTGATATCTAACACAATATTTACACAAATATTAACTATAGTCCCAAATATGGGTCCCACTATTGTTAGAACTGAAAGACCAATTAAACTGCAGGATATAAGAATATGGTTACATTACATCCAATGTTCTCGCTTTTCCTATCCATCATCCCAAAAGTCATCATTTGAAACCAATAATTAAACGCCACAATAAAATGAGCCAAGTCTAAAGACACCAATTGTAGTTGAAATCTGAAATGACTATACAATACACGTGCGTATAGAAGGTGAAGTGAAGTGAATATGAATACGAATATGAACATACCACATAGTCGTGAACTCCTTGCTCATAAAGTTTCTCAATTGCGGCCAAAGCCTCAGGCCTGAACATTGGTTGAGAAATTAAATAAATAGTAACAGTTCAAAAATTAAAAAGCAACGGAAAAACATACGGGAGTCATAGGTCCAAAGACAAGGAGGTATAAGCAATTTTAAAGGTTAAGAAATACCCAGAATGAATAGAAGCTTCATCAAGAGCCCACTGTTGACACATGGCAGGGGTCAAAGGGAACATGGCACTCATAGCTTCCCTTGCTTCTTTGAGCTTTTCTATCTCCCCCATCTTCCTCAACAACTTAATGAGCTGCATTGAAACAAACATGATGTTGAAAAGAAAAAAAAGAATTCGAAAACTAGAAGAAAAAAAAAGGAAGTTTGAGATTACTTGAACATGAGCATCATAGTCGTATGGATTAAGGAGAAGTTTAGATTTTAGGGTTCCAAGCTGTGATTCTTCTTCTGTATCAGAATCGGAGTCGGAATCGTCGGAAATGGGAGACTTATTAGGGTTTTGAGCTTCATTTTCGCTGTTCATTACTACTGCTACTGTTGTTAGACGCTCTCTCTCTCTCTCTCTCTCGCAAAGTGAAATGGAACTCACGCTCTACCTGTTGAGCACGCAGAGTTAGTTATATATACGAAACAAATCATAGATGCCGTTAATATTAAAAATAAATAGAACACTTGATGGTAATTAATATTATATAAAAATAAAAATAAAAAAATCAAGCCCTTTAATGTTCATCGTGATAAATTATAATTATGATAAGCATAAAATTAAACGCTTTGTGATTTTGATTAGAAAACGAATACAAATCTAATACCTGTTAAATCCAAAAAAAAAAATCTAAATACCTGTTCATTTCATATTCTAAACAATATAAGTAAAGGACTTGTTAAATATCAAAAAAGAAAAACCATATGAAAATAAAAATTTTACATAAAATGATAGTCTAATTAAATATTTTGCATGCCTTTTTTTAATTCTTTTAATTTGCATACACTATTTTTCTTGTCATATCTACATGTGGGTCTACAAGAAACAGCCTCTCTATTATATAGGGGTAAGGCTGCATACTATCAGACATCTCCAGACTCCGCTTCACTACGGAACTTCAGACTGAGTGTGATGATGATGATAGTCTAATTAAAATGCTCATCATAAGAATATTTTAGGATCAAATTTCGAATTTATATCTTTAATATTTATTATAGAATTCTCTTTTTTACGTTAACTTTTCCATACTTTTTGTTTGTTAAATACACTTAATATAATATAATATCAATTGATATTTGTAAATTTGGTAATATTGTATTTTTTCAAAAATTAGAATTTAAAATTCCTATTAAAATAAAATGGGTTGAACAATTATAGGAGCATAAAATGTTAGATATTTATTTTATTTAAGTTTTAGTTTTATAATCATGAAGTTTTAATAAAAATAAAATATTAAAAATTTTAATTTTAAAATTAAGGATTCCACAAAAATTCATTACATACTAAGTTATGAAAACATTTAAGCAAGCAAACGGAAAATATATGAAATTTGGTGGGTATTGTATATCAAGAACCCTTAAGTCGATTCGCTGATCATAATTCTTTAGTTACCGATGACAATAAATGGTAATAGAAGAATACACATTTCAACCACAACAAAAGTAGATATTTGTATAACATTGGATGAGGTTACAATAGATAAACATGAGTTACATGCAAAATCACATGTCAAGCTTGGCTTAAGTTATAGTAAAGTTAGACCCTCAATGAACTCCTCATAGGATATGGTAAAGTTAGATCCTCAAAGAATTGTATCATAAAAGTGAATTTTCATAAAGCTTATGACTTAATAAGCTTTCTAGAAGTTTTTGGACTCTATAGTCACTTTAGGAATCGAATCAAATTATGCATAACAAGAATATCATTAAGTGAGCTTACCAATAGAGAACCAAATAGATGTTTAAGGGGTAAAGAGGAGTAAGAAAAGGGGAATTCCATATCCCCATGCTTGTTCATCCTCTACATTTCTTAAGATTAGAGTTTCAAATAATATAACAGATGCAAAAAGCTCTACATTTCCTTTGCAAATGACCTCTTAATTGTCCTTATATTAGTCAATAGCTAGCATACGTTCATCCCTTGTTTTCTAGCAACGTGATTCTAGCAGTCCATGATCAAGGATATCCCAAATATCTCTGTCATTATAACTATATATTATAGCTTTTAATATTTCTATAATTAGTTAGCAGATTGTTAGCTTATTAGCTTGATTATAGGATCATGATTTAGCAAGATAATAGCTCAAGAAACATGTATATATTTATGCTTTCGTTGAATATAAGATTGGGCAAGTTTCTCCAATCTATTTGTGTTTCTGTCATGGTATCAGAGCATAATTCAGCCATGTCTTCCATAACTCAATCCTCTAGCACACCTTCTTCCTCTCTTTCTCCTTCCTCACTTATTCCAGCAAACCCTTCAACCTTACCACATGTGCAATTCACTTTTGCCATTAAACTCACACCAATCAATTATCTAATATGGAAGACACAATTCAATCCAATCTTGAAAGGATACAATCTTACCTCTCACATTGATGGAACAATTGTTCCTCCAGCAACTATTATTGATTAGGAGACTCAAACAATTGTTCTCAATCCTGAATTCCAGAATTGGGTCTATCAAGATCAACTCTTGGTAAGATGGATACTTTCCTCTCTTACAGAGGAAGTATTCCCTTATGTCGTTAGGCAGGAATCAGCTTATGAGGTGTGGGAAGCCCTCTTTGGTGCTCAATTAAGCGCAAGACAAGTCCAGCTTCATATGCAATTGCAGAACTTATCTCCAGAAGATAAGTCGATGGCTCAATTCCTCAAAGAAGCCAAAAACATGAAAGATCAACTTGCACAGACGGGAATGCCAATTGAAATATTGAATTTAATGCCAACATTTTCATATTGTTACCAACAGATTACCACCCTATACTTGTTGGAATTTCCTATAGGAAAGATAAAGTAAGTTTTCTGAATTGTCTCGTACGCTTATTTCACATGAGATTTGGTTGCAAAGCTCATAAAAACCAATGTCAGTGGTTGCCAATATGGCTTGACATGAATCAAATCAATACCGAAACAACAATAACAGCTACAACAAAAATAATACCTACAAGAACAACAATAACAACAAGGGAAATTACAACAACGAATCTAGAAAAAAATGGTTTGTTAATCCTTATCAGATCTGCAATATGAATAATCACCAAGCCAATACTTGCAGAAAGAGGTTTGACAGAAATTATGAGACACCTACAGCTAATGTTGCAGTCTGCAGTTCATCAGCCAAAAATAGTGACTAGTACCCTAATTTGGCAGCCAGTCATCATATGACACCAGACCTAGCGAGCTTGGATATTTCAAAAGAATACAAGGGCACAGATAATGTGATTATTGGAAATGGATCAAGTATATCTATTAAGCACATTGGTCAGTCTACTCTCTTAACCAAACATAAGCCATTGTTTATGAATAACATTCTTCATATGCCTACAATTCAACAGCAATTGATGTCTGTCCATAAAATTGCCAAAGATAATAAGTATGTTTTAAAGTTTTATGACTCACATTTTGTTGTGAAAGATTAGATCACAAAGAAAATCCTGCTAAAGGTGCCTGTTGAGGGTGGTGTGTACAAGTTCTCAAGTACACAATTACAAAATTTACAGAAGGGACCTCAAGCATTTGTGGCCGAGCGACTTAGTTTGAAGGATTAGCATGCTCGACTTGGACATGCTAAATATGGGACGGTTTCAAAAATTGTTCATGATTTTGATTTACCTTGTTCAATAAAAAACGTTCCAGTACAAACTTGTGAATCCTGCTATCTTGGCAAATTGAGTAAATTACACTTACCATCAACTGGAACTGTTACTCGAAATAAATTTGATTTAGTTCATGGAGATGTATGGGGCCCTGCTCCAATGACTTCTATTGCTGGTGAAAAGTATTTTTTATTTTGGTTGATAATTTTTCTCGCTTCACTTGGCTTTACCCAAGTAAATTAAAGAGTGATGTGTATAATATAATCTGTAAGTTTGTGGCAATGATCGATAGACAGTTTAATATGCACGTCAAGGCTTTTTAGTCCAACTAGGGAGGTGAATCTCAAAATGAAATACATTTCTGAAGAACTCAAGAATAATTCATCGAGTTGTCTGTGCTCATACACATGAACAGAATGGGATTGTAGAGAGAAAAATTAGGCACATTGTTGACACTGGCTTATCCATGACTCCAAAGTTCCTTTGAAGTTCTGAAATCATGCTTTTGCTGTTGCTATTCATATTGTGAATCGGCTACCATCCCCTATCATTAATAATGTCTCGCCTTATGAAAACTTGTTTGCTCACCTACCAAATTATCATGCTCTTAAAGTGTTTGGGTGTACAACTTATCCATTGCTCCGATCTTATAATGCCAACAAATTCTCATTTCGAAGCTTACCTTGTGTCTATCTTGGGGATGCAACTGATCATACAGGTATTATTTGATTTGATCCTCAACATCATTGAATAGATATTTGCAAGCATTATAAGATGGATGAGGCATGATTTTGTATCATGACGCATCTCAATCTAAGGAGTCCATCTTGGGATCACCATATGCTGCCCCCACAGACTATTCTCCTTGACTCACATAACATGTCACGCCTCCAGTATTTTCTTCATTGACGTCACATGCCAGTTTTGTTCCCTCTATCTCTTCTGCTCCTCAATGCCGAATCACAAAACTCAAATCTCCTCCTTCTACTCCAGCACTGATAGACGGTTCTTCTAACACACCAATATCTCCACCAGTTCCTAGTGCTTCTGAACCAATGACATCAGCTTATAGTTATCCTCAAACTGTGCGCATCAGTCACCCATTCCGGCATCCACTAGACAGCATAATCATCCAATGACTTTTCGACCCAATCCTAAGAAGAAGATTCTTTATGCAACAACAGTTTCTTCAACTTCCAGCAATTCCAACATCTTGGAACCCACGTTATACACTTAAGAATCTAAATACAAAGAGTGGAGAGAGGTGATGGGTAGTGAGATCACAACATTACTCAAGCATGGCACGTGGGACCTTGTACCAAAACCTGCTAATGCTAACATAGTGGGCAATAAATGGGTCTATAAGGTTAAACAAAATGCTGATGGGAGTCTTGAACGATTGAAGGCCAGACTGGTAGCCAAAGACTACACACAACAAGAAGGATTTGATTACTCAGCTACGTTCTCGCTAGTTAGCAAATCTACCACAATCAGACTACTTATGTCCTTGGCCATCTCAAACCACTGACATCTTCGACATCTGGATATTTCTAATGCCTTCCTCAATGGGCATTTGGAAGAAGCAATTTATATGGCACAATCACAAGGCTTTGTTGATCCTAGGTGTCCTGATTATGTGTGTCGGTTGCGGAGATCGCTTTATGGTCATAAACAAACACCAAGCGCCTGGTACAATCGGCTCAGTTCTTTTCTATTACGTGTTGGATTTCAATCCTCCAATACAAATGCTTCTTTGTTCATCTTATAGCAGGATTCTCATGTTCTTTATTTGTTACTCTATGTAGATGACATTGTTTTGACAGGGAGCAGTGGTACTCTTATCCATAATATTATCACGTGCTTATCTATAGAATTTGAGCTTCGCGACTTGGGTAATCTTACATATTTTTTGGGTGTTGAAGTTCATGCTAAAGGAGATGGTTTACTGCTCAGTCAAGCTAAGTATCTCAATGATCTCTTGAAAGTTACTCACATGGATGGGGCCAAGGCAATTAAAACGCCCATGTCCGTTACACATCAGCTTGATCTTTCTGAAGGAGAGCCCCTGCCTAATCTTTATATTTATAGGCGGTGTGTTGGGGCTTTAAAATATGCTTCTCTGACGCGGCCTGATTTGGCCTAATCTGTTAACAAGCTTAGTCAATATATGTCTAGTCCTACAGATATGCATTAGCAAGCTTGCAAAAGAGTCCTAATGTAACACCCAAATACCCCCTGGAAGGATACATGGATGCCACCCAAGACAGAACAGACAAAACCAAACATCACA